>CAWUFW010015380.1:0-364015 GCA_963921515.1 Calotriton arnoldi | reverse complement strand
CACACTGTGAGCAACAACACACAACATGGGCCACACCCCCCGAGCACTGCAGTGATGAACATGGCACAGGGCAGCACGCACACCAAGGAGATGGGACAACTGCAATACGTTGGCTGGCACACAACCATCACTCACTCATAACGATGCGTCCAATGCCATGTCCAGTAATCACAACAGACAGCAAATATGCAGGCCATGTCAAGCATGCACACACCTCAAACCATGCACTGTCATGCTGCCTCAACACATGTCACGTTCGGCACCCATGGCTCACAGCATGTACCCCAAAAGCATATTCCCTCCCAAATGCGAATCTGGGGCATGGCCCCCATGTTGCCATATGCGTTCCTAAGCGTTCCATTTGAACCCCAAAAGCATATTCCCTCCCAAATGCGAATCTGGGGCATGGCCCCCATGTTGCCATATGCGTTCCTAAGCGTTCCATTTGAACACCAAAAGCAAAGTACAAACCAGACCCAGGATGGGCCAGGAGCCCGCATACACCAGAGTCACAATAAGTAGGGGCACAGCAACACACCCATCGGCATGGCCAATCCGTCCCATGCCACATGTGCACAGCACACAGTCCCATTGCCAAGCACACACAACTACAGATGCTACAGCCACACACACGCCTCCGGGAAACCCATGTACGAGATTGCACGAACTGTTAATGTCAGACGACAAATACATACTTCGCCAGGTGCAACACAATAACAAATCTCATTCTCTCCACAGGTGACGAACTGCTGGATGCTGGGGATGGAGCCAGCAGCCAGCACAGCCAGCCTACAAGCCCTCAACGAGGACACACGGATCTGGAGGATCTGTCCTCCTCTTCGGACACGGACCACCAAGCAGGCCCATCTGGTGTGGCAGGGCCCAGCCGCTCCCCAGGACCCCTCCTACCCACCAACCCATCATCCAGGGCTGCTGAACATTCCCAGCCCCCTGCTGCCACTGTCGTTGCGGCCACACCCACGGTCATTGTGGCCACTACCACTGCCGCAACCGCCACCATCGCCGCACCGACCACCACCGCCGCCACCACCACCACGTCTTCGCTGGCACCAGCCCCAGCGCAGGTGGTGGCCCGGACGACTGGATCCACCCTGGGAGCCACAGCGAGGACCGTGGTGAGCAATGTGGCTAGGTGGGCAGGCCGGTGGCAGCAGGACTGGTAGGAGGAGCAGGGTCAGGGAAACGCCAGCCTCCCCTGGGAGCCATGCCCTGCCTCAAATGGCCAGAGTCCTTGGGGCCTATGAAGAGGCCCAAGGACAATGGGTCCGGTCTGCTTCAGACACGCGTGAGGTGCTGGGGGTGCTGAGGTCCATGGACGCCCGTATGGGCCAAATCGTGGACCTCATGGGCCAGCTGGTGGTGGCGGTGAGGTCACAGCCAGGGACAGCAGCTCCCCTCCGCCACCACCTGCCGGGGCGCAGGGTGGAGCAGCAGTGTCCAGTTCCCCTGCGTCCACAGCCAGTGAGCACACCTCAACCACCAGCATGTCGCAAGCAGGCACCCCCTCGCAAACGTGGAAGGGGCCGTCCGAGTGGAAACAGATCTCCCGGGAGGACTTCGCACGCTCCAAACGCAAGTGAGGCAGCCAGCCAGCCTTCCGCCAGCCTTCCTTGACCAGCCACTGCATTGACTTGGACTACGATCCCACTCCACACAGCCATCTGGTTGGCATGTGTGTGTTGGACTATGGACATAGAACCATTGGGTACACCCTGAGCATCACGCAGCCATGACCGACAGCTCATTGTCACTGCACGCACCACTTTTGTCATCACCTTACACACAATCACATGTCACAGTTTGTAATAAATGCACCTTTACACTAACTGCTGTTTGTGCCCTGTGTTTTATTTGTACGGAATACAACGGCCACCTTGGGCGGAAAGGCACCTGATGCGTGGCATGGCAATTGAATCCGGAGGGCCTGTAGGGACCTAGGGGTGGGAGACAGAACAGGAGCACATTCAATGAGTGTGTCACACACCCATCACACAGTACATGTCAACAACTACAAGCAATGTACACACATCGCACAGAGCAATAGGGCACAATGCCACAGCCACCAACAGTGGCATACTACCCTGGCCATGGAGCGTTGACACACAGCACGCAGTGAACAAACGGCCACCCTGACACAGCACACACACACACCTGCACAGATACAGCCACATCAGCCGTCGTACATGGACACTCACCGTCAAGTGAAGTAGCGGGCGATGAGCTGCTGCCGCACATTACCAGCTTCCTCCTCTCCGCTGTCCTCCTCACTCGAGCTGTCCTGGTCTGCGGGCTGGGGCCCTGGTTGATCTCCGTCATCCACGATGAGGGGGATCTGCTTCCGAATGGCCAGATTGTGCAGCATGCAGCACGCCACCACTATCCGGCACACCTTCTGTGGGGAGTACGCCAGCGCACCCCGGTGCGGTCCAGGCACCTGAACCTGGACTTGAGGAGGCCAAAGGTACGCTCGACCACACGTCTGGTCCTCCCATGTGCCTCATTGTAGCGATCGTCTGCTGGGGTGCGAGGATTCCTCAATGGACTGAGCAGCCATGCCCCATTCGGGTACGCAGAGTCACCTGGGTGTGAGGGACACAGAGAACCGTTGCAATTCCAACTGGACAGGGGACAGCATCGCACAACCAGCACGCTACACCACTCCACATACTCACCGACAATACAGGCACGATCCTGTTGCATATTGGACATCAGTCGTGGCAAGATGCTGTTGCGCATTATGTGTGCGTCATGGGCCGAGCCTGGGAACTTTGCACACACGTGGGTGATCACCATGTCCGCAAGGCACACCACTTGCACATTCAGGGAGTGCGTGTGCTTCCTGTTGCGGTACAGGTGCTCAGTGGCCTGTGGTGGAACAAGGCCGACATGTGTGCAGTCAATGGCTCCAACGACGTGTGGGATTCTGCCAAGGGCATAGAATGCACCCTTCACTGCCGCCAATTCACGAGCCCTGGGGAAGCGGATGTACCTGTTTCGGTACAGCATCATGGCTGCCAGTACATCCCTCAGCACCTTGCTGAACATGGGCTGGGACATCCCTCCTCCAATGCCCACTGTGTGCTGGAATGACCCAGTGGCGAAGAAATGCATGGCGGCCATCACCTTAGCCGTGGGGGTGACAGCAGTCGGATACACCCTGCGGGGACGGAGATGGGGTTCTAACATGGCACACAGTCGATGCAGGGTTGGCCTGTCCAGCCGAAACTTCCTAATAACCTCTGTATCGTCCATGTCCGCCAGCAATTGGTATGGGCGGTCAATGTTCGGTCTCCGCCTAGGGACAATGGCAGAGGACACATGTCAAAGCAACACGACACATAGCAATTTCGCATACACATCACTGACATGACTGAGCAAGCACATGAGCCACAGCCCAGCTGTCAAGCTGGGACGGCACGGCCACAATACACTTACACAGGTCTCCCAACAATGGCAATGGCTAGTGATACAAACCACTGCCATGTGCATGCACATGGGGATCTAGGCCCCAATGACTTGCGGGGCGTGCTGATGGGGACTGACTGCATATCCGTCAAGCGGCAACGCCACAGCAACATGAATGTCTGCTGAGGATGGGACTGCTTCCACGGCTGGATGAGTATGGCACACGACGACGACGATGTGGGCACAGGCTGAGCGGCCAAAACAAGTGGGACCTGTGGCACGAGGGGATATGAGACAGTAGTAGGTGTCAGCACTGCACCCTATGTACAGCACTGTACGGATCACACCTCCCGAAACATTGACAGGTGTCCACATTGACAGCCCCATGCCAAGACGGCTGTGTGCTTGCAGTCACACGTCACAGGTGAGAGGTTACATTGCACGTGCCAGGTGGCAGACGTACATAGTGGGAGCTGGCATGTGTGTGCATGTGTCTCCTGTTCAGGATCCACCAGATGGGCGCTGACTCTGTACTGACCATTGGACACAGCATGTTCCGTGGAAGGCTTGTGTGTGTGGGATGGTGGCACTGGATGTGCCTCCGTTGGGTGGGGAGCCATGCACAGGGCGGGTACGTCGATGATTGCGCATTGTTGGTCACGGTGGGTGCACCAACTGAAGATGTGTTGCCCTGTGTTCAATTCCTATGTCCGCATGATGATGGACTGTAGATGTGGGCAGACTACACATTGGTCGATGTGCTGTCTATATGCATGTGCCTTCACACCAGGCACAGCTGCCCCTGCACATGTGACCCCTGCTGGACTCGCTGCTGGGTCTGTGGAGCTGATGCACCTTCTGCGCGTGGGGCGGACAGCTCTCCTCACTTCCCTCATTGCGCATGTCATGACTTTGCCGCAGGTGACATGGATCATGGAGGGCCCACATGTACGCGTGGGTAGGCTACACATGATTGTACACTGGTCGCCACCCCAGTCAGTGTTTCGAATGGGAAGGTTGTCGTGCTGGTGGTATGTTCGATGTGGCGGATGGGCGGGCCTAGGTGCGGGCTTACATTCCGGACATGGGGGGTAGTTGGATTGGCGACTAGTTGCAGTACACACGGGACACGTCTCTTCCTTTCCACATCTGGGTCATCCCTTGTACTTACTGACAGTGATACAGTCATCTTCGCCCCAGCCCTCATGTCCTCCCCTCGCTCCCCCAATATGCATGCTCACCTGCGAGGCTAGCGCCTGCACAGGCAGCCCCAAGCTCGCACCAGAGAGGGCAAGGAGTGTATGTGTGGGTCCAGTTGCACGAGTGGGCTGTCTCAAGGTATGATGTGTGGCGGGACGCCGTCCACCTGCGTGGTGCCCCAAATGGAGACCCGGCCTGCATGGACTATGCATCACAGTCTTCGCCTTCCGGATCCGCCACCTGCGACACCCAGTGGCTGTGGCTGCCCTTGCGGCCAGGCCGCGTCCGTCTGTGGCTGATGGCCCACACATTCACTCTTTGGCCTCTCTGGGGAGGGCTCGGGGGTGGTGGCGCACGCGCTTGCACTTAGTCGCAATGGCATGTGGCGTGGTTGGTATGATGGGCAATGGATGGGATGGTGCGAGCCACCTCCCGTGACGTCAGTGCTGCTCGTGCTGTGGTGCGTCCCCCTACACTTCCATTTGACTTGTGCCATGCTAGACGTTGAGGTTCTATTGCCTGCGTGATATGACCAGGAGGAGCGCGAGGAGACCTCTCACACACCATGCTCCACTGCCATCCCGTGCCCTGTATCGCCTGTGCGGATTGACTATGTTGGGGTTACACCTGGTCGACTGGGGCTGTGTGTGCCTTGTCAAGGGGCATGGCGGGCGCACAACAGGATCCAGCTTGTCCACAGAGGGTGGGCTGAGGTGCGCCTGGTACCGCTTTGTACGTGTGCCCGGCTGCTGTGCACACACGTGTTCACTCCCCCGACAGGTGTCCTCTCACAATGCCCAGGGAAGCGGTGGTGTACTGTTCATGACCCCTCCCGACTCGGCGTGCTCCAACTTGGCATGTGCGCATCTACCCGTCGCACCCACCCACCTGAGCACTGCGTCCATACGACTTCACACGACACATGTGTGTCTTCCACAGTAGTGCTACTCATTTGCGTTGACATCCAATACCAGTGGACTACATGGTCATGTCACGACTGCCGTGTACTTCACATACTCTCATCCTCTCTCATTCGTACTTGTGAAATGAGTCAGCGGAGACAGTTTTGGTTTCAAACATTATATTGAGTCTTCTGTCCTCTGTGATGCAGTATAGTGGACACTACTGGCAGCGGAATACATGTTGAGGATATACTGAGCATGATTGCAAATGGGATAGGGTGTGGGGTTACATGTGATTGGCTGTTGCATGTGGGATGTGGGCTTCAGAGTGACATCTGCTTGGCCAAGGCTGTGCTAATGTACATTTACGTATAGCTGCGGAGCTGCGGACTTTGACACAGACGGTATACATGTAGCCTACCAGACCGCTTGGCATCATGGGCACAGTCCATCTCAGTTCCATGTGACAGGTTTGCTGCGGTTGTTCCTCATGCACGCGTGCATGTGAGATGACATCAGGGCATGTGCTTGCGTGCATGCAGCGGCGTGCCACTTGTTGTTGCACTGTGGTGGTTACTGGACATGTCACAGTCACTGGGGTCGTGTTGTTGTTGTATGCACTTGTCGTCCATGCAAAGGTCCTGGTATGGGATTCCCGGGGCGGGGGTGGGAGGGGTGCAGCACCCACAGACTCCAGGCGACCTATTCATGTCCACTGAGCGGTGTGTGTGTCCATGGGCGCTGGATCCATGTCGTGTCCTGGTTGTTCGTGCAGTTCCGTCCATGTGGGTGCGATACACAGAGCCCATGCCACTGCCTCCCACGATGCATGCGGTGTTCCTGGATGTGATGGGGAACAGTGTGCATGTCCCGGTCATATCCGATGTCATGGCGATGTCGTTGATGGTGTGGTTACAGTTGCCGGTCGTTTGGTATGGCTGTTGTGGTGGTGACTGGCCAGTCCGTGCGGAAGCTAAGCATGGGTGCGGGGTTGGACATCATAGGTCAATCGGGGAACCTGCGTTGTGGTCCGACGAATTGACAGGTTGTCAGGTATGCGATGCCGTCCAGCAGGGCTTCCATGTCATTGGTGGTGTACATGTTTGCCAGCCAATGTAGCGGATGGTGGCTGTCAAGGTGTTGTTCGTAAGTTGTCCCTTGGAGGACCATGATGGGGCATGCTGGGTGACATTCGATGTAGCTGTTCTCGATGATCCGTCGTGTGGAGGCACAGTGGTCCCATTTCAGTGTGGGTGCGATGTTGGCCACATACGCCATGCCCCCATAGGCAGAGCAGGCCCTGTCGTGTGCGTCCAGAGGGAGGAGTAGTGGTAGCAGGTCCGCCTTCAGACATGCCGGGTTGGAGAGGCATATCTCCACGGGATGCTGGTAGGGACACCTCCGACAGTAGAAGACGGGCATGACGCAGCTGAACAATGTGATGCGGTAAGTCAGTCGGTAACTTACGTTCAGCAGGGACAGGAGATCGCATCCCAATGTATGAAACAGGTTGGTTTTGTACAGCTTGAGCTGTTCGGCGTAGTTGGGTAGGTGTGTTGCGGTTGCCATTTCGCAGCGGTGCGTTGTGGTGGCGTGCTCCGGCTGTGTGTGCAGTCTGCAATGTGCACGCTCCGAGGTTGCTGTGAGCTCTGTGTAGTCGTAGGGAGACAGGACTTGTGTTCTGTTGGCTTGTTTGGAGGACACGGGCCCTCTTCCCACATGCTTCTCAGACAGTTCAAGGTCAGTGATGTGTGACTCCTTCCAATTAACTTGCATGTGGCCGACATGGGGAGTGTTTTCTTCTTTCTTCCCCGACCGTTGTGTGCTTCTGTGATATGCGCTATCTGCCCTGTGGTCGGTCTCCTCGGCATGCCTGTGTTGGTCTATTCTTGGACAATGGCTGTATTCACCGGCTTCTGTCGTAGGGCTGTGGTTTCGGAGTTGGAATGGAAGGTCATTCAGTGCTGTCTGCTCTCCCTTGTGTGGGCGGCAGGCTGCCTTTCCGCGCTGCCTTGGGCCTTGTGTGTGAATGTTATTCTTGGGCCACCTGTTGTCGGTCCCCGGGCTCTTTGGTGTTCCGTTTTATATGTCTTGTTCATATGTGCAGGGTGGTATGGGTGTTTCAGTGTGGTACTGGCGTTCCTCTTCCCGAAGGGGCCCTGCTTCTCCTAGTTGGTGTTGCCGCCGCTGTGTGCTACGCCATGTTTGTTACACTGGGGTGTGTCCTGCAGTTGCGTGTCTTCACTGACATGTGTGCGTCGGTTGTGTGGCGTTGGGTGTTGTCCGTGAATTGGGCGTTGGGGACATGTCTGTGGCAGGCCTGTCACGTGTCATGTGCGTTCGGGGTGGGGCTGATGTGTGTGCTGCTTGGTTGTGTCCCTGTGTCTGTGTGCGACGCATGCATGGCGCTGCGGTTGGCCTCTGCGTTGTGCGCATGTGTGGCGGCGTCATCGCCGCTTTGGGGCCGTGACGGGGTGGTTGGTTCCTAGTCCCAGGTGGTGTGTACACATGTGTTACGCGATGTTACGATTTGGCCTGTGTGTCATATGTGGATGCAATGGTGGATGTGTAGTGTACACGCGCTGGTGGGGGGTTGTCCGCTTTTTCCGCCCTTGCACTGTGTGCGCTGTTTGCGTGCACTTGTTGTGTGTGTGCCTACCTGCGTCTCCGCGGTACGTTGCGTCCTTGGTGGTGCATCAGCAGGAGCATGGGGAGGGCCTGCAGTGCTGGATTCATGCTCGGGGGAGCCACTTCTTCGTTGTCCGTGCTCGGCGTCCGTGTTACCGCTTCGGTTTGTCGTACGGTATCTCTTGGCCGTGGGAGCCGTTTGTTTGCGGCATCGTAATTTATGCACCGGGCGGTACGTGTTTCGTCGGACGGTGTGTGTCAGTTGGGCTGCGCCGCTACGTGTACGGGCGCACTTTGATGGCGGACGGTGTTGCTGGCTTGCCGGCGGTGTTTGGCCTACTTTTCGCATCGTAATTGGGCGGGCGTGTGGACAGTTGCGTGCCGGCGGTAACTGGTGGTTTTTGCATCCGCCAGCACGGCGGTTGTGCTTCCGCCCGCCATCGTAATGGGCCCCTAAGTGTATGTATTAAATAGGAGTGGATAGAATTAAAAAAAGTATATCTACATGCTATCCACTTAAAGGAAGAAACATGTACCATGCCATATATTTGCAAAAAACAATTTTAAAAACATTATTTTTTTTCTCATTCAGTGTGCACGTGGCTGGTGAAGCCACAGAAGACAGATTACCTGTCAGAGGCAAAGCGTCTGACACCCAACACTACATGATGTTTATGACTATGCGAGTCAGGGCTGCAAACTGGCCTTTAAGTCAAGAAATAAGGCTATGGACAGAAGGGGAGAGCAAAAAGGAGATGAGAGGGACAAGGGAAGAAGTGGGGTTGGGATAAGATGGAGGAGGGAAGGGGTGAAAGATAAACTGGAGGGAGAACATGTGTAAATAAAGGAGGTAGGGAGGAAGAAATGCACAAGGAAGTAAGCAAAGAAATGGACTATGGTGGGAAAGAAGGGCGAAGGAAAGAAAAAGGTAAAGAGAAATAGATGGAGGAAGGGGTGTAAATGAGAAAGTTGTGAAAGAAAAGGAACAGAAAGAGAAGGGAAGAGGAAACAAAAACAAAGAAGGGGAAATAGAAGTAAGGGAAAGAGAGGATAGTAAAAATGGGATGAAGAAAGTGAAGTGAAAGAAAGGGTAGTGAGAAAGAGATGGGACAGGTGTGATGGCAAGAAAGGAGGGAAGAAAGAAAAAGAGCAAGAAAGAACGCAAGACAGAAAAAGAAATCATCTGAATGAGAGCAACAGAGAAAGTAAACGAAGCACATATGTAAATAAAGAGAAAGTCGGAAACAAAAAAGAAAAGTAGCATAGAAAGAGGATGCCAGGAGAGAAAAAGTAAAGGAACTGAGCTCTAGGTGATGAAATAGACAAATGGAAGTGAGGGAAAAAGCACAGATAGAGACAGTGTAGAGGACAAAGGGAGAGGGGAAGAAAAAGTCAATAGGCTTAGGAAAAACCAACCATTCTGAGAGCACCTACAGTCAAGATCCTTCACCTTGTACATCAGTTAGAAGGTCTTAAGTCTACGTACAACTGTTAACATATCACTACATCTTTGGTAACACATAGTCTCAGGTGAAGGATCTTGACTGTAGGTGCTCTCAGAATGGTTGGTTTTTCCTAAGCCTATTGTTGACTGAACATTACGTGCTCTTGGCCATAGTACTTAGTGTGTACATCTTATCTTAAGCAACATTTCAGCACTCCTTGTTTTGGAATACCTTCTACTCTATTTAAAGGTATTTTCTGTATTCCTGGTATGAATGGCTCCAAACTAAATGGCCAAGAATGAGTTCTGGTGTTGGAATATGCAGAAGGGTTCAGGTTTGTGCAGTAGACTGTGATGAGTTTTCAACTTCCAGAGAAAATATAGAAGAGGACATGAGATGAGAGAACTCTCTTAAGGGCATACTTTTGAGGAGGCCCTCTGCTTTTGATTGCAGTGGCTCAGTTTATTTGGTGATTCACAATTCCAATCATGGGTAAAACATGGCTTGTTGAACATAGATGAGATGTACTTGCAAATTGTTTGATTGCGTATTGCATTTCAGGTTTTCAATTTGACCAATCTTTTGACTTCTTACCAACAAAATATGAGTGTCTTCCTGGTCGAGGACCACACTGCTTTTTCTCTTATCTGTCTTGTATCAAGACCCTGCTGGACTATGGGGTGAAAGAAAGCTTGAATAAGCAGCTACCTATGTTATATGACATCTCTTTATTAATGTAATAACTGCACTTTCACAATTGCTTTATCAACCTTCCTGCTTTCTCAAATTTGCTTGAAAATGCACCATTTGTCCACTCTTTTTTCCAAATTTTCTCGGGGGGGAGAACCCCCCCGAACCCCCCTTAGGTTGTTCGGGCTCGCTCGCTGCGGTGCAGTATGCCAATCATTTTACGCCTCACCACTTTCAAATGTCACCAGCCACCACTGTGTGTTGTTGCTCTAGTACTGATGGTAATAACAGTGTGGGGGGGTGTTGTGGTTTTTGGAGGATGTATATGATGCACCCACACTTGACCTGGGTGGACCCATTTCCCTGGGGAGAGACAAGAGGGCTACAATGAATAATGTGTTTGTGGCAGCGCATAAAAGATTTTTCGGGAATGGGACTGCTTGTTATCTTATTGGTTCGGTTGCCAGCCTCTGGACAGCATATCCCTTGTCACTTGTTAATTACACGTACACTCGGCAACCAGATTTCGTAGAAGTGAAGGGTATGTTTGGGCTTGGTTATCCCGGGCCATGTTTATATCACAGAAGACCACAGGGTGAGGGTTACCCTGGGTGTGATAACAGCACGTATTGTGATAATTTTGAAATGGAAGAACAGAATATAACACTTGTGGGTTGGCATTTTAAAGAGATAACAGTACCTCGAAATGCTGGTTATTATGCTGCTTGTTGCCCCATAGTGAATTCTACGGAAACTTCTTTGTATATAAATTGTTCAGGAACAATATTGTACAAGCAAACATTTTCCCGAGAGCATAAATCAGATCCAGATACGCTTGGAATGAATTCCAGGTATTCAGCAGTGAATTATGAGGGGCCGATATATGCACATCCTGGGTTTTATTTTTTGTCCAATGGGACTTATTCCAATGTTTATAATGGGACTGACGATGTGGCTCTTGGAATGGTGTTGCCCATAGGTGTCCCATGTAAAAATGTCGAACCGAAAAAGAGGTGGGTGAAAAGAACACTGACAAAAGAGTTTTGCGAAGGAGTCACAGATTTAGAGGTGAATAGTTATAGCAATGGTATCACATTTGGGTATATCCTGTCTTCTATATTTACCTTGGGTGGTACGGCTATGGCCAGGGAAGAAAAATCCAGAGAATACTTCGGATGTAAATTGCAAATTCTGTCCAATACCACAGTGGCGGCTCTGAGAGATATTACTACCCAATTGGAAAGTATGTGGGTGTATTCGGAGCAGACTAGATATGCGCTAGATTTTATATTGGCCAAGTCTGGTAGTGTTTGTGCTTTAATTGGCGATCAGTGTGTTATGGGGATAGAAAATTTGGAGAAAAACATAACACAACACATTCTGGACATCATTGAGAATGTCAAGGGCATGGAAAGTGGGAATTGGAGTTGGTCCCTGTTTGGTAGTTGTGGTTGGATTTATAAGGAACTGATTTATCCTATTGTGGTGTTGGTGTTTTGCTGCATCCTTATTCAGTGTCTTCCTATTTGTTGTTTCTATTGCGCTTCTGTTTTTACGCCTAAACAGAAAATATCAGCTCATGTTACAAATGCCACTATGATGTTGCAGAATGACATTGACGATTTAATGCACATTGATGAAGGAATATTTGTGGATTCCTCCCTCCTTGCTGTACCCCTTTCTACCGATGATTGTAAAGAATGCCCATAATTCCATCCCATTTCCATTTTTGCTTTTAATGTTTCATTGATTTCTGACATGTTGATATTGCTATAGTAAGTACTATTGTTTATATGATTTTCATTTCTTTTTACTTCTTAGAAAATGTCTTTAGCTCATGCTCAAAGGAGGGTTTGTTAGATTAGGTTCGTTAATGCTTGTGCAATGTCATGTTTTAGTTAGCATTCGCTACCCCATTTTCTTTGCAGGCGCCATTTTAGGCTGTTCGAAACTGATCTCGTCTATTTCTGAGAAATGGTCTTTGCTAAGTTTCGTTTCTGAAATGTTAGGTTTTGTTTCGGTAATGAATAGACTGTTCATGTTAGCGCATACCTTTCTCACTAGATAAAGGCCCTCTCCCACTTGTCTGGTGGCGGGTCCAGGGTGAAACGACCATGGATTGTACTAGGTTGTATAAGATATGAGAACCAAAACCTTTTTTTTGTATTTCACTGTCAAGCTGCATCTGCCTGGAAAATTCCACTGTGGGCTTGTCTTGCCCAGCTATGGAATGTACATAATGTATCTCTATGTTTGCTGTTCTTTAGTTCCCTCTGTAGCACTCTCATGGACTGCACAGATGGGGCTCCACTCTGAGTGTAAATGAATAAACAGTTATTGGTTCATATTCTCCACTGTCTGACCGACTCTTCATTTAGTACGGAAGGCTGAGAGGTGGTCATTAGTGACCCGGGTGGCCCCGAGCGGGTCACTCCCTTCACCTGCTAGTTGACTTGTGAGAAGTTTACACACAGTACACACAGTACAGTAGGCCTCAGTTTGTTATGCTGGAAAGCCACTGAAAGATTATAGACCTGATTAGTTCACTGGAAAAAGTTGTCCAATGGCAAACCTCTGACCTGATTATTATGAAAAGGTATGACCAAAAACAGTAGGCCTGGCTTATTTATTCTTTAAAGTCAATAGGCCTTTAATGGTGGATTGTTATCACACTATGTTACAGGCCGTAGAGAGATTTCCATAGTAGGCAAGGCTTTTGGTGTTGACCACCCCCTGTCACATACACTGGGGTTTGATGACTTTCACTATGATAATCCCTGATAGGCCCCTTCAGTAGTGGTTGTATATTGTTTTGCCATATGTAAATTTGTACATCTTTATACTTTTATAACTGTATACATGATGGTTGCCAGTTTATGTACACTTCACTAGGCCTGCGTTGTTTATGGTGTCAAGGTAGTGGTAAATTCTATATGCCTTACTGGTTCAGTGGAAAAACTTATGACTGATTCCATAACTTTGTTCTGGTTATTACGAAAAGTTATAACAACGCCAGTAGACCTGACTTACTTATTGTTAACAGCATGTGTTAAAGGCAATAGGCTTTTAAGGGCGGAATGTTATTACACAGTGCTAAAGCCTAAAGGCAAGTATTTTGTTTAGTGGAATTTCAGAGATTACCGTAGCAGTCAGGGGTTTTAGTGTTGGCGACCCAGTCGAATCAACTATGGGGATAGAAGTTATGCACTATTTTAATCCTTATTAGGCCCTTTTAGAAGGAATTTTATGTTGTTTTGACAACTGTTATTTTTAACGTATCTGTAATTTTATTACAGTATGCCAGATGGTTGCCTTGTGGTGAGATTTATGCACAATCCAGTGGAGAGGTGTGGTGCAGCGGCCAGGGCAGCTGACTTCGGAGCACAGGGTTCACGGTTCGATCCCTGGCTCCGGCGGCAGCTCAGCTCAGCACCATGTGACTCTGGGCAATAGCTCACTTAATTTCCACGATGGCCCCCAGCGCCTTGAGACCCGTAAGGGTGAGTAGTTCGCGCTTTACAAATACGGATTTAGATTTAGATTTAGTAGGTATGAGTGGTGACAGGCCAATAAGAAAGCATGTAGGCCGGATTAGTTAATTGGGAAAGTTATTTCAGATGCTATAGTTCTAATCAGTTTCTTATGAAAGTTACGATAAAGGCAGTAGGCCTGATTTTAGTTATTATGAAATGCATATGTTAAAGTCAATAGGTATTTGAGGGTGGGTTGTCACTGCACTATATTAAAGCCTGCAGTCACGTATTTTGTAACAGGAAATCTCACAGATTCCTTTTGTAGGCAAGGATTGTAGTGCCCTCTTTGACAAACCCTAGAGGTTGCTGATTTTGACTATAATAGTTCTCACTGTAATCACTTCTGAAGGCCTGATAGGTTTAGTCAGGATCTTGTAATTAAAAAATAATAAATAAGTGTGACCCAATTCTAAGTTATTTAGAGCAACTGTACTAATGAACACACATTCATATGCTTATTACTGCAGTGTAAATTTCAAAATTGCACAGGAATCAACTCTCCTAATAATCACAGGGTCTCTTCAAAGTCATTTTACCATAGTTCATACATTTAACCCCTTGCATCCTACCTGGTTTTGGTTAAGTGTCTTTTGCTAAAATAAGTACACATGAAAAAATACCATTTCATAAGCCACATATGGAAATGTGCAGAGTATAATATATTATTTATTACTATTGTTGAAGGGGGCATCATGTCTCACTCAAGGCTCTTCACATGCAACAATGGCAATAAATAGCATATTATACTCTGTGCGTTTGCATATAAATAAATAAATATATATGTACATATTTATCACACTTACATAGAGGGGCTTTGGGTCAACCCTCATCTGTTGTTGGTCTGTATGTGTGCCATTTACACTCTGCTTCCATCCATGACAGCATACAGCACGGGTAAATGGGCCAGCCCACTTCAGCATTGTCTTTCTGGACCAGTGAGTGGCTGCATTTGTCTGATCATATGTGCACATCTGCATGAAAATGAATGCCCTTCAGTGCCAGAGCTGCTGGGCCAGTCCTTCACTTTGCCATTTCCTCCTCTTATAGGTCACCTTCCATTTCTTTCCATCTCCTTTTATTTTATTTTTTAGAGCATACTACGGCTCCACAGATGGTGCCAATATTCCCTTTGCTTACCCCTCATTTCATCTGCAGCACACAACCATTGCCTCTAAAACCAGGCGATGACCATGGAATGGTTTTGTCTATAGTGTATCATTATTTTACTATTTCAAGATAGCCAACATGTTGGTTCTAAACACGGTGACCATGCTGGAACTTTAAAGCAAAGATACTCTTTGTGCAATACCATTGCAAGGCGGCAACCCACTGCTATGTTTAATTGTATTCGTTATTGCAAGCATATGCCCACCATGCATATGTTTTTGAGTTCTGTGTTTTATTATGGTTGTATGTAGAGGAGACACAAGGAGATGATGGACGGAGCGCTGAAGCTTTTCAGACACTCACCCCCAGTCACAGATCTGGGTTGAATCCATCATCGTTCTTTAGCTCAGTTTCGACACCCCAGTTCAGACCCAGCCATATGCAAATCAGTCTTGATCCTGTTCCTCATGGGAACAGTCCAGCCCGAACCGCCAAGCCAGATCTTCCCTGGACCAGAAACAAGCTTCCTGGTACAATCTGGTCCACCAAAATTAAATCTGTGATGCCACGTTTTTTTTATTGGTGGAAGTATTTTATTTTTCCTTCGGGCAGCTTAATGCCAAACAAATAGTAACATAAATAGTTCTAGCATCCTTGTTAAGTTACCAGTACCTACTGAGAGCAGATGAATAAAGCAGCGTTCTCTCTCTTTTTCTTCTTGGAGTCCTGTTGGTGGCAGATCGGTTTCCTTCCGGGGTGCCCACCTTTGCTCTCAAGGTCCTGGGGAGCCACAGTGCTACCCTGGGCCATGACAGGACTGAGAGTTTGCAAGGTGGACCCACTGCTTCTTCCTCTTTTTTTGCCTTTTTTCCCTACTGCAGCGTGGAGGCTAGCAAAATCACAGATGACAAAGGTGAATTTGACCACCACGTTTCCAGCCCAATACCGTTCAGAGTGGAATGATGGTGAGAATAAGCAGATCTTAGAACTAATTCCTTGGACCCCGTGGGTTTCTAGGGGGAGGGGGGCAGAAGAGCATAGAATTAGAAAACCTTGAACCTGGAACTGTAGATGCTGCATCCCCAGCCTATGCAAATGTTAGTCTTGGAGGTGGAATCCAACGGTTAATTTGTGACGATGGGCCCCACTGGTACTCTTTATTGAGGACCAGGACTTTTTGTTTGCCCCTCCTGTGCGTGGCGCCCTGCTAGGATGCTGCACCCATTGAAAAATCCAGTACTGAAAAATGTCCTGGGTGCCAGGACGTGGGCCACAGGGTGGCCTGTCTGTCCTTACCGGCTTGAAGCCTGCCCAGGCATTTTGTTTGTGTGGCACGAGGGTGACAGTGACGTTCTCATGTGAGTCTATCACCCATGTGCCCACTGGTGCACGTGTGTAGTGCATGCACAACCTGCAAATGTACATGTGCTTTCGGGTATTTGTCTCTTAACTTTAGCAGGCATGGGCAGGAAGCAGCGGCCGGACTCTACACAAGCCAAGGTTCATCCCTGGGTGAAGCTGAACAAGACCCCTGAGTCTGAAGGCGGCAAATGGAGTGCTTGAAACACAGTAAAGGTGCACCACAAATAATAATAATGTGAACAAATTTCAGAATAGAATGCCAAGATGTATACAATTCTCCTTTTTTATTCTTGGAAAAAAATATATGTTGCCAATTTTACAGCAGAAACAGCCAACGCGTTTCATCCATGGCAATGGACTTCTTTAGGGCAAAAATTTACTCACAGATAATATCATCAGGAGATTTTCATACACGCAACATTGGTCATGATCCAAGACGTATGTGGATATGGATCAGCAAATCATCGACCCCAAATAAGACAGACGATGTGGAATATGGTAACGTCCACAGGCATTAAAGTATAGTTATTTGGTCGGAACTCCAGACATCCAATAGTGATTCTGCGGTTGAATATCAATATAAGGGGTCCATCCACCCCACTGTGGCACTAGAATTAGTGCAGTAGACCGCACACGAACAAACACCCGGTACTCTCCGTGTACCAGACCCAGTGACGTTGGGAAATTGAGTGCTGTTATCTTATGTTATGTTATGTTACACTACGTTACATTATGATATGTTACTCTTACTTGGTAGATAGAGTGCATGTTCACCAGAGGTTTCTTGGTGCTTAGTAGGTACTTAAGAGCAGTACTTCCAGCTCAGTGACTGAAGTGCATCAGCAGTCGTAAGCGTGTCTGAATAGCCAGGTATTCAGGTTTTGCCGAAACAGCTTAAACTCTATTTCATGGCGTAGGTGATCTAGAAGAGTGTTCCGCAGCATTTACCCCTGCTGCAGTACTGTGCCTGTCTACCCATATCAAGCCCACCCAGCATCTTCGCCTTGCCGGCTCAGTTTGCCGCTGAACAACCAAACTGTTGTTTGCCGCTTAATTCCACCCCTACTCCACCCACCTCAGCACTGCGATCCAGTCTGCCCAGTAAAAAGAAGTGACATGAGTGCAACTGAGAACAATAATGTATGTGCAATGCAATTTTCAAATATATACAGGCTAAGGGCATAATGTAACAATGGCCTCTTTTTGTGCGTCGTTTACCTGCTCCATGATGTGTTGATAAGGGCAAAATTAGGCACAGCACAGTGATCAATGATTGTTATTTGTTGAAGAGGTTTGCCAAGCCAGAAAGATTAATAGGGAGATCTGAGCCAAGAGTCTAGCTTGGCTGTAAGAGCCACACAAACTGGGCCATCAACATAACTGGCATAAAAATCATGCAGCAAACATGATTTAAAAATATGATAAAGACTCTTTAGAATGGAAGAAAAATCTTTAATATGCAGAATGATTTCACTTACGTACATTAGATTGTATCTCTGCATTCAGTGGCATTTATTAGTAAAGCTAGGGCTTGCTATAGAGTTTGGGTGACAGGGTACTCCATCGCAAATGCGTACCCTGACAGCCAAACTCTCTGTTCGGCCTCCTCATTCAGAGATGGACAGACCCTAAGCTTTCTGTTGATCGAGCCCAGTTCCCTCTATCGACGGAGGGCTTCCTCAGGCGGCCTGACGGAGTAGGGCTGGAGGAGAACGGGCTTTACACTATCCACCCTCTTTAGGGTGGACAGTGTGATATCCGTTTTTTCAGTCCACCGGGGATAGAAGAAAATGACCCCCACACCCTGGGAGAAAACTCTCAGGGTGAGGGGTTGTTAGTTTTTCAAAACCAAACTCCCACTTTGTTTTTCAAAAACACGAAAATGATAGCGCTCAGCCATGACAGCGGTTCCTTTCAATGTACAGAGTGAACCTCCTGACCGGCGGTCATTTCTCTAAATTTGGCAGACAGTAGTATGTCAGGATGGTGGAGGTAATGTCCGCCGTCACACTTACGGACTATGCTCCACCTGCCAAAGCTTAAATCAGGGCCCTCATTTCTAACCATGAACACAGAACTCATGACCTCCACAGCCCATATGATGATGCCATTAGTAAACCAGGATTTACTTCAGTTGTCGTGTGCACCCTGTATGCGGCCTAGGTTGTTATTATTGATGGAGAAACATTAGTCTACTAAACCCAGTACAAGAGAGATTTTGTATACAGCACACACCCTGGACTGATGTATTTTAAGGTGCTCTCAAATATTTTGATGAAGGAGAAGGATGCACAATAAAATGTCTAAAATCACAAAATGTGGCTAAGCAGAAAAACTGGGATTGATCACAGGTTTCCTGGTTTTATATTGTGCAATTCAGCATCTGGTTGGGTATCTCTTTCTTTTAATTTTGGTTTATTTTGTCACGTAATGCACATGTGGGTTTAAATTCGTTTTTAACTAGTGGAAGTAAAGACAAACCATCTATTCACGTGCCCCAGGCCTTGTCCTCTCCTAAACCGATCCAAGGAAGTACTGGAATATTTCATGAGGGCATTTAGAGTGCCCTTTCAGAGCCTACAGCTTTTTATGTATATGAATCTATAATGTATTTCTATAGCACAAACCTAGCCAAAAGGAAGTGGAGCAAAGTTAAATGAAAATTGGGCTGTAAAATGCACTATTTTACCTTAAAATATTCCTTTGGAAGAGGACCCTCCTCTTGACCCCTTCTTTGTGAAAAGCAGGCAGGCTCACTGCATTGAGACACTGGGCAGTGTCCGTGCAGGCAGCTAGCGTTGCCAATGTTAGAAGTTGGCTATGACAGTGGGGGAATCGAGCATTGGTTAAAACTCAAGTCAGCATTGCATAGTAAAACATGCACAGATCGTGCATCTCACAGGATGCAATAGATTTTCACTGAGCTGCAACCTCTCAAATTAACATTCTGAGGCTTTCCAGATTCTACAAATGTCAAAGCTCTGCAAAATGTACATTAAGGAAATCTATACTCAGTTTCACTTTCATAGGCAACTTTTACAACATTTTATGTTCGGCGTGAGTTAACCTGGCTTTACAAGGAATAAAATTTGTCGAACACACATTATTAAATCCCAGCATTATCTGCTGTACCGGCAGAGGCGTACCTTCAGGGGAGTGTTTGGGGTGTTACACCCCTCTAATAGATGTATTTTCTGGAAAATAGTTGGGTACAGGTGATTTCAGTCGGGTATGGTGAGGTGTCTGTCGGACTTTTACACACACAGGGAAAAATGCTCACACACTCTCCCCCTCTCTCTTTTCAGAAAGTCTTCAAAAATGTTTGTTATTTAAAAAAATGTTTTCTCACTTACTACCCCTACCAAACCGCATTCCTCTCCCTTTCCACTGCCCTTTAAGCCCCTCTCATGCGCCCTGCTAGGCGTATAATGTATTTCAACATTATATGGCAGCGTGATTGTTGGAAAATCTGAATCTCACCCCCCCAATCTTACTGACTAAGCTACACCCTTGCGTACTGGTGTGCCTAATTTGAATCTATACCACCACCACTATCTTTGTGTTACTTGTTCTTATAATTGTCTTTAGTTTGTCACACCTGCACTAGTGCAAGGCTTGCAAAGTGAACTGTACAACAGCCTGTGCGTAAAAGACGAGGGGCAGAGTTCCTGAGTGGACTTCTCTGCCTGGGCTCCGGAGCAGCCTGTCCTACCACAATAACAAAGTTTCAATATCAGCCTGCACTTTTTTCCTAATTTTTTTACAGTCATTTCTCAGTATGCACAGCATAAAAAACAAAAGATATATCATGGGTGAGAATGTATTGCTCATTTACACTATTAAACAATTTTAGTAGTTCCATATGAAGGACTTATAGAGAGATTTTAATAACAGGACCTCAATGACATTAGCAATCAAAAAATTTCAGAAGTGACTAACATAAAATCATTTTAAGCGCATTAGTGGTACAGGGGCTCTCAATCAGTAGACATTTGCATGAGAGTTATTAGGTAAGCAAGTCTAGTCTGTTTGTCCCTCTGGGATTGGCTCCCCATCAATAGGATGTACTGAAGACACATTTCCAGGGATGGCAGCATAGTGCAGAATCAAATGGGTGAATCCAACCATGTGTCATTGCCCATTAACAAAATTTGGGCCAAATGTACTAATTTTTCACCTAATACAGCACAGTGCAGAAACCAAAGTGAGTGCAGGCTAGCACCATATTTACCAAGATATAGCGCTGCATCTCTCTGCCCGTGTGCTAGCACGCTTTAGGCTGCCTTGCACCACGCACACACCTTTACACCATAGTGCAAGGGTGTTTGCCTACTGTCAAGCATAGGTTTTATACTGGAAGGCTACGCTTCCAGTTCACAATACTATGCTTAGGCACAGTTTAAATCTTTTCTAACTTTGTATGTGTGCTATGTGCGCTGTACCTTACAGCACACATGCTAAGTTAGAAGAGCATTGAGAAAAGAAAATGTTTCCCAAAGATTACGCCTTCATCGACGAGGGGGCGTAGATTTTTGGCAGAGAGCCTGTCTACCTTCTTTAGAAGATAGGTCTTTTTTTTAAATTTCTTTTTATTGCATGTACGACTTGCGAGTAACATCACCCTAGAAGATAGGTCTTTGTGTTAAAAACCATGGATGGTTGCATTAGAAAAACCATGTACCAACCAAGGGGCACCCTCTTGAAGCAAAGTAGTGCAAAGCAGCGCATAGCGCTAAGTTGTGTTACTTCAGAGCTACTTTACAGTGCAAATCAAGATCTGCGTTAAATAGTGAACAGTTTATCAAGACTACCCGCCACTTTGCATCACTTTTAGCAACTTTGCAGCAGCCCCGATAAATCTCATTCCTATCTGACAGTAGGCCATCTTCAGTCAAACACTATGTAAGTACATGCTTACCATATATTAACTCCTAGCAGAGAGCTTCATTGCTCTTCTAGTTTTGGATGTGGCTCACAAGGCTCTATTATCGTTTTTGAAAATGAGCACAGTAACCTTGGGCCATGTTCATTCCACCCAGTCCCCTACTTCTCTCCATTTGTAGTACCAAGCCCTCTGTCCCCGCCCATTTATTGCCTCATTTTTTAGGTTGAAGCCTACACGACAGCACAGCTGTCTGGTGTGCTAAAGACAACTTGGGGACATTCAGAGAGCTTCCCTGGGAATGCATTCCACCCGTTGCTTACTACTGGCTTCGTGCTTTGTAACTCACATTTTCTAGCTTTCTATTTGCTGGCTTTATTTGTTTTAGGCTGTCCAGGGTGAGTTTGTCCTTCCCAAAGAGCAAAGCTTTTTCACACAAACTCCCCTTGTATTCTTCTATAAACAGGCCTGTAAATTTTGTTCTTATCTTGTCACATTTGCTGTGCATTCAAAGAGCAAGGTCAAATGTCAGGCTCTGTCTTCTGAGGGAGCTTGGTGTTTACTTTTCTTTCTCTGACTGTAATGCAGCCTGGGTGGAGAACATGCAAAGTGCTCATGAATGTTTGGCCGACCCGAGACGGCCGGCCAAACATTCATGCGCACTTGGAGTGGGCAAACCACTCCTCCCCCTGCTCCTGTGTGAGCAGCCCAGCCCTGCCCCTCCCGCAAAGCTGCAACATCAGGAAAACATAAAATGATAATAACATCGAGTTATCATTTTATGTTTCCTTTATTTCACTGCTGCAAAGCAGTGAGGCGACGCTTCTCCGCCTTAGCAGAGAAGCAGTCACTGCTCTGTACCACTTCATGTCACTGCACTCTGCACAACTGCATGCTATTCCGCTCTGAACCACACCACTCTAAGGGCCAGATGTACAACACTTACATTTTGCGACTTGCAAATTGCGTCGCTTTGCGACTCGCAATTTGCGACTCGCAAAATGCAGTGTACAACAGTGTCACAGACACGGTTAGCGATTCCCACTGGGGTCGCAAATTGTATGCCTCATCAATATTCATGAGGCAAGCACAATTTGCGACCCCATTGGGAATGGCTAGCACTCCTAGGGATGGTGGCCTGCTGCGGTCAGCAGACCACCATGTCTGGGACTGCTTTTTAAACAAAGCAGTTTTTTTTAATGCAGCCAATTGTCCTTAAAGGAAAACGGGATGCATTTAAAAAAGAAAAATGAAACTTTTCAGTTTCATGTTTTAAGGGCAGGCAGTGGTCCATGGGACCACTGCCTGCTCTTAAAAAATATTTTCTCACAAACTAACAAAGGGGAAGGGGTCCCCTTGGGACCCCTTCCCGTTTGTGAGTGGTTTACAACCTACTTGAAGTAGGTGGTAAAGTGCGAGTGTTTTGCGGCCGCAAATGCGGTTGCAAAACAATAGTACATGGCAGTGAGTCTTGCTATTAGGAAAGGACGCCCCTTCCTAATAGCGAGAGTCGCAAACGCTATTTTGCGAATCAGTGACTTGCAAAATAGCGTTTGTACATGCCATTACCCATTTTTGAGGTCGCAAACGGGCCATACATCTGGCCCTAAGTCACTGCACTCTATGCCTCCTTCCTCTACACCACTGCACTCTTCGCCACTGCACTATACACCACTCTAGTCTAGGCCACTCCAATCTACTCTGCACAATTCCACTCTACACCGCTCTGTGCCACTGCACTCTATGCCAATACACTCTATGCCAATGCACTTTATGCCAATGCACTTTACTCTGTAACACTTAACTCTACACCCCTGCACTCTACGGCAATCCTCTGTACACCAGTTCAATCTACTCTGCACCACAGCACTCTATGCCACTGCACTCTACACCAATTTACTCTATGCCATTACACTGTTCGCCACTCTAGTCTGCTCCACTGCACTCTACCCCACGCCACTCCACTCTACGTCTCTTCACTCTACTCTGAAACAATATACTCTATGCACTGCACTCTACGCCACTCTACTCCCTCCACTCTATGTCACTGCACTTCACTCTAAGCCACTACACTCTATGCCAATGAACTCTACTCAATTGCACTCTTCGTCACTGCACTCTACGCCACTGCACCTTACTCTGCACCACTCTACTCTGCAACATTGCACTCTATGCCACACTACTCTGCATCACTGCACTCTGCGCCACTGCACTCTGCATCACTCCACTCTACGCCACTGCACTCTATGCCAGTGCACTCTACGCCACTC
The DNA here is from genome assembly GCA_963921515.1 of Calotriton arnoldi. Taxonomy (NCBI): domain Eukaryota; kingdom Metazoa; phylum Chordata; class Amphibia; order Caudata; family Salamandridae; genus Calotriton; species Calotriton arnoldi. Next base: position 340,570 of record CAWUFW010015380.1, on the reverse strand, counting down.
TACGCCACTGCACTCTCTGCCACTCTACTCGACACCACTGCTCTTTACACCACTGTACTCTACGCCACTGCACTCCATTCTACTCTACTCTGCACCACTGCACTCTACTATGTACCACTCTAATCTATGGCACAGCATTCTACGCTACTGCATTGTATGCTGCTGAATTCTATGCTGCTGCACTCTACGTCACTATACTCTGCAACAATTTATGCCAATGCACTCTACACCAGTCCACTCTACTTCATGCCACTCTATGCCACTGCACTCTACTCTATAGCACTCTAAGCCATTTCACTATACACCACTGCACTCTACACCGTTGCACCACTGTACATAATGCCACTGCATTCTGTGCCATTCTACTCAACACCACTCTATGCCACTGCAGTCTACGCCACTCTACACCACTGCATGCTACGCCCTTGAACCCTACGCCACTCTTCTCTGCACTACTGCATTGTATGCCAGTCCACTCTACTACACTGCACGGCAATCTAATCTGCATCACTCCACTCTATGCCACTGCTCTCAGCAGCACTCCATTATATACCACTGCACTCTATGGCACTATGTTCTACTCTGCACAACTCTACTCTGCACCACTCTATGCCACTGAACTCTGTACTCTACTCTACAATGCACCACTGCACTCTACTGTAATCTGCTCCACTCCACTCTGAAACACATTCTACGACGCTCCATTGTATGCAGCTGCACTCTACGCCACTGCACTCTGCAACACTCTACAACAATGCACTTTAAACCAGTCCACTCTACTCTATGCCACTCCACTGTACACCACTCTATGCAACTTCACTCTATGTCACTCCAATACACAACACTCTCTGCCACTCCACTTTACAACACTCTACTCCACTCTTCGGCATTCCACTCTACGACACTCCACGCCACTCTCCTGTACACCGCTAACTTTTAGCCAGGCTGAACAGCAGCCACGCTGGTGTAGAACATGGCTAAAACGCATTGGCAAACTCAAAAGCTCTTGCATAGGCAAAATAGGTTGGCTTTGTCAGTGCTTGTCTAACTTGTTACAAACGTTTTCCTTTTTGGCTTTTTGATTCATTAGATTAATTGCTTCTTGTGTTTTGCTAGAGTCTTCTGTTTTTTGTTATTTACTTGAGGTCTTTCTTGTGTGTGGGACGGGTAAATTGTTTTATATCAATTTTTATTGCTATCTGTGGTTTCCATAGATTGAAGTTAACACCATAACAACTATACACAGTGTAATACATGTAACAACGTTTAAATCACGCTTTCTACGATTTTATAGTGCTGTTTTATTGTTGTAAAGCACTCACCGAGTCATTTCTTGGTAGGGATTGCGCTATATTAAACGTTGTTCATTTAAATAGTGCAAATATTGAGACTAAAATATATATTCCGGATTGATGACATCAGCTAACGATTTTCTGTCACGGTCTCTTATTTTCACCAAGAGTTGTCTGCACTCCATGTCATGTTATGTTGAGTACTGGTATAGAGCCCTCTTCGCCCTTAGATGGCTTCAAAGCACCATGATCAGCAGAGAAGAAGGAAGGATGGAACACGAAGTTTTGTTATGTGAGATGTTTGTTGCACATGCAAGCGTCTCTAGGTGTGGCATTCAGTAGGAACGCCTGAGGGAAGAGGGCGCGGAAAGAAGCTAGGTCAAGGAGTGACAGAGAAAAAGGGCCCCGGAATGAAATACATTTTAAGAAGAACAAAGTTAATTTTTTTTGTTAAATATCAGCATTTTGGGTAAAGGCGAGGGAGACTTAATTAGAACACGCAAAGCCAATAGGTCTGCCTGTCTTACAACTTAAAGGGCCCGCCACCGCTTGGGGAGTTTGTGTGTGTGGCTGTGTGCAAGGAATTGTGGATAAATGTGAGAATGCCCCAGTTACTTACCATTAACCTTATTACTCCAGGTCCTGGTCTTCCTCGCCACAGTAATTACATAATGAGCTTTAGGCTCCCACAGAAACTCCAGGCAAAATAAAGTCAGCCTACTAGTCTCCCATCCCTCCAACATGGCCGACATCCTCTTCCTCCTATAAAGAGGAAGTCAACCCACATCACATCCTGTTACCAAAGCCACAACCAAGAAAAAATAAAGCCATATACAACAGGGTAGGGAGGGATGGGAAACTATACTGTGGCGAAGAAGACCAGGACTCGGAGTAATGAAGATTACCGGTAAGTAACCGGGGCATTACCTCCTTGTCCGTCTTCCTCGCCACAGTAATTACATAATGAGCAGATACCAAAACAAGGATCGGCTTCATCAAGAACATAGTGCAAACATAAACCAAAGAAATAGACTGTAGAACACAGTTCAAACCAAAAAGAGAGCAAAACGTTCACACATAGAAAAACAACACCAAAACACAGTGTTAAACCTAATCAACAAACAACAGAGATGCACCCCCACCAACCTCCAATTGAAAAGAGGACCACAAGGTAGGAGGAGACGCCCACAGTTCCGCAACACAGACACCAACCACGGACAACCCCATGACTGCAAGCCAAGAAGCAGTCACAGAACCAGCAGACCATCCCCGAAACCGACCACAACGTGGCCCAGGGAAGCAGAAGTCCAACAGAAGAGACCGCAGAAACCACCCCCAAGAGTGGAGTCCGAGGGAAACAACCCAAACAACACAGGGCCATAAGGCACAAAGAAGACAACCACCATCAGTACTGCTCTGTCCGGGATAGACAAAACATCCCAAGGAGGCGCCGCCACCAAAGGCCCACAGTGCCACTTCCCAAAATAGACCAAAAATTAGGGACACAAGGGGCACCAGAGAACCAAACCAAGGGCATCCAAATGCCCTCAGGAGCCTCACACAGAGCTGGAAGAGAGGAAGAGGTCAACCTCAACCCAAACACAGCGGACCAAACAAAAACCAGAACTCATAAGGGTGCACCATCGCAAACCAGCAAACCCATAAGAGCACACCAAGCACCAGAAGCAACCCAATGCGGGTCAGAAGTGCGCAAGGCAAAAGGACGGCGGGACTGCTGAAACAAAGCAGCCCCAACACAGCACCATCCAAGCATCAGGGCCAAACCCCCAACAACCATGCCCGCAGGCTTAAAGGCCGCAACCTGGTGCCAGGAGTCGTGGACCCAGAAGCGGGCACAGACAAACAGGAAGCACCCTGAGGGGCTGTACAGCCAAGAGCAACAAGAGGGGAGACCACAGGAGTCCCCACCATCCCGGAACCCCAAGAAGCACAAAGGCCCACCTACAACCCATAGGGAAGCAATGGAACTGGTGGAAACACACAACAGACCCATAGGGCCACCAAAAGACAACGTGACCACCCACCAAGCAGGTAGGCAAGGAATACACACAAAAAGCAGGGAAACCCGGCACATATCATTGAGGTGAACCCCAAAAACCAGACCACCGAGCAAATGGAGGACCACAAACATCGGCAAGGAAAAATAACACATTGAGGGAAAACTCCAAGTAAAACCATGCCGCCACCCAGCATTCCTTCAGGGGAAGGAAGCGCAAACAAAGACCAGAGCCGCTGAACAGCCCAGAAACAAAGGACCCAAAGCAGACACCGGCAGGGACAATACCCAGGTGGTCACAACAACCAAGACAGAGGCAGACCATACCCAAACGTGACAATACGACACAGGAGGGGCAGATGCAAGGAGCCCTTAACAGAACAACCCCCAATCACCAGAAGCAGGAGGAACAGGTAGGAGGGACCCACAGGCACATTGCCGGAGCAGAAAAAGCCGACAGATCAGGACTCTCCACCCAGCAGGGGGGCACACATTGACACAACGCCGGAAGGGATAACATGGAAAAGATGGGCGAGAAAGGAAACACCACAAGGGATCACAAACCAAAATCCCCCCCACCAGCGCCGTCACCCTAAAACCTGGAGGGAAAGCAGGAGAACACGGAACCAGTGGGAAAAGACCAGAGAGAGGAACAGACACAGTCGGGGCCGGCAGCCCCAAGGAAACATCAGAAGGGAAACAGAGAAAAGACCACGGAGACAAAGCCAATGAGGCACTGGGGAACACAGCTGTGCATGCCACCCCAGAACCCTGGTCACCAGGGACAACACTCAGGCCACCAGGAGGAAAACCAAACCAACCTGGTCCAGGAACAGAAAAGGTAGCACCTGCAGCTGGATGAGACCAGACCACACAAGGGGCACCAAGACACCATCAAACCAGAACACAGTTTCGACCCCCCCCCCCAAACCGGGCGTACCGCTGTCAAAAAAGAAGCAACAACCAACAAGGCAACCAGAGAGGGAAGAACGAAATCCCCAACCCCCAGGAAGAAGAGACAGGGGCTGGAACCACACATGAGGGAAAAAGAGGCCAACCATCGTAAATCCACCTCAGGCCAGAAAACACCAGAAGGACCAACTCCAGAAAGAAAAGAGAACATCCCTCTCCCCCCATTCCCAGCAAAGGAGGGGCAGGAAAGAACACCCTGATGGCCAGAAGCAATGGGCGCCCATTTACCAAGGCCTGCTGCAAAATGCCTGACACTGCACAAGGATAGCATACCGACCACCCACAGTGGAGACCACCCTTAAACCTAAGCCAAGTGTACAAGTGGACCGAGAGGCGGCAGCTGCATGCCGAATCCCAGAAACACCGGTGGCAGGGCCCCCCCCCCCTGGCTGGAAGCACCAAATACCTTCATAGAGGCAAGAAAACGACTGCCTCACAATAACACAGGGACCAACAGCATGCGAAACACAGCCGCCTGCACAAACATGACCACCAAGGGGAAGGGGGGGGGGCGCAAACAACTCAACCCTAGAGAAAGAAAGGGCACCAACAAAGGCCCTGGACAGCAAATCACCGTGGCAAAAACCAACACAGGTGCAAGATTGCCATGGACGATCCAGCAGAAGAAGCACCCATACCCAGGGAGGCCAATAATGCCAGGCAACCCCCCCCAACTTGCCGTACAACATAGCCAGGGCAAAAGAGAAGCCCATACCTGGCACAAACAGCACGGGAAACATCCTTCACAACGCGGGCATTGCATCGCAATGCATTTACATCACGGGCATTACAACGCGCGGGCATTACAACGCAAGTCGTTACAACGACTTGCGCTGGATGGCGCTCTATCCTAACGAATAGTATGATTTACTATTCCAACACCTTCCCTACTGTATGTAGACTGGAGTTGGAATAGTAAATCATACTATTCCTAAGTCCAGCGCCCTCCAGTGCAAGTCTTTGTAACGACTTGCGTTGTAACAAACGCGATGGAAAGTACTGCGTTGTAAATGTATGCGTGGTAACGTCATACATTCAAACAGCACCATCAGGGACTGGAGAAGTACCACAGCGACACAGGGGAAGAAGAAGAAGAAGGGGTCGCCACTCAATCGACAAAACGGAGAACCACCACACCCCAAGACCAAACAGTGTACGTGGGAACGGTGTCCACAGAAACAAACACCACGGCCATCCTCCACCAACACACCACAACTCCGTGGGGACAGATGAAAGGTGCAGCAGGGGCAAAGGCACACGACACAGGTAATAGGAATTAACCACAAACTCCCGTAAAACCACAGCCAGAAAGGCCATGCCCAGCCCAATGGGAAGGAGGACCACAGTAAAAACAGGACCCCGCACCCAACCATCAAACGAAGGGACTGCATAGGAGAAACCACATCAGACCCAAAAGCAACCAACAAAAATGCCACTGCAAAACACACAGAGAGCACCACAAGGAAACGAACCCATGTCCCGGGAGGACCGTGCATCCAGAGACACAAGCTTGAGCCATGTGGACACAGCCCCTGCAACAGAGAGCCCCTGCGCCCCAGGAAGAGCCAGCCACACAATAGAGTGCGCAAACTGACACACAAGAAGATCCAAAAGGACCTGTACAAGCAGAGGGCCCACAGACAATCAACAAGTGCCCAACCGTCCAACAGACACGGGACAAGGCAGTAAGCCGGAGCCAGCACAATCCGAGCGCCTGGCAATGAAAGCCATGAGCAGGACAATGCGGTGCCCGAACAGACGCAAGAGCCCAGGAACCGTACAACAGGACCCCAAACATGTAAAGGGAGCACATAGGGCACAATCCCCAGAGCCGAAGAAAGTGCTCCACGACTGCCACAAAACACGCTCCATGTCGCGCACAGCAGGACTCCCAGGCAAGGCCGCGTAGAATGGCCAGGCGGAACCAAAACAGGTGGAGCAAAGGCAACGGGACAAAAGGAGGCACCAAACACTCCAAAGAACTGTCAAGGAAGGAGGAGACGCCAATGGTTCTACTTCCTCCACAATATGGGATGTCCCGAGTGCCGTGCCACCCGATTTTAGCCTACAACGCCTGGCATTCCCAGGTGGTCTTAGTAAACAACAAGGGGGACAATGAGGGCTTGATAAAGGTCCACCGTACTTGCCCTGGGTAGAACTAGAAGACAAAAGAGGTACGGTGTTCCTGGGTGGCAAGTTGGCCACCTGGTTAGAAGTCAGAGTGGTGGGGAGGTGGGAAATACCTCCTTTCGGAACTAGGACCCTCACACACCCAGCAAGCTAGGTGTCATGCTTCATCATATGGGTCTGCTCCTCGTCGAGCCGGCGCTGCAATGCTCGACGGGCACCCATAAAGGGGCTCTTTATCGGAGATCTTTTGTTCCTTGCCGTATAGGTGCCGTGGGTGTGAGGGGCCTGGTAAGATGTAGATGTGGTGTGTGGGTTAAAACAGGTAAGGGAATCCTCTATAATTATTTTTATTCTGGAGAGGTCACAACCTGATTAAAAAGTAAAAAGAAGAAGGAGGGCGACTATTTTGTTTTAATCTGACAAAAATTACGCTCTACCCCTTAGTGGTCAACATGTTTCTCGCCTATAAAATGTCTCTAATAGATCAGTTGGCGATTCCTCAGGACCTAGTGACTAAATGAAAACTATCTACAGTGTGTGGTGTGGTTCTACATACCACTTCTTCTCTTGGTAGGACTTGCCCCGGAGAAAAGCAGCCAACCTAGAGTACAAACAAAAAGGATCAAAAAACCAAATGGAAATATTGGTACATGGTCCTATTGATTCAAGTGGGTGTGTTTCACCGTACACAACCTCTTTGAATCTATACAAGTGATAAAAACAACGTGATTTCATGCATATCACATTCTACGTGTGCCTTCATTTGTATTTAGAATATAAAACCTCTGTGTAACCAGTTAGAGTAATTGGACAACATGGTGAGTGAGTATCAGCTCACCTCTTAAGGATTCAAGTGCTGCTTCATCAGACCGCAGCGGAGTATATGGACACTCAACGTAGTGTCGCTGTTTATTAAAAGGAAAAAAACAAACAACAAAATATGTTGGGTGTGGGCTTGTAGGCACAACGTTTAGTTGCTAAGGCCATGACTCTAGAGCATTAAAAGTGAAAGTGGGCATGGTTCAGGTTAAAGTAAGCCCAAAGTCGTGAAATTGGTATCATTGACAAGGTTTATTCAACAGACTCAAAAGTGCCCCAGACCTGCCTGCGTAGCTGCTGGCGCCTTCACCATGCGCTCCGACATTATGCCAATCATGCGATGTGTTAAGAGCGCCCACAGCGCCCAAGTTATGTCTTAGTGCAGAGCTCTACAGAACATCAGAGTCAGCGTACCCATCCCAGAGACCAGCGGTAACTTGTCAGCAATTCCCAGCACCTCTTACCTCTCTTAAAAGCTTGTGACCAGGCATAGTCTCAACGTGTAATCCGTACTCACCTGCTCCCGCTCAGAGCAGTCCGGCTCACCTACCCGCTCCGCTGCATCAGGAAGGAAAAGACAGGTTGTCGGTTCCTGTCTTAAATACCCTCTCCTGGTGCAATTAAGCATGGTAAATCAGCCGCACCTGGTGTGTGGTGTGATGGTGTCGGCATGACATCATCTACAGTGTAACCATGGAGGCCATCTTTGAATGTGGTGAAAGTCTATAGTTCTGGCTATTACCTTGATGTGGACGCGCATCAAGGGCTTCAATTTTGGCATTGAGTGGCGCGGTTTTATCAACAATGTGAACAAGAATTTATACAGTGCAAAAGTGCTTGCGTCACTGCGCTAAATTTGTGCATAAGTTGCTGGCGACTGCCGATTGGGTGATTCGTATGTCGGCCATCTTAGAGTGTAGTATTGTACTCTATTGTTAGTTATTAGATATATCGTCCTAACATGGCCTAATCTCCATATCTGACTAGCCTGATGTCGATATCATGTGGCAGAGATGTATAAAGAGGTGAGAGACTAACGTGGAGTCCTAAGCTGATATATTCATTCGTTAAAGTTGCGGATCATGGTTGTATATATCAGATTAATTAATGGTACTCCAGGGTATGGCTTCATTCAGGCCGTCATTTGCTAAGTCAAGACGGAACACCCACCTTTGTTCAATCCTGTACAAAGCAGTCTGTGTTATTTGTTGGTGGGATTCTAGGATGACCCAGCGTAGACTCTCTGGGGGGTGTCCGAGTTCAGAGAAGTGGGTGTATAGTTTGGTGGTAGTTTTATGGCAACGAATATTGCTCTTGTGCTCAGTGATTCTGACCTTAACGGGCCTCATGGTCATGCCAACATACCTCTTGTCACAAGGGTAGGTCAGCATGTACACACAACGTGGGGTGTTACAGTTAGTGTGTTTGATTAGCGTCCATGTAAATGTGTCTGATAGAACCAATTGTTTGGTGTGTCTGGTCTGTGGGCACACGATACAAGAGCCGCAGGGATAGTGTCCTGTCACGGGTGGGAGATCCCAAAGTTGCCTCTGGTTAGGGATGTTGCTCTTCTTGGGTCTAGTGTGCACCAACATATCTTTCAAATTGTTGGTACGTTTAAATGCAAACCTTGGTTTGGGTATTGACAGAGTACCCGTGTTCAGAATTGCCCAGTGTTTGTTCACTGCCTTCTTTATTAGATTGGATCTAGGTGTGTACGTGGTCACACAGGTCAAAATGTCAGTGGGTTCTTTCTCATGTACCTCTAGGAGGCTTTCACGATTATTGTTTCTTGCTCGTTTCATGCAAGAGTGAACCTGTTTCTTAGGGTATTGTCTCTTCAGCAGATTGTCAGCCAGTATCTCTGCTTCAATTTTGTAGTCCTCTGTAGAACTACAATTTCTTCTAATTCTTAGAAATTGGCTGAAGGGAAGGTTATTTCTCAGTGTAGCAGGATGATAGCTGCTGTACAGTTGCAAGCTGTTTCTGTCGGTAGGCTTTTTGTATAGGGATGTCGTTATTCTACCCTCTTGTAATCTGATGGTGAGATCTAGGAAGGCAATGTTCGTGGCAGATATAGTGTGGGTGAATTTCAAGTGCTGGTTTTTTGTGTTAATCCACTCGCAAAATTCGGCGCATCTCTGTATGTCACCCTGCCAAAAGATGAGGATGTCATCTATGTACCTCTTCCACAGTCTCAGGTTAGCTCCGAAGGGGTTACTCGCATGTTGGATGGTCTCTTGTTCAAACGCCGCCATATACAAACATGCCACACTGGGGGCAAAGGTACTCCCCATCGAAGTACCCTGAGACTGGTGGAAGAGTTGGCTGTCAAACTCAAAAACGTTTTCTGTTAAGGCCAGGGTGGCACATTGCATGATGAACGAAATGGGTGTTGCTGCTGTCCATTCACTCCCACTTAGTGCAGATTCTATTACTGCCAATGTCTCTCTCTGTGGGATATTGGTATACAGTTGTTCCACATCCAAGGTGACCAGGAGGTCAATATCGCCTGTGTTTTCTATTTCACCTATAACACAGAGGATATCTGTTGTGTCCCTGATGTATGATGGTGTCTGTTTGACCAAAGGTTGTAGGTAATGGTCGCAGAATTTTGAGAGCGGCTCTAAGAGTGAGCCGATTCCTGAAACTATAGGTCTGCCCGGAACAGTGGTGGTCCCCTTATGTATTTTCGGCAGAGTGTAAAAATAGGGTGTTTTGGGATGTTTGGTAATCAAGAAATCAGCTTCTTTACCACTGATCCACACATTACTCTCTGCCTCATAGACCATGGTGGTTATCTCGGTCGTTAATCGAGTCGTGGGGTTTGTTGTTATCGGAGTATAGAATTTACTATTCCATAGTTGGCGTTGGCACTCGGTGTTGTAATCCGAAGTGGATTGTATGACCGTGGCGCCCCCTTTGTCAGCTTGCTTTATTGTAATGCTTTTGTCCTCAGTCAATGATCTAATCGCTGCATGTTCTTGATTAGAGAGATTATGGAAAGGAACTATGGTATCCTGGTTCTTCAGTTCTTTTAAGACAGCTTTCTCAAGGTCACTACCTCCACAGGTACCATGCCAACGGTAGGTGTGAAGGTCGAGGGATTGCGAAGGCCTGAATCCAGTCTGGCTGGTTCCTCAGTACCATCGAAGTGGGCTTTAAGGCGTATTTTTCTAAACAGGTTCTGGATTTCGCATTGTTACCGAAAACTGTCCTCTTTAGGGGTGGGGACATAGCCAAGGCCTTTCTCAAGTACTGTTTGTTCTGTAGGTGTCAGTTGTCTATGTGACAAATTAACCACTAGACTCTCCTGCCCTGTGTTTTGCTCCTGGTTTCCATCATATTCGGTTCCTGGTCCTGCCACTGGACTTGTTTTTGTCCTCCTCTTTGCGCCCTCTTCCTCTGCCCCAGCCTCTGCCTAAAAAGGTGGATAGCTGGCAGGGAAGTATTGCGGTTGGCCCTGGGGATACATCGGGAAAGGCCAAAAGGGAGGCTGCGGCCCTTGAAAATTCTGTACAGGGTAGTGGGGGTTTTGTGGATAATTCTTTCTCCTCTGATTCGAACCCTTCCAGCTCCCATTGCTGGAGTTACTGCTAGCCGAGTCTCTTCTGTCGGATTCACTATTTTCATCAGAAGAGTAGCTAGTTTTGCTGTTGGTATATTCTGCTTTCAGATAGGGGTATATTTTTTCTTTGTTAAATCTGCTTATATCCTTCTGAAGCTTGCTAACCTTCTGCTTCATCAGAAATTCCTTGTGCTCAGCAATCTCATGGTTGAGTTCTGTCAATTTGGTTTTAAATACAGTGCCATGCATGGTAGTCTTTATGGCCCCTTCAGCAACCTGTATTCTAATAAGGAGGGCATCAGCTATCCTCTTTGCTGAATTAATAATGAGGATAAGTAAGTCCCTGGTGCATTTCCATGCTACCAGGGACCATTCCTTTTAAAGACAGCGTCATCCAGGAAAAGTCTAGGGAAGTTCTTAACTATTAGGCCATTTGGTGCAATATTGGCCCTCAAGTACTCCGTCATCATTGCACCGTGGAGCGTTATTTTCACCCAGTCTCTTTTCATATTGGTAAGGGAGGTCCAGTCCTCAGATGGTGATCCAGAGGCTGATGAACCTTCACCTCCCAGGATAGATGGTGTATTCCTGAGAATTTCTGCAGCCATTGCATCATCAAAGCTAAGTCCGGGATTGTCATCCATGATGACTGGTATGTCAGAGGATTTGGGGGAAGGCAAAATAGAAGGGGCGGGACTAAATAATAAGTCCCAGAAAAACCTTTTTTAGGCAGAGGCTGGGGCAGAGGAAGAGGGCGCAAAAGAGGAGGACAAAAACAAGTCCAGTGGCAGGACCAGGAACCGAATATGATGGAAACCAGGAGCAAAACACAGGGCAGGAGAGTCTAGTGGTTAATTTGTCACATAGACAACTGACACCTACAGAACAAACAGTACTTGAGAAAGGCCTTGGCTATGTCCCCACCCCTAAAGAGGACAGTTTTCGGGAACAATGCGAAATCCAGAACCTGTTTAGAAAAATACGCCTTAAAGCCCACTTCGATGGTACTGAGGAACCAGCCAGACTGGATTCAGGCCTTCGCAATCGCTCGACCTTCACACCTACCGTTGGCATGGTACCTGTGGAGGTAGTGACCTTTGAGAAAGCTGTCTTAAAAGAACTGAAGAACCAGGATACCATAGTTCCTTTCCATAATCTCTCTAATCAAGAACATGCAGCGATTAGATCATTGACTGAGGACAAAAGCATTACAATAAAGCAAGCTGACAAAGGGGGCGCCACGGTCATACAATCCACTTCGGATTACAACACCGAGTGCCAACGCCAACTACGGAATAGTAAATTCTATACTCCGATAACAACAAACCCCACGACTCGATTAACGACCGAAATAACCACCATGGTCTATGAGGCAGAGAGTAATGGGTGGATCAGTGGTAAAGAAGCTGATTTCTTGATTACCAAACATCCGAAAACACCCTATTTTTACACTCTGCCGAAAATACATAAGGGGACCACCCCTGTTCCGGGCAGACCTATAGTTTCAGGAATCGGCTCACTCTTAGAGCCGCTCTCAAAATTCTGCGACCATTACCTACAACCTTTGGTCAAACAGACACCATCATACATCAGGGACACAACAGATATCCTCTGTGTTATAGGTGAAATAGAAAACACAGGCGATATTGACCTCCTGGTCACCTTGGATGTGGAACAACTGTATACCAATATCCCACAGAGAGAGACATTGGCAGTAATAGAATCTGCACTAAGTGGGAGTGAATGGACAGCAGCAACACCCATTTCATTCATCATGCAATGTGCCACCCTGGCCTTAACAGAAAACTTTTTTGAGTTTGACAGCCAACTCTTCCACCAGTCTCAGGGTACTTCGATGGGGAGTACCTTTGCCCCCAGTGTGGCATGTTTGTATATGGCGGCGTTTGAACAAGAGACCATCCAACATGCGAGTAACCCCTTCGGAGCTAACCTGAGACTGTGGAAGAGGTACATAGATGACATCCTCATCTTTTGGCAGGGTGACATACAGAGATGCGCTGAATTTAGCGAGTGGATTAACACAAAAAACCAGCATTTGAAATTCACCCATACTATATCTGCCACGAACATTGCCTTCCTAGATCTCACCATCAGATTACAAGAGGGTAGAATAACGACATCCCTATACAAAAAGCCTACCGACAGAAACAGCTTGCTACTGTACAGCAGCTATCATCCTGCTACACTGAGAAATAACCTTCCCTTCAGCCAATTTCTAAGAATTAGAAGAAATTGTAGTTCTACAGAGGACTACAAAATTGAAGCAGAGATACTGGCTGACAATCTGCTGAAGAGACAATACCCTAAGAAACAGGTTCACTCTTGCATGAAACGAGCAAGAAACAATAATCGTGAAAGCCTCCTAGAGGTACATGAGAAAGAACCCACTGACATTTTGACCTGTGTGACCACGTACACACCTAGATCCAATCTAATAAAGAAGGCAGTGAACAAACACTGGGCAATTCTGAACACGGGTACTCTGTCAATACCCAAACCAAGGTTTGCGTTTAAACGTACCAACAATTTGAAAGATATGTTGGTGCACACTAGACCCAAGAAGAGCAACATCCCTAACCAGAGGCAACTTTGGGATTTCCCACCCGTGACAGGACACTATCCCTGCGGCTCTTGTATCGTGTGCCCACAGACCAGACACACCAAACAATTGGTTCTATCAGACACATTTACATGGACGCTAATCAAACACACTAACTGTAACACCCCACGTTGTGTGTACATGCTGACCTGCCCTTGTGACAAGAGGTATGTTGGCATGACCATGAGGCCCGTTAAGGTCAGAATCACTGAGCACAAGAGCAATATTCGTTGCCATAAAACTACCACCAAACTATACACCCACTTCTCTGAACTCGGACACCCCCAGAGAGTCTACGCTGGGTCATCCTAGAATCCCACCAACAAATAACACAGACTGCTTTGTACAGGATTGAACAAAGGTGGGTGTTCCGTCTTGACTTAGCAAATGACGGCCTGAATGACGCCATACCCTGGAGTACCATTAATTAATCTGATATATACAACCATTATCCGCAACTTTAACGAATGAATATATCAGCTTAGGATTCCACGTTAGTCTCTCACCTCTTTATACATCTCTGCCACATGATATCGACATCAGGCTAGTCAGATATGGAGATTAGGCCATGTTAGGACGATATATCTAATAACTAACAATAGAGTACAATACTACACTCTAAGATGGCCGACATACGAATCACCCAATCGGCAGTGGCCAGCAACTTATGCACAAATTTAGCGCAGTGACGAGAGCACTTTTGCACTGTATAAATTCTTGTTCACATTGTTGATAAAACCGCGCCACTCAATGCCAAAATTGAAGCCCTTGATGCGCGTCCACATCAAGGTAATAGCCAGAACTATAGACTTTCACCACATTCAAAGATGGCCTCCATGGTTACACTGTAGATGATGTCATGCCGACACCATCACACCACACACCAGGTGCGGCTGATTTACCATGCTTAATGGCACCAGTAGAGGGTATTTAAGACAGGAACCGACAACCTGTCTTTTCCTTCCTGATGCAGCGGAGCGGGTAGGTGAGCCGGACTGCTCTGAGCGGGAGCAGGTGAGTACGGATTACACGTTGAGACTATGCCTGGTCACAAGCTTTTAAGAGAGGTAAGAGGTGCTGGGAATTGCTGACAAGTTACCGCTGGTCTCTGGGAAGGGTACGCTGACTCTGATGTTCTGTAGAGCTCTGCACTAAGACATAGCTTGGGCGCTGTAGGCGCTCTTAACACATTGCACGATTGGCATAATGTCGGAGCGCATGGTGAAGGCGCCAGCGGCTACGCAGGCAGGTCTGGGGCACTTTTGAGTCTGTTGAATAAACCTTGTCAATGATACCAATTTCACGACTTTGGGCTTACTTTAACCTGTACCATGCCCACTTTCACTTTTAATGCTCTAGAGTCATGGCCTTAGCAACTAAACGTTGTGCCTACAAGCCCACACCCAACATATTTTGTTGTTTGTTTTTTTCCTTTTATTAAACAGCGACACTACGTTGAGTGTCCATATACTCCGCTGCGGTCTGATGAAGCAGCACTTGAATCCTTAAGAGGTGAGCTGATACTCACTCACCATGTTGTCCAATTACTCTAACTGGTTACACAGAGGTTTTATATTCTAAATACAAATGAAGGCACACGTAGAATGTGATATACATGAAATCACGTTGTTTTTATCACTTGTATAGATTCAAAGAGGTTGTGTACGGTGAAACACACCCACTTGAATCAATAGGACCATGTACCAATATTTCCATTTGGTTTTTTGATCCTTTTTGTTTGTACTCTAGGTTGGCTGCTATTCTCCGGGGCAACGTCCTACCGAGAGAAGAAGTGGTATGTAGAACCACACCACACACTGTAGATAGTTTTCATTTAGTCACTAGGTCCTGAGGAATCGCAAACTGATCTATTAGAGACATTTTATAGGCGAGAAACATGTTGACCACTAAGGGGTAGAGCGTAATTTTTGTCCGATTAAAACAAAATAGTCGCCCTCCTTCTTCTTTTTACTTTTTAATCAGGTTGTGACCTCTCCAGAATAAAAATAATTATAGAGGATTCCCTTACCTGTTTTAACCCACACACCACATCTACATCTTACCAGGCCCCTCACACCCACGGCACCTATACGGCAAGGAACAAAAGATCTCCGATAAAGACCCATATGATGAAGCATGACACCTAGCTTGCTGGGTGTGTGAGGGTCCTAGTTCCGAAAGGAGGTATTTCCCACCTCCCCACCACTCTGAGTACTAACCAGGTGGCCAAATTCCCAGGTGGTCTCCCACCCAGGTACTAACCAGGCTCGACGCTGCTGAACTTCAGAGATCAGACAAGATCAGGTGCTTACAGGGTGGTATGGTGGTAGGATCAATACTATAGCACAGCACACCACTGCAGTAATCACAGGAACAAACACCCACTGAACCGGCAAACACTCGACGGAAAAAACATCGTGGCTGTCAGTGAAACATACCCACCATGCACCGCGGCAGCCGCCAGCATGTTCCAAGCGTGCACGCCACTTGCCAACAAGAAATATACCCCCAGGGCCACCCGCGAACGGGAACCGTCGCCTGCAACAAGCCATGCCCACACACCACCAACAGGAAGTCGAGGAGCAAAAAGACGAGGTCGGACTGCGCCGACCCCGCATGGTGTGAGGAAGCACCAGGAAGACTGAAAAAGGTGAGACACCGACTGAGAACAGACGAGATGAGGTGCTGACAGGGTCGTATGGCCACAGGCTCAACACCCAAGACAAAGACCATGACTCACCGGCAAGTCAGCTCAAGCAGAACAAGACCAGCAGAGCGCATGTCAATCAATGTACAGCAGTCGGCCTCAGAGAAAAAGCCTAAACCGTGCTCCCCGGGGGTCTGCTAGAGCAAGACACGGGGAGCGTGAAACACAGTGCACATCTAGAAGAAGAGGTTGCCCCAGCATGCCCAGCACACCTCGACCCCAGGGATACCAGAGTCCGTTGGAGCTGGAGCTCGATCCCACTTACCTCAAAAACAGTACAGCATTCAGAGCAGTGCAGAAATGAAAAAATAGGATGTGATGTGGGTTGACTTCCTCTTTATAGGAGGAAGAGGATGTCGGCCATGTTGGCGGGATGGGAGACTAGTAGGCTGACTTTATTTTGCTTGGAGTTTCTGTGGGAGGCTAAAGCTCATTATGTAATTACTGTGGCGAGGAAGACGGACGAGGAGGTAATGAGTCTACATCTGAATGGATGAAGGAATACATGGATGGATTAACATTATGGCTGGAGACGTAATGGTGAGTACATCTATGAATGGTTGAATCAGTGAGTGAATGGATGGATAATGTAGGGGAGAGTGAGTGCATGGATGGATGCAGGCTAATTCAGTAATCGTACAGGCTTGAGCCTCAAGAAGCAGTAAAGATAATGTTATACAAATGGCAAAACATAACGAATAGAATGCTAGTGCATGCATTACGCAACGACTGGGCACCATTTTGCCATGAATGCCATGATATGTAATGATTTACCACCATTATGCTGGTACAAGCATATGGCAGCTGTGGGTATCACCAGGAGTTTTGCGCTATCACTTTGTAAAACAAATCAGACACTCTGGAAAGCTAACAGAAGTCTAACACATGTTTAATGCAAAAATATAGCTAGGAAACATATGCTTCTCCATCACGTAGTTCCTGAGATACTGGTAGCTCTCCACGTACCTGTGAGTAGCTCTCCTGTGTGCAGCCCAGCTTACTAAATTAGACGCTTTAACTTGATAAAATTAATATATGTATACCAAAATTGAAAGTGTGTATTTGAGATGAAAATGTGTGAATTTTTAGAACTTATTAGCTGATGTTTTGAGAAAAATGGCTCAATTTTCAAAACATATTTAAAGCTGATATTTGATTTATAAATAATGTGGCTTTGCAGACTTATTACCAATATCATAACCTTGGTGCCAGAGGCATTGCAGCTATTGCTGCAATGTAATGCGTTGGTTGAAGCATTAAAAATTGATAAAGCCTTTTTTACAGCACTGCTAGCAATCCTGCCTGATGTACTGAGGTGATCACTGCTAGTAATCTTGGATATTAAAGCCACTAATGTAATCTTGTCTGGTGTGGTCACTGATGCAACACTAATAATATTAGTAGCTCGGGATAATTTTCATTGAACATAAGTAGCTCTTGTTACAGAAAATGTTGGAGACCCATATCTAAGTGCTATTTGCAATAGCAACGGGCTAGCACTTTGGTGTCTGAACAGCTGAAGCACATAATGCTAAATTCAGTATATTTTAATTCTACTTTTTTACACTTTCTTCTTTGCAGCAAGTGGAGAAAGAACACATGATGAAAACAAAACGCAAGCTAGACACCGACGAGCAAGTTCCTAGCTCTTCTTCTGTGAAGAGCGCAAGAGGACTTTGGGAGGAAGATGCAGCGGGATTGCGCAGAGAGCTGACCTTATTTAGGGGCATATTTATGGGATTGGTGCTCTACAGGGAAAGGACTTTCCCCCTGCGCTGGCGCCTTTTCGGCAACCTAGCACCAATGCAGGCACCCTTGCACCATGGTGCAAGGGTGCATGTGTTGTCGGCAGGATTTTGTTTTGTGAAGGGGCACCTTCTTGCACAAAAACAATCCATAGAGGCATTTTACACTTTGGTCTACTGTAAAATCTGCACCTCTGAGAAGAAACCATTTATTTACATTGCACAGGTTCTACTGGTCCCCGAATAAGCTATCTAAGATGGGTGGCCAAGAGAAGAGGTGTTGCCCCAAATGAGTTCTTGAGAAGGCAGATGATGCTCACATGCTTTGGCAGTGTCCGGGTATCCAATCTTACTGGCAGGAAGTGGATAAGAGTATAGAAAATATAATGACATTAAGGTAAGCCTACCACTGGTGGTCTTTGGCACCTTAGAAGTGAAAGAGTGGGCTAAAAGAATGGGAAAGCACATTCACAATTGCTTTATATATAGGCTGTCAGGTTTTAGGTTTAAACCTATAATAACTGATAAAACTCCACCGGAAGGGAAACAGCCCTCACCAGTGAAAACATATAAACACTGAAAAACCCCTGCACAACCACAAACTAAATTCCATTCAAAGATAGGAAAAGGAGAGTGAAAGAGTCATTTTTATTTCTTCCTGAAGGGGCCAATACAATGTAACTTTGTTATATAAGGTAGCAGTAAGAAAGACTGGGCTAACATTATTCTGCTTGAGTTTTGATGATTAGGGATGTCACTAAAATATTGTTTCTTCTTCCTTTTTTCAGTTTTGTGGTCTTTGGTCTAAAGATACAGGGGATAGAAGCATGTTTTAGGTGTTGTTTATTTATTTTATAAACTGTAGAGAATCAGGAAATATCAAAATCATATTTAATTTTTTGGCTACATTTGAGTCTTTCACTGATAGGAAAAATGTAGAATTCATAAGAATCTTTCCCAATATGTATCATCACATTTACCCACAGAGAATGGGTAAAAACCTTGATACATCAGCCCCCTTTTCTAGTGAGTCAGTATTGATAGTAGGTGAATTGCCAAACGCCCCAGGCTTTAAACATTCAATGCAAGGTATAGTGACAGGTATATGTGAAAAGAGTGCAGTCACAAAGCATCTGGGAGACTGGTGAAAACATGACACCAGACTTTTGGAAAACATGGGCACGCTGTGTCACTTGGAATGCTGCTGCAAAAAGTTCTTACCAAGTTCAACAAAGATTGGAGTGATATTGTTTGTATTTACAGTGATTCAGCTACGCATATGAAAAAGTTGTGTGATGACCTGTCAAAATCGATACCTGACCTGAAGTGCTTCCCTGTAAGAGATCCTTGCCACTTGTTAGATGGTATGCTGAAAGCATCTTTACAATCTTCAGAGTTAATGAAGAATGCTATTGACTATTTAGTCCATTCTGGTGCACTGTTTTATTATGCGCGAAAATAAAACGCAAATATTTCTCATTTTGTGCTTTGTGTGGCATCAAAGAAAGAGTCATCCCAACTGTGTCACTTAGCTGGTGGTTTTCAATCCGAGAGGCAACGAATGCTATATTATCCATGTGGCAACCGTTTACAGAACTTTTCCTGAGTGATGATGCCAAAGGCAAGAAATGTGAGGATCTTTGATCACATATTGATAGTGATTTGAAAAAAAGTACACTCTACTGCATTTTTAGATTTTTACAGGAAAGCATGACTGCTGTAGTGGAAATAATAAAAAAAACTAAAGTCTGAAAACACCCTTGTCTACCAAGTGTTCAGCATAATTGGTGTAGATGTGAAACATCTCCTTGAGAGTAGGCTGGGTGACATTTTTAGTGACTTTGGCACTGCAACATGTTCCATGTTAGAGTGCTTGCCACTTGGTAGGCAAAGAAATGTTGAGGAGCAATTCAGGGACTTTTATTTTACAATGTAGGAGAAATAGCCCTTCACCAACCACGGCATTTGAAGTCAATGAAGCCTCACTGTGTTACTCTGCACAAGTTATAGATCCCTTCCGTAAAGGGAAATTTTCTCTGGAGTTGCAAAAGTGCTGCCTCATTTTTGACCGCTTCGATAACTCTGAGGGCATATGCGCCCAGTTCAACGCATATGTTGCAGAACCTGTCGCAGAGAATCACAATCTTCAGGTGCACCAGTATTGGCATGGAAAGCTATGTCAGTGGCCAGAGTTAGCAAATTGTGTTACTGGCTATTTTGGCGTTGCCTGTCTCAAGTGCCAATGTTGAAGAGGGCCTTTTCAAAGATAAAAGTTTACATGGGAAGAAAAGAGCGAGCGCGCATGACCAAAGACTCACTGAAGAAGTATTGTATGGTGTACTACGATAAGTTTGATTTGTAAAAATGTATTTGGACCTCATATACACTGTACGTACACTGTCTATATACCATGTACTATCAGTGCAGAAAGCAAGCAATAATAAAAGCAAAAAGTTCCATAAACACCGGAAAAACACTATTTCTGTTGTTTTTAATGGCGCGAAAACATGTAACCACTGATAACCACTGTTTTTTAAAGGTATTGAAATCACATAAAAACACTGAAAAAACCCCACCAGAATTTACCAAAAATAGAAACTGAAAACAGGAAAGCCTATTTATATACTAATTTTACTCGCATGAAGAGAAATATGTATGAAATGGATAGTCTCTGATCCACCAAGTCGTATTGACTGGGTTGGAGCAACACAATGTATATGTAAGTTAGACTGCTCTAATGGGTCATGAAAACGGATTCAGATGTGGGAACTCTTCTCAACACAACACACTGCCCCGAGATAGGGTAAGATTACTAAAAGAGGCCAAGTTTAGGAGTCAAGGGTCGGAGCCGGGAGGCTAGAGACGGCAATACAGGGAAAGACTTCTTGCCTCTTGTCTCATATGAGAACTAAAAAAAAATCCATAGAGGCATTTTCCTCTTTCTATGTGTGCTGCAGAATGCAGCACACATAGAAAGAGGAAAATACGAGAAGAAATAAAGATATTTCTCGCTCCCCCTCACCTGAGGAGGCATAAGATTTTGACACATTCCCAGGTTTACAAGTCCTTGTAAATCTGGGAATGCGTAAAAAACCATGGGAGTTGCATGGGAACACCCACCGCAACGCCCATGGAACACCTCTCTTGTGCAGAATAAGGCAGTGCAGCAATTTGTGCTGCGTTGCATTACTCCATATTTGTGAAACCATTCAAAGCCACGTAAGGTGGCTTTGCATGCTTTATAAATATGACTTGGGGCTTTGTGTCATGCAGGTACCCCTTTGCGTGATGCAAGAATGACATAAGGCCCTCATAAACATACCCCAAAATCCGCAGCTCTTGCTGTGCTGTCAAAGTTTAAAATGAGGCCATACTTATTTGAACTGTCAGGCAATGTAGAACACTGAAATACGAGATGGTTGCATGTTTAAAATGTTTGTTGTGAACAATATTCTGAGTGTGCGGTGCGACCCTAATGAGCCCACAGCAAGATGGCCGCACTCTAGTGCGGCTCCGCTGGCCGGGGCAATCAATCCATCATAAATCCTACAATCGATAGCGCAAAAACGCAGAATATATAAAGCAGGTACGAGAGAATACGGAGGCGTGACACAGCAGCGGATACAGTGCACAGAAAGCGATGAACCTACCAAGGTGTGGCCCAGGACGAAGAAACATGGCGGCTGCGGCCTGAACACAGTTGCAATCCGCATCACGGTACCGTGGCTGCGGAGAGCTTGCTGAGACTCTCTGGCGAGACTCATCAGTTGGTGGTGAGAGAGAGAACAACCACGCTGAGCAGAGGGCATCACTGATGGCGTGTGCCGTGAGGTCCGGGTAGCAGCCAGTGGAGGTGGTCCTGGATTGCGGCTGTACCCCGGGGACGCTGCTCTACTGAACGAAAGATGAGTTGGACGCCCCCGGCGGCTGCAGCAAGATCCTAGGTGGGCCCTGCCTCTAGGGCCGAACTCAACATCAATTGATACCGGAAGGGTGCCGGTGATGAGTGAGAGGCCTGGACTCCTGCAGATGGCCTATGGCGCAAAGCTCCAATAACTGACCCGCGCGGACCTAGGAGACTCCATAACGGAAAGAGGAACGCGGCCCTTTGTTGGGTTGTATATTTATGATCTCTTATGTATTGTTTAGTTACCGTGCCTCTCGTGACTCTAGGGAACTTCCACCACCATGGAATTCCAGAACGTGAGGTGCGGGGGAAAAAACAGTTGAGCCTGTGCTGGGAGACCTGCGGTCGTTGCTCCTGTCTTGTTGGAAATAAAGAATTGAAGAACTTACGATTTCTCTTCTTTTCACTGGCAACGATTTACTTCCTCCTTCAAGACGTCCACGCGTGCCTGCAATTCATCAACTTTCGTTTTTGCCTTCAACCGACGACCCGGAGCAACGGACCTGTTTGAAGTCGTCGAGGCTGTGAGGACTCTAAAGTTGTTACGCCGTCCTTCTGAAGACGCAGGAGAGAAAAACCACATCTTCTACAAAGGTTGTGGTGAGACGTTATACATTTTTAATATTATCAAGCCTGCCTCGCGCTTATTGCAAGCGTTCCTCCTCGCGCTGCATGTCGTGCGCGCCACCGAATTCTAATTCAGCTCCTGCTGTGACGCAGTCTACGTGAGCATTGCCTGTCTGCCTGGCGCCGCTCTACCCTGCGTCCCCACCTTGCGTGCCGCCATTTTACTGGATTTTATTCGCGTTGTTTCACCATAGCAACGCCAGCGTCTCTTTTAACGCTGATGCGCACAGCTGTTTGGCATTTAATTGCGCACAGTTTATAAAGACATCGCTGATGCGCACAGCTTATTTAAACTTTCAACGCTGTTGCGCACAGCTGTTTGGCATTTTATTGCTCACAGTACTTAAAGGAATCGCTGATGCCTGACACGCTGACACGCACAGCTCCTTATTTCAAAATTCTACGTTTGCGTGTCTCCTCATTATATGCAATCCTGCATACAACTTCAAAATTGTAATTGCACCTTGCTTTTAAACATACAAGTACATACAAGTACAAGTACATTTAAAGTACATTAATACAACGGTGTCACACATACCTTATCTAAAGTGTGTCAATCTTTCAATTTCGGTGACACACTCAACGTGTGCACTTTGTCTTTAGTCTTGCATTTAGTCACTTTTCTAAGTCATGCAGCAATCTTTGTCACCTCCTCCTGCGTTTTCACCCATTCCTGCCTCTCCTGAGTCCGATTGGGAAAAGTGGAAGGAAAGTTTCGAGGCATACCTAGATGCCCTCGATGATGACTCCTTTACGAATAAGAAAAAATTCGCAATTTTAAGGCATTGCCTTGGTTCTGAAGGACGCACTATTCTTAAGCACACTCCTAAAGTGCTAGTTTAGTGCATTGAGGGTGAAGGTGACGGCGTTGAAGATGAATATGCCATGGCCATTAAGTCTTTTGATACTAGGTTCAAAGCTTGTAAGAATGTTACATTAGAAAGGCACAAATTCTATAAAAGAGCGCAACTTCCTGGAGAGTCTGCATCTAGCTATGTAGGCGCTTTACGAATCCTAGCAGTTTCATGCGATTATAAAACATTCGAGGAAGAAATGATTAGAGATCAGCTTGTGGTGAAAACCAATAACAAAAAAGTTCAAGAGGCTCTTTTGTCCAAGCCTGAGTTGACTCTACAAAAAGCATTGGAGATTGCTACTAGAATTGAGAGTACCACCTCGTATCTAGAACAAATGTCGGTTTCCAGTTCTAGTTCACTAACACAAAATGTTTTGGCCGTTAAAAGCAAATACAAAACTTCAAAAGAAAAACCACGCCAAGAAAAATCTGGGGGGTATGCAAGAACTAACTCCACCACCAGACCCACAAATAAACGTTGGGAATGTTACCGTTGCGGCAGCAGTTCTCACCTTGGGAATGCCAGATTCTGTCCTGCTCTGAACAAAACTTGAAGCAAATGCTTTAAGAAAGGTCATTTCGCCAATGTTTGTAAATCTAGTGGCAAACCATCTGTTAATCCTGATTCATCTTCCAAGAGAGTTCTCAATGTTGAACAGCTCACGGGTGAGTCGTCTTCAAGTGAAGAAGACCAAATCTGCTTAATAACAGAGTGTCACAGCGCTGATGTCGTCTCTGCTGTATCGCAAGAAATAAGACGACCCTATGTACTTTGGCTGTCAACGGAAAGGATATCAAGATGTTGGCTGACTCTGGATCTCCATTCACACTTATAAGTGACAAAATATGGGAAGATCTGTTTCAATCTCAGGGGTTTGTTTTAAAGCACTCATCAGTCCATCTCATTGCTTATGGTGGTAAAACCATTGAAGTACTAGGTGAATTTCATGCAAATTTGTGTTTTAAAGGTAGTAATGCTCAAGGTGTAATTTACGTTGCTAAAGATGATACTTGTTTGTTGGGGTGGCATGACCAAGGTAATCTGGGGATCATTTTGGATCCTAATGATCCTCACCAAGTTATATTGAAGAAGGATTTAGTTTGTGTACAAACGGTCAAGAAAGAATCATGGGAGTCCGTGTATCCTGAAATTTTTAATGACAAGTTAGGTCTATTTAAAGGATTCAAACACAAGATCAGATTGCTCGACGGTGCCAAACCGGTGGTGCACAAAGTTCGCAGAGTACCCCTGGCTTTGCGTGATGCACTTAAAAAAGAATTAGATAAGCTATGCTCTAGCGATGTCATAGAACCCATTGAATCTTCCGATTGGGTTTCCCCCATTGTCCTAGCCCGAAAGGCTCTCTTATGTATTGTTTAGTTATCGTGCCTCTCGTGACTCTAGGGAACTTCCACCACCGTGTAATTCCAGAACGTGAGGTGCGGGGGAAAAAACAGTTGAGCCTGTGCTGGGAGACCTGCGGTCGTTGCTCCTGTCTTTTTGGAAATAAAGAATTGAAGAACTTACCATTTCTCTTCTTTTCACCCTTCCGTAAATGCTAGGAGATCAGGTGTGGGCTGTGCAGCTTAAAGACAGTGGGATTGGAGGCACAGCTACCGATCAGACTACCCTGGAGACTGCGATAGTGGCAGAGGGACAGTTTGGCAGCAAGCACCCCATTGTGCAGAGGATACCCGCAAACTAACTGTAGGAGAAGCAGACTAAGACGCAGCCCGAATGGGGAAAGCTGAAAAGCAGCAATCGATTCTCTCCTTCGAGACACGACGCTCCACAAAAACTCAGCCACACATGCAGTCAGAACCAACGCAAGACATGGCGGAGGGTAGTGGGTCCACCTTGGAAAAAACGCTACAGGCAATGCAACAGAGCCTCCAATCCATAGACGGCAAAATCGATGCATTAAACCTGAGAATGGACCACATGGCAAGCAAACTAGACAAACATGGCGGCCGTATCCAGGAGGCTTAACAGCGCATCTCTATGGCTGAGGATGGGCTGACCTCTGTGGCCGACAAATGTTCAAGCATGGAGAAAATATTATCAATTATCCAAGGCAAAAATGAGGACATGGAGGCCTGTTCAAGGAGGAATAATTTATGCATCACAGGCATTCCAGAGTCCACAAACACGGGCAAACTCAAACACTATGTAGAGTCTATGCTCAAGGACATGCTAGGAGCCGAACATTTTTCCTCCGTGCTAATCGTGGAGCGTGCACATAGATCCCTGGCTTCCCGGCCTATAATGGGTGCGCCGCCACGCCCCATCATCGATAAACTGTTGAACTACAGGGATCGCAACAGCCCTGTACCTGGCACGTGAACTGGGGAACACAACCTACTAAGGAAACGTGGTGGCACTATTTCCGGACTTAACTGCGGCGGTCCAGGCAGCGCGCCGTGAATTTCAGAAAGTAAAACGGAAACTACAAACCATGAAATTGCAATATGCTTTGCTGTACCCCGCGAGGCTGAATATCCAACATAATGGCAAATCGAAAATCTTCATAACCCCCAAAGATGCAATGGCCTACCTAAAAAAGTTAGAGCACACAGAACGAGTCGAAAAGGGCGCAGGAGATTTACATGACTCAGATTAAGTTAAGACCCGACAAATGGCTGTGGAGACCAGGCGACTACAGCAAGCATGGGGGAGAGCATACACTGAACTATACTAGGATCTGAGATCGCCCCACTCTCTGTGACGATCTGCCACGCAAGCAAACTGAGGGCTCTGCCTTAGAGTGGTGCGGCCCAGACTGCCTGCTTCATGGCGTGGCTCAGTCCACTTTGTAAAGATCACACGCAGGTTGAGAAGTGAAAAGGCAGATGTGACTGGCCATGTTAAACATCACAGACAGTTTGATTGAAAGTAGTCCATATGTTTACCCCCGGCCACCCCTGCTCTGCGGGGGAAATGGGCAACTGGCAGCCCCCTAGAGGGTATGCCCCATATGTTTGTAAACTCTTTAAATTGGGACAGATATTGAACCAAATGTTATGATAACTAAGGGGCCTATTACGATGGCGGTCGGAAAACCTCCCCGACCGCCATGGTAGCGGGAAAAGACCGCCCACATGGCCCGCGACATCACCGCCGGTCGAATTACGATGACCCGCGGTTGAAATCCGACCGCGGCGGTCTGATCGAGGGCCTTAACATTGTGGCGGTTGCTGCTGCCCGCAGCACCGCAGCGATGCCGAAAGGAGCATGTCCTGCATTTCCCTGCACTGCGTGGCAGGCACTGCACAGTGCCTGCCACCTGGTACAGGGAAATGTAGGGGGGACCATGGGTACCCCCCCTGTGCACCCACACCCCCCCAACACTTTGAGGGCCCCCCGGAAAACAATCGCTGCATGCCTTTCCATGGCGGTCTGACCGCTGAGGAAAGGCGGGCTACCGCCGGCATCATAATTGTGCCGGCGGAGCCTGCTCTGCACCGCCACCATTATCCCGGTCCTGCTCCGTCTGCCAGGCAGGAGTACGGATGGCAACCGGCGGAAAAGCGGCAGTCGGAATTTACCACCGCCGCGGTCACCACCGCCATCATAATTTGACCAGCGGTTTTCTGGCTTGCGATCGTGGGCAGATGTCCACCGCCGGTCCGGCAGGCCCCACCGCCGGCCCGGTGGTGGACATCCTACCGCCATCGTAATAGGCCCCTATGTTCTTTTTCTCTTTTTGCTGTTAAAATTACAAGGGAAATTCTTTGGCAAATTTGGGTTGTCGAGGTGGGAGGGTAGGCGGGTTGCGGGATGTAGTTCTAATGCTATGAATAATGCAAATGATCATAAACGCCATCTGATTGCGACCTCATGCAGGCACGAGCTGTTAACACATACTGACGCATCACGGAGTAGGTAACACAGGACAAACAGCAGCAGGGAACATATCCTGGGTCACATTGAATGTTAGGGGCCTAAACAACCCGAAGAAAACCAGGCAAGTGCTAGCATATCTAGACCGCCATAGCATCCATTTCGCACTACTACAAGAGACACAGCTTACACGCCGCTCTGTCAGGGGATAAAGAATAGTTTCTGTCCGCGTCTTCCTCTAAAACTCCATTAAGTGACGAAGGGCAACTCCAGTCCGAAATGCATTGGGATGAGATAGCTGTTATATGTGAATAGAATAAGGAGCTTCATTTGTTTTTTGTGATTCTATATCAAGTTGGGAGGAATGAAGACTACCCAAGATTATGATTGGTTAAACTAATAAATTCAACAATTGATAAGTGAGGATTTGAGTCAAGAGCAATTTATTATTGGATTGAGTCCTCACATAGATGACCCAGAATTCTTCACGACTATATGAAACCACTTACATACACTGCAGTCATTCGCAGTCATATGGGGGAGACTTTAATACTCCCCTATTCCCACAGGTGGATCGCTCATCAGCGCAATGTGAGACTGGTGGACGTGCGGCGGCTGTGCTTCGAGAGGGAATACGGCCTTCTAGATATATGGAGGGTGAGGAACCCCGATAGCAAGGCGGGGACATGTCACTCGTATATCCACAACTCCTGGTCTAGACTAGACTTTTGGTTAGTCACCAAAGATGGGAGCACATGGGTACGCAGCATCAAACACCTTCCCAAATCACTTTCAGACCATGCGCCAGTCCAGCTGGTGATGGACATCCCCGGGCAGGCGCCACCACAGTTTCAATGGAGACTACAGGCATTCGCTTTATTGGACCGGGTCTTCCGTGAAGGGGTCCGAGAGGCAATAATTAGCTATTTCGATACTAATGTAGGTTCGGTGGACAGTGCGGCCACCTTATGGGAGGCATTCAAAGTAACAGTCTGTGGGGCATATATGGGGCTCTAGGCCGGGGGCTGAAATCTATACTTAACCGCTTGAGAACAATAGAATCAACGCTCTCCGATCTGGAGAGGTCATATGAATGCGCCCCCGATCCTAGCACACTAGCGCAGATACGCAGTGGGATCACTGAATTTAATGTGACGGCAGAAAAGGAGATTAAACTTATGTCGTGTGGATGGACGGCGTGAGTCTGCGGTGAGGGAGGTAGACTGGGCCCTGCGCTTGCCAAAAAAATAGCGGAACCTTAGGCGAGCTCCCATATAATGGAGGCGATAATGGATGAGGGCACCTCTCACCATGACACGCCAAACATTATGAAAACCTCTGTTAAGTTCTACGAAAATTTGTATGCTGATCTTGCCTCCGCCACAGAAGCCGAAACTCAGGCCTACCCAGAGGATATCGCATTGGTGTGGATCTCCCAGGGCCAAAGGGAGATCCTGGTGCAGCCGCTTACCATAGACGAAATAAAAGAGGCAATAAACAAACTCCCAAATGGAAAGCTTTTGGGAGTGAAGGGCCTCACAAAGTGTTTTGGTATGCTTGCCCTTTTATCACTGTGCCACTGGATTCAAGCTAGCCTGGCTGATGAAGGGTAATACCCCGAAACCGGTCCCAGGATGCTTGTTTCCGGTCCAGGGAGGACCTGGCTTGGCAGTTCGGGCTGGACTGTTCCCATAAGGAACAGGGTCAAGACTGATTTGCATATGGCTGGGTCTAAACTGGGGTGGCTTGGTGAGCAAAAGAACGATGGATTTAACCCAGATCTCTTGACTGGGGGTGAATTATGATTTATTCAGCATTCCGTCCATCATTTGTTTGCGTATCACTTTTCGCCCTAAGTGGGATGGGTAAGCCCAGACGTGGGTCCCTTGCTCACTGTGACACTGGATTCAAGCTAGCCTGGCTGATGAGGGGCAATACCCCGAAACCGGTCCCAGTATGCTTGTTTCCGGTCCAAGGAGGACCTGGCTTGGCAGTTTGGGCTGGACTGTTCCCATAAGGAACAGGGTCAAGACTGATTTGCATATGGCTGGGACTAAACTGGGGTGGCTTGGTGGGCAAAAGAATGATGGATTTAACCCAGATCTCTTGACTGGGGGTGAATGTATGATTTATTCAGCATTCCGTCCATCATTTGTTTGCGTATCACTTTTCACCCTAAGTGGGATGGGTAAGCCCAGACGTGGGTCCCTTGCTCACTGTGACGCTGGATTCAAGCTAGCCTGGCTGATGAGGGGCAATACCCCGAAACCGGTCCCAGTATGCTTGTTTCCGGTCCAAGGAGGACCTGGCTTGGCAGTTCGGGCTGGACTGTTCCCATAAGGAACAGGGTCAAGACTGATTTGCATATGGCTGGGTCTAAACTGGGGTGGCTTGGTGAGCAAAAGAACGATGGATTTAACCCAGATCTCGTGACTGGGGGTGAATTATGATTTATTCAGCATTCCGTCCATCATTTGTTTGCGTATCACTTTTCGCCCTAAGTGGGATGGGTAAGCCCAGACGTGGGTCCCTTGCTCACTGTGACACTGGATTCAAGCTAGCCTGGCTGATGAGGGGCAATACCCCGAAACCGGTCCCAGTATGCGTGTTTCCGGTCCAAGGAGGACCTGGCTTGGCAGTTTGGGCTGGACTGATCCCATAAGGAACAGGGTCAAGACTGATTTGCATATGGCTGGGACTAAACTGGGGTGGCTTGGTGGGCAAAAGAATGATGGATTTAATCCAGATCTCTTGACTGGGGGTGAATGTATGATTTATTCAGCATTCCGTCCATCATTTGTTTGCGAAGCACTCAATATTTTATGAAGTATATTTCTTCACTTTAAATTCCTCCCATTTAAACAAAAGGCTGTGTTTTTTTAGTTATAAATATGGCACCATGTCTACAGGCCACTGGGTGCAAGATACCTGCTGTTTGTAGATGTGACACTTTGAAATGGAAGAAAATGTGAATGATGAGTTTTATGGAACCCATATAAACATAAAGTTAACTCTTCAGTTTAATTTTCTCCCATTTCAAAATGTTGCATTTACACACAACAAGAATCTTACTCCTAGTGGCTGGGAGACTGCGGTGTCATATATGTAACTGAAAAATACAGCCAGTTTTATAAGTGGGAGTAATTTAAAGTGCAGACATTTTTCCATATTATGAACATTTTTGAAGAACATTTTTCTGCAGTTTAAATTTCTCCCATTTAAAAAAACAATGGTTGTATGCTTGTGTTATACATGTAACAGTGCCACATATGGTGAAAGGTATGTCCTGTGCCACAAGTACATATGACACAGGCTCTCAGTCATCCATTCACATTTACCCCATTCATACGCACACATGTTCATACATCTCCAAAGACCACACCCTCCCTGACACACATGGCAGTCCTGTCATAGTGCCCCTAGTCAAAGTATTTTGTTCAAACCATAGTATCTGGCTCTATGGACATTAGGCGTAAAGTTAATGAAGCTGGTGTGGGGGTTCTGGTAACACTGCACGAGTGACTTGACCTTCAGAAGCTCACAATAATTTTCACTGATCAGACGTAGCTCTCACTACAGAAAAGGATGGAGACCTCTGTCCCTTGACCTTATTGGAGATTAAATGGCCACTATTTCATCTAGATCTTCCCTTGCTCTTTTTCCATTTATGATTCTAAGACTGGGCAGATCTCATGTGGCCAGCCTACTTGAGGCCACACAGAACAAATCTCTAGACATTTCTTCAGTTCCTCAAGCTTGGACGAAGGCTTTTGTACTGACACTACAAAAGAAACCTTCTGCTAACCTGAAGGTTTTGAACAATTTTTGCCCAATATCTCTGTTACCTTTCCCCATCAGGATTCTGGAAAGAGCAGTGAATTTACATATTTCCAAATTTTTGGAATGTAATTCCATTTTATATGCTGCCTAATCTGGTTTCAGTCCTTTTCATAGCACTAAGACCACACTGGTCTTAGTACCTGATAATTTGCTCATATTGGCAGACGAGGCAAATTCTTCTGCTCTAATTTTATTAGATTTATCTGCCGCTTTTGATACAGTGGCCCAAGATATTATCATTAACTGTCATTTAGAAGTTGACCTCAACAATTCTGTTTTGGGCTGGACCTACCTGTCCAACCACTTTCCTGCAGTTTATCTCTCTCCTTCTCAATCTGATTTTAAGGCTGTTTAATCACGGTGCTCCTCAAGGTTCCTCCCTTACCCCGACCCTTTTTAATCTTTATGTTCGTCCTCTCATTAAACTGATCAGTTCAGCTGTTCTCAGGTAGATGAGCTATACAGATGACATACAAATTCTTGTTTCTTTTGGTGACCGAAGCACAATGACAATACTGCCTTCCATGATTGTATGCTTCCTGTGGTTGACAGGATGAGGAACAACTGCCTGAAATTGAGCACTAATCCAGGGGGATGCTGAGCGGCTGCTGGCCCCACCACGGTACATGCTGGCCGATTGGATTACCTGGCTCTGGGCCTCCGACCTGCGCTTTACCTTCGTCCTGTTCTGCCCCGCTCCTCTGCCAAATCTCTGGCTTGACCAACAATCCTTGGAAGCTGGTTACCAAAAGCATGAAGTTGGTTCTCCAATGGTTTTCCCTTTTTGTGCAGTTTCTTGTACCCTTACCATCTATTTCCTTGGTCATAGTTACTTCCTTATTGTCTTAGCACCGGGTACCTTCATGTTGATTTAGGGCACTACTATTGCATTATTGGCCTATCCTTTTCTGGCAGTTTTTTTCCACTGGAAGCCACTCTGGGCATCCTTTTCCCAAACAGTACCAGTCAATCCACCTTTTTTCAGTAGAATTAGGGTTTTGAGCTGGACTAAAAATTGAATCTTCATCCACATGCTATTTATCTCAGGTTTTTTCTCTATTGCCCATTCCTGATGATGATCCCTAATGTGTGTGGGATCAAACTGTCATCGACCATACCCTATGAGCCTGTAAATGAATCATTTGTATTTATTTCTTTAGGCCATATGGATAAGCACTAACGGGCACATGCATCAATGTAGGCTTTTGCGATTCCTTAATTGCGATTATTAAGGAATCGCAATTAAGGAATTGCAAAAGCCTATGCATGAAGGAATCGCCATAAAATTTGCGATTCCCAAACATTCCTTAATTGCGACTCGCAAATTGAGAGTCGCAATTAAGGAATGCCTTCCCATCCATTCCTATGGGCCTGCAGGCCCATAGGAATGAATGGGAGATTGCATGCGCAATTTGCGAGTACCAATAGGTACTCGCAAATTGCAATGCATTTCAAGGGTGCAAGGGTGTCAAAGGACACCCTGTTGCACCCTGAAATTGCTCTGTGCACACATGTTGCGCACACACATGCCCCAAGGGCATGCGTGTGTGTAACCTACAACTTTGAAAAATGCACTTTAGTGCATTTTTCAAAGTTTTACAAATTACCATCAAGCCCAACTTGATGGTAATTTGCGCCCCTAGTAGCGAAATCGCTATTCTAAAGGGGTTCTTGCATTGCATTTAAGGAATCAGATGCAATCGCAATTTGAGAAATCGCAATTAATTGCGAATTCTCAATTTGCTAGTGCCTTGAACCTTGATGCATCGCAAATGCCCTTTTTGCGGGTGCAAACGGCCGATTTTTGCGAATCGCACCGTTTGCGCTCGCAAAAATGGTTGATGCATGTGCCTGTAAGTGTTTCACACTTGAATGTATTTTTATTACAGTGTGTTACACATGAGCACAGAGCATATTTAGTTCACTTTACTTTAATGAGATTTTTACTACTTAATGATGATTTCATAACAAAAAGATTTATTAACATTAATTGTATGTAATTGTATATAAAGTAAAGTGTGTATATTTGGGTACAATGACCATTCGTCTTCTGAAACAGTTATATACCCCAGGCCCCTTTTACCCCAGGGTTCTCCCTTGGTTCCTTTACATAAAATTGAAACCAGTCAACACAGAGATTATGAACTTCTCAGGCAAAAACAGATGCTAAAGTCTACCAACTGGTCTTTGGCCTCCCAGCTTTGCCCTCCTCCCATGCCTGCTTCAGTGATCAGAAAGCTGGGAGTTTTTTCTATTGTAAACTTTCCTTGGCTCCGCCAATTTATAAGCTATATTCTTCTGCTTCTTTCAGCTAAAAGTCTTGTGCAAGATTCTTCCTTTTTTTACCTCCAGAATCACTTTGCACAGTGATCTAGGGACCGGTCTTAAGTCACCTGGATTACTGCAGTGCATTGTTTCTTGGTTCACCCCTCCAGTTACTCCAAGACTTTGACAAATTCAGAATTTTGCTGCCAGATTGGAGCTTGGTGCCCTGCTGAATGAATTTTACTTTTTTCTTTAAAAATTTATAACGCACACTATCACCGTACTGGTATTCTTGCGCTGAGGGCCTCTACCTGGACGAAACAGCTGCAGATAAACAAAACAGCATAGTACAATATGAGTTACCTGAGGAAAAGCCACGTTTTCAAGGCTTTTCTAAAGTGCAGTAATTCATCTGAAGATCTGAGGAAGGCTGGTAGCTTATTCCAGAGCTGGGCAACTCTGACCATAAAAGCTTGCCTGCCCTGTTTTATCTTCCAGAATTTAGCAACGAAGATAAGATTTGCCGTTGCGGAGTGGAGACATCTCCCTGGGATGTATCTTTTTAATCTGTTTGGCAGGGGCACTGGGCCCTTGCCAGGAAGTGCTTTAAAGACTATACACAATGATTTAAAGGCTATCCTCTGTTACAGCGGTAGCCAGTGGAGTTCCTTCATCGCATTCAATGCAGGCGACCTCCTAGGTCTGTTCAGTGCCAATTTAGCAGCTGAGGCTTGGACTCTGTATAATCTGTTTATCCGATTTTCCAGTGCTCTTAACAGAAGGACGCTACAGTAGTCTAGTCTACTTAATAATATGCTGCGCAAAATCAGGGTTTCAGCAGTGGCAGGCAGCATTGGAAGGAGCTTCCGAAGGCCACGGAGGAGCGAGAAGCAAGTGCCAGCAACTTTGTGAACGTGGCACTCCATGGACAGCTTATTGTCAAAAGTGACCCCCAAATTGCAGATCACGTCTGATTGTATCAACTCTTTACTGGTTGACAATGGCCAGAAATTACAAGGGAGCATCAGGGGGTTTAATTGGCTGACCAGCACAAAAGCTCTGCTTTATCCCCATTGACTTTAAGGGAGTTTGAGTTCAGTCAATTGACAATGTCATTCATACAATTATGGAAAGCATTCACGACATCCTGCTGGTTGCTTTCAAAAGACAAAATCAATCGTGTGTCGTCAGCGTAGTTCACATGCCTGATACTATGGACTTTAATGAGTGTTATTAATGGCCTCAAATAAATGTTGAAGAGAACTGGGCTAAGTACCAAACCCTGTGGCACTCCATGTTTAGTGGTCTTAAAGTCAGAGCGGTAGGGAGGAAGGGCAACTGCTGGACATCGCTCCGACAGATAGGAGTGCACCCAATTCAATACTATACCACTGACTCCAATCGAAGCAAGTCTAGCCATGAACGTTTTGTGGTTAACTGTATCAAATGAGACCGAAAGATCAAGTAATATCAGGATTGCTGACTGGCTGCTATCCACCATCATCCTGACTTCGTCCATAGTTAGGAGTAAAGCAGGCTCAGTCCCATGCCCTGGTCTAAATCACAACTGCTCCTCCTCTAAGAGGATACGAGCTTTCAAATACTGGGACAGTTTTTCCCTAAATGCTCTAGTATTTTCACTGGGAAGGGCAGAAGCGATATTGGCCTATAGTTGTTAAAGACCAACAGGCCCACTGAAGAGTTTTTCAGAATAGGGGTGACTATGCCTTTTTCCAGACCTGTGGTACAGTGCCAGATTCCAGAGATTGATTCAATATCTGCAGTACCGGAGGGAACAATTAATCTGCCATTTCTTTCCAAACCCTCTGTGGTAGGGGGTCAATAGGTGAGCCTGATGAGGTGGACATAGCTATAGTTCGAAAGCAAACCTCGGTTATAGGTTCAAAATATTCAAACTTGCTCCTGAGACTGTCAGGACACTTACCCATTACAGATGTTTCAATATTGGAATGGATAGATGTCCCTGTTACTGCTCTTCCTTCTGAGTGTGTAGCAACTACTAGACCTACTACTGCCTCTGCATCGACCTGATTGAAAATGCTACACTGGTTGCCCATCTCAAAGTGGAACCTTTTTAAGATCATGTGCATTTAAGATGCAAATATATTAATTATTCTCTCCTTAGCAGCTGAGATCTGGCAATGCCTGCCTCTTGGCTGTCCCTAAGTATTTTGTTTAAAGCACATTTTATTGGTTTTATAAGAAAAGAAGAAACGACCAATACCATTGCATGGGAAATAACATTCAAATAATGTAGCACAAACATAGCGAACATATCAACTGTGTCATCACTCATAGAGAATGCCTCAATCTTCTGGCTTGTCCATCGTATAAACATGTGGGCAGAGGCCAACTCCTCGCCTATTGTTTCTTTAATCCCGACAGGGGAACTGGAGTATTTAATCCACCCGTTCCATGTCTTGCCATGCTTCCAGGGGTGCCCACACTCTCTCCATGAGGCCACATATGTCCATTACCAGAACCCATTCTCTCCGGGTTGGTGTTGTCTCAGAAGTTGAACCCCAATTGCAAGCTATATCCCTTTTGGCCAAGATGCAACCAATCGACACTAACATAAGTGTGTCTTCTTCTAGGAGGCTGAGGAGAGCCATCTTGTGAGTGAGTCTAAGTGGTCTGCCCAGTGTGATGGCCAGTGCTGATTGTATTTGGGACCAATATCTTGGCATTACCGGACAAGACCAAGTTACTTAGAAAAAGAAGCCCTTCTCAGCTAGGCAGCAGGTCTGTTCTGAGGCCCATCCTCCAAAGTCTCTTGGGACTATATTAAACTGTATGAAAGTATTTCAATTAGATGAGGCGAAGGTGAGCCAAACTGCCAGAACCCTTGGTGCCAGCTGTCCCTAAGTATTGCTGTGTTCGGCTGGGAGAGAGAGCTTTCTCGGTTTTAGCCACGGAACATTGGAATCAGCTCCCTTGCTATCTAGGACCTTTTGATCAGTTAATGATATGCAGGAAACTGGTGCAAGCTGGTGGCCACCTTCCCTCATTTGCCTCTCTGTAGTGTCCAGCTTGTTGTGTTTAGCACCAGGACACCTTTTAGGTATTTGCCTGCTCTGTAAGATTTTAAATCAATCAATCATAATTAGGAAACATAATAAAGAAAAACCTGTTCATCTTGGACATTTCACAGCAACGTCACAGTTACTGAAAGGGTTGTTTAGCAGTGTGTCTGATAGCAGGTACTACATACCCCACATAACAGACCCCAGTCCAGTCTTGATATAACCAGGGTAAGTTTTCTTACCGGTAAACAGCCTTCACCACGCAGCTGGAACCACATAGTACCTTTACAAAGGGTATATACAATGAATGCGTCTTTACCACGCATTCCTTTAGCACGCAAGTCTTTACAACGACTTGCTTTAGGGAACGTGTTGTTAAAATGGTGCTGGATATCAAGTCCAGCATTTTCCCTACTGTTGTGCAGACTGGAGTTGGAATAGTAAATTATACTATTCCGAGGTCCAGCGCTTCCCTAACGCAAGTTGTTGTAATGACTTGCGTGGTAAAGGAATGCGTGGTAATGACACATTCGTTGTATGTCCACGTTGTAAATGCATGCATGGTAAATGCATGCGTGGTTCAGTCATACAACCTTTCTTACCACAAATTAAATGTGCATGCTCCTTTTGGGAAGCAAACTTATGAAACAACTTTCCAGTTGGAAAGAGATGTTCAAAGTGGGTAATATAGACAGGTGTAGTCTCTAGAACAGTGTCACACTCACTTTGGCACACAAAGATGCTCCTGTTACTTTGATCTCAGTCCTCTCAACTCTGTACATGTTCTGACTAAGCAAGATAAATGGTGTCTGACAAAAAGTAGCTTGTTGGTTTATAAAAATCATCCATATCTCCAGTATCGGATAGGGTGGTGCAAGCACACTCGGATACCCAATGCCTTTGACAGCATAGGTCGTTGCAGGTATGATTTTTGCTGAAGGACACTCTCATTAAAGGCAATTCCCCAAAATGTCGGCAGGCAAGTGAATGCAAATCTAGCAGGTAGAAAGGTTATCGTTTGGTGATATTTCTCTTGCAACAGCAAGTAGGAGTTGTTTCAGTACATGGGCTGGTAGCTCAGTTCAAGGGCAGGCACAGTGCAGTTTGACTTTCAGATAATGTCCCATTCTGCAGCCATGAGATATCCCACCAGGAGGACCAATATCTGTAAAACAGCTGTTCTTCTCAGATGGAGGTGGTAACCATGAGAGGTGATGGCTCATCATGCGCAGCGGGCCGACTTCCCTTGAGAACAGGCAGGGCTGCTTGGCTTTGAGCGTCCAGCCCGGTTGCGGGAAAAGAGGCAAAAATAGAAGCAATTTCAGCAGGTGGCCCTGTGAAGGTCTGGAGATGACCACTGGTGGGCAGGCGTCCTGCAAGGTTGCAGCATGCTTGCACTTGGAGGAGTGGACCTTACCTGGTAATCTGTGAAACTTCACAGTTGTGTTGATGATGAGCAGCACAAAATTCTGTCCTCTCCATTGGGGTTGCAGGTCAGACTTCCTCTGGTGCACATTCACGTGAAAACAGTCACTGGGCTGACGGGTGTGGCAGACTTCGGAAGTCAGGAAAGCTTGAACCTGAGTAGGAAAACTATACAGGCAACGAATACGTTCTTTCAATATTTAATTGCAAGCCTAGTTTAATACTGAGACAGATGGGTTTGAAGGCAGCATCATAGGGCATCCCATAACTATTCTATAGGGGCTTGGTTTAGTCCTTTGAGTTGGAATGTCTCTGATGAACCATAAAGCCTAACTCATGATGATAGGCACAATGAAAGTGTTTGATCCCTGAAGCTTTGCAAATCTCCTGTACTACTATAATATATAGTGCATTCCTTGGTCGCTCGAGAAGTGACTTGGGATACCAAAGCATTGGATGAAGTCCCTAAGTAAGTACTTAGTGCCTGATTTAGATCTAGGTGGATGGGTTACTCCGTCACAACGGTGCAGGATAACCCGTCCGCCGAAATATAAATCCCATTCTATCCTATGGGATTTATATTTCGGCGGACGGGATATCCGTCACCGCTGTGACGGAGTAACCTGTACACCGAGATCTAAATCAGGACCTTAGTTACGTTTATGGCACCTGCTCTTGCACATGGATATGCTTCCACCCATTGA
This sequence comes from Calotriton arnoldi, assembly GCA_963921515.1. NCBI lineage: Eukaryota > Metazoa > Chordata > Amphibia > Caudata > Salamandridae > Calotriton > Calotriton arnoldi. Next base: position 302,191 of record CAWUFW010015380.1, on the reverse strand, counting down.
GACAACATACACTGACAAGTACATAAGAATAGTAGGCACATTTTGGCATTTGTATAAAGTCAATTTGGAGGTGAACAAAGGGGCCCCAAAGAAGTGGGTCAGAAGCAGGTATGTTCTTGATCTCCTTACCAATATTATGTGACTGGCAGATGACCCAGGAGTGACAATTCTGGGCAATAAAATTAAAGAAGGGTGCATGCCAGTGGATTGCTGCGGCATGAATCACACCATCCCTGCCAACATATGCATCTCCAAGTTAAACTGGATGAGGTTGGGGAGCTGAAATTTTGGTGTGACCACATGCCCTGAGCTGTCTCTCCACAGTCGCTTTGGACCCCTTGCACAATTATAATTTGTCCAGTACTGTTTTCAAAATTTCTGAAGCTTGCTCCTGCAACAAAGATAAATCCTTTAAAGAAGGAACAGGGAACAGTTTGGTGTTAACAACATACATAGCAGCTTATTTGGTTCAAGACAACGCAGACATTTTAGCCCTGGAATCAGCAAGGACCTTCCCTTTATCGTGAGAATTATAGTGGGCAGCACACTTAAACACTGTAATTGAGAGTGGCAAAAGCTAAATGTTCATCAAGTTTTGTAAATATAGAACATTATTAATCGGAATACCGGCAGAAGTTAGAAAACTCCTCTGCATCTATATGAGGCCTAAATCATGTGTGACTACAGATGCAAACTTTGAGCCTGTTAATTCAGTTACAGTCTTTTTGAGATATTGGGTCTTGGTACTGAGGAGGAGAGCAACAACAAATGAGAAACAGCCACAATCAAGGTAGAACTCAATACAATGTTTTCAGAGGCTTCAACAAGATGGGCAGCAGGAGCTACAGAGCAGAGACATGGAAGGAGCTCTGCCACTACATGGTCTAAAGGAGAGGAATAGTATGCTATGAGATATTTTTTGATCACCGTTATCCTGCACTAGTACACCAAGGGCAAATCCATGTCATTCAAGACAACACAGTATAAACGGCTTTGCATAATCAGGGAATCCCAAGGCAGATGCAGAAGCAAGGGCTAGTTCTAGTTGTACAAATGCATGTTCTGCTTCTTTAGACCACTGCAAAGGTTTGGGCGTGTTCTTTTTAACATAATTTTGCAAGACTTTGCCATAGCAGCATATCCAATAATCCACTGTCTACAATACCCAGCCATGCCCAAGAAAGTATGTATACAGGAGAGGGTTACCAGATATGGTACCTTATGGGTGGCTTCAATCTGTTGTGTCAATAAGTGACGTTTTCCTGTGGAGATGACCTAGTTAATGCAAAGACAAAATTGCAATTCTCTTTTGAAGTTATTTTTTTAAAGAAATCTTTTTTACTAAGCAGTTGTTCAATTCACAGCAATACAGACCGAATGGAAAGCACATAAAGTAAGCCACTTGCAGGAGGCATAAACATTTCCTTAAAAATGTTCGGTATTGGCCAAGTTGCATGCTCAACAAGTAGTGTACGACGTATTTCCCCGGACAAATCTGATAAGGGGAGTCCATGAACCCTCCCTCCAGTACCTCCCATCACCCCCTCAGGACTCCCTGTGATATGTCCAGCTACCCCAAATCTTGTCAAATCTACGGGGGCATCCCCGACCCTGGTACACCTCTCGCTCCGCTAACTGGCACCAGTCAAGATCGTTTTCCTAGTTCCGGACAGTCTGGCTATATTTCTTTTTGCGACCCCGCAGCCAATGTCAGCCACAGAGCGGCGTATTTGGGACATTTCACTTCCCCAGTGATACCCAGAATCAACCATTTAGCCTCCATCGGGACTTCCAATCCCGTAACTGTGGCCATCACCGCCGTGACCTTCCTCCATTAATGTTGGATCTCTGGGCATTCCCAAATCGTGTGGTAGAAGGTGCTTATTGCGCCACAACCTCGGATGCATTGAATCGAGACGCAGTGGCCCATACAATGCAACCTGGATCGGGAATAGTAAGATCTATGTAATATACGAAGTTGCGCCAGGCGAAAACGGGCCCCTATGGCTATTTCCCTTGGGCTTTGTAGGGCTTTCCCCCAATCTTCATCCTCTATGAGACCCACATCACCCTCCCAAGCCTCTCGTAATGGGTGAAGAAGATCTGGTGAGTTATTCATTATTTTCTTATAAACCAGGGAAAGTGCTTTTAGTTGGCATGGGATCTAGGAGCAATCGATCCTCCATGGGCGAGTAATCTGGTTGAAGTTTTATGCCTTTTCTTAGCCAATTCAGCTGGGAGATTGATGGAGTCGTTCTTACATTGGTCTAAAGTAATGGAGGTAAGCAGAAGATCATCAACATAATGAGCATAAGTTGTCCCAAATCTTTCTTTAGTACTTGGGAAAAGATCGAAGGAGACTTAGTAAACCCCTGAAGAAGTCTCCGCCATGCCAGCTGAGATCCACCAAATGAGAACATGAAGAGAAACAGACTCTTGCTGGATAGGTATGGAAAAGAAGGCAGAACAAAAATCTACCACGGGGAACCATTGATTATTTGCAGGGATACATAAAAGGATGATACCAGCTAAGGTAACCACAAGGAAACTAGTGATAACCACATTAATTATTGCTTTCAGATGTTGGACAAATCTGTACACATTGGTCTTTCCTGCCTTTTTGATAGGAGGAATAGGAGTATTATATCTGCTAACAATCAGTTTAAAAAAAATACCTTGCTTGATATGAATTCCGATGACTGGTCGAATTCCTGATTCGTGTTCAGCCTTTAGAGGATACTGTGAACAGGAGCCAACTTTTACACGGGATTGATCTATATCTTTACTGCAGTTCATGTGCCCCACAACGTTGGCCCCATGAACCATATTGTGGATGGCACCTGAGCAAGCAATTTAAAGATCTCTTTAGACAATTCAGGATTATCAAGACCTTGCCTTCCTTGCTCTGTGGCACATTCAGGTATACTCCATCAGGTGTACAGAAAACAGTACAATTCAATTTGAACAAAATATCACAGCCCAATAAATTAGCCAGTGAGGTATGACTTAAGAGGAAAGAATGCTTGTCTGTGATGTGATCAAGAATTATAGAAACAGAATTAGAAATATGGTGTGGCGTTGATTAGAAATACCGACTGCGTCAGCGAACAAGTCAGAGAGATATTTAAGGGAATTCAGAGATTTGCAGGGCAGAGAGGCTAGCACCAGTATCAGTGAGGCAAGTGGTGGGTGTGCTGTTTATCATTCAATCAATGTAAGGACCTTTCTAAACTACACGAATCAGGATGTTTAGGTTACAGTCAACACCGCTTAGGCTGTCCTACTATCAGAATGTGGGTTCTTTGTGACCTGGTTGAATTCAGGGCTTCAGCAGAACAAGGCACATTTGAGACAACTTTAGGATAATCTCTTTCTCATCGTCCCAATAGCCCTCAAGAAAAATTGAGCCTCCCAAGGCATTTCTCTGCCTCTTCTGTTTCTCCTTCCTGTTCGGCCTCCTCCTTGTTCCCCTCCACTGGCTCCCTGCCATCTCCACTTCACATTATGTTGCATATTCTGCAATTTTAAAGACATCAGTTGAGATGTGACAGATTCTTTCTTGCGTTCCTGTGACGCAACACAATGTTTTGCTACCATTACTAGCTCAGCCAGTTTTTTAATTTGCCATCCAATACAAATGATCATAAATTGATTTTACACATTCAGTGACAGACAGTCCCTGCACAAACATAGCACTTTCAGCTTGCTGAGCCATCTCCACCAGAAGGGCACTGCACATATACCTTTCAAGCACATCTTTGAGCCTATATGGACAATATGCTGGTAATTATCCTTTATTTTGCCTACAATATGAACTTTTAGTCCAATCCACCTTCATTGGGCATACATAGGCAACCACGTTCAACAAGACAGCCTTTGACGCACTTAGTGGCCTCCCATTCTTAGGGTCCTGTTTCGGCTAATCTCCTTTGCCAACTAACCAATGTCTTACTTCAGTTGCCACCAACAAACGGAACAATTGATTCACATCAGCCCAGTTTAAGATTATACACTTCAAACACACTTTTGCAATTCCCCCAGGAACTGTGTATAATTTTCTTAAATATCGGAGAACTGTTCATTAAAGTTCATTAAATGAGAATGAGTCCGGGGAATGTGAACAGTGACTCTAGCCCCAGTACCAGGGTAGTCTCTTTAGGAAAGGAGTATGCCTTGGGCTGGCAAAGAGGGATCTTCATTGTCAACATTTCTAGAGTGTTGGGAGCCCTCTGTCCTATACTTTAGAATCCTACTTCTAGCCAGTCTCTCAGTGGTCCTTCTCATATTTTCTTTGGTGATACTGTGGATTTTCTCATGGGTATCTTTGCTCCCATTCTCAGCTGGGACTGAATGAAATCTTGGTCTGAACCGGTCCACATTAGTGCAGTCTGCATCTTGTCTTGATACATGTGTGCTTCTCTCTAATGTCCTACTTATGCAATGCTCACCTGCGCATTACCTCTTTGTGCTCCTGTGCCGGTGCTCCTGCTGACACTGGCGTCTTTCCATGTACATGAAATAACACAGCCCCAGCATCGTCAGCTGGGAAGGTTATGTTTAAGTTATCCAGTAAATGTCTTCCCTGGGGTTCTTGCTCTCCTTCTCTTTTTCTTGTGATTCAGTGATTTGGGGAAATAGATAAGGGGTGAGGCACAGCACAAACCCTAACCCTGTCCCTAGGGTGGCTTACTTGGCATTCCAGTCTCTCGTGAATCTGTTTAATACCACGGGCTCAGGATTCATGTTTGCGTCTATTCGCTTTATTTGTACCATTTCAGAAATGTGGGCCATTGTTTGGTATCTATTTTATTTGAAGGATCCAAGTTCTTTTTTCAAATTATTGAACTGATGTAGGTTAAAGGTACTGTTATCAGGAGAGGACTTCTTTGCATCCTCCTTAGAGAGTCCTACCACTATTTCAGAAAAGTTAAGGTGCCTTTACTGTACTGGTGGTACATAGAATCGCCAGGCGTACACTTTGTTGGGAGTTCATTATCCCCGTAACATCACCTTCACATACATGGGAAACAAGAAGGTGCCTGCCGGCCTTGTGCCGCAGCTCATTCCATGTAGGGGGTGGGAAGGAAACAGGTAGTAGGGAAAGGGGTCCCTCAGTAATATTTCTAACTAATGTCGGGGAGGTAGAGAAGAAAGTTATTATGCACTCGCATTCAAAGATCCTCTTGCTTTCACCCAGTCTTCAGTTGTACGTCTAGAGGGGCTAGCGAACCTGTACCCGCATATTTTCTAGAGCCTGCTTCTTCTATTCCATGGATTACAAACAAACCGTCTCTGCTTCTACTTACCCAACCAGTCTATCATCCCGCTGATTCCTAATGAGACAACACTTCATCAATACATATCACATATGAAGAGCAATGCAACAAATAATAAACATGGTCAGTCATACACTCTGTGGCCAAATAATGGGGTCCACCGCTCCACCGTGCTCCACCCCAGTCCTCCTGGAGAAAATGCTCCTTTACCTTGGCATGTGGGGTTGTCATGTGAAGTTTGGTCCAACACTTATTCCATTTGGCTTTTGAATGAAGACATTTCCCAGCATACAATGCATCAGGTTCTGTGAAGGCAACCAGACACTCAGGAAAGCTCATTGAAGTCTAACACATGTTTAATGCGAAAATATTACAAGTGCGATTCACAATGAAAACAGACCAGCTCTTCGCTGTCTGAAAAGTTATTGCACATAATGCTAAATTCAGTACATTTTTACTCTACCTTTTACACTTTCTTCAATTTAGCAAGCATAGAAAGAACAAATGATTAAACCGAAACTCAAGATAGACTCTAATGAACTGGTGCCTTGCTCTTCTCACGGGAAGACCTTGGGAGGAAGATACATAAGGGTACGGCAGAGAGCTAACTTCACTAAGTGTTGGAAAAACACGTTAATCAGTCCCTTTCAGAATTCCTGGAAGACCACAACATTCTGCACCCTACTCAGACGGGGTTCAGACCTAAACATGTGACAGAAACCGCCCTTCTGGTAGTAGTTGAGGAGGCCAAAATGTTGCTGGACCATGGAGGCTCAGTGGCTATCATTCTCCTTGATCTCAGCGCACCATTTGACACTGTCAGCCACAATATTCTTATTGACAGAATTCACAGTGCGGGAGTCTCGGGACAAGCCCTCTCGTGGCTCCTATCCTTTCTTAGGGATAGGACCTTTCAGCTCATCGTGGGATGCTGCATCTCAGACACTTTTCCATTTAATTGTGAAGTACCTCAGGGCTCATCATTAAATTCATCACTATTTAATCTGTGGATATCGTTCTTCCATTTGGGATTTCTATAATCTCATAAACTGACAATACACAGCTGGTCTTCTTTCTCTCTCACACTCAAGTGCCCCGCTCACCTGCCCTAGGCCCCGACCTGGAGGAAGTACCCAAATGTATGAACAGCTCCTCCCTCAAATTAAATGGGGATAAAAGGGATCTTATGATCCTTGGCAATTTCCCTAATTTCTATACGAGCCTGGGGTGGCCGGTCTGCCTCAGTACCCCACCTTCCCTCAAGATGGCTATAAAGAGCCTGGGGGTATGGTTGGACAAATCCCTCACCATGGATACCCAGGCAATAAAGCTAGCAGCAACTTGCCATGGCATCCTTAGGATGCTTAAAATAATTCTGCACCTGCTCCCTCCATCCTCAAAAAGAATAGTGGTCCACGCACTTATTCTTTCCCGCCTAGACTATGGAAATTCATTGTACTTGGGTGCTTCAAAATTTGTAGTAAGGAAATTGCAGGTTGTGCAGAATTCTGCAGCTCGGATTCTGTATAATATTCCGAATCCATGAGTCAGCCCGGCAAGCCCTGATCTCCCTCCACTGGTTTCCAGTGGCCCAGAGGATTACATTTAAAACCATCTGCATGGCCCACAGGGCATTCCTCGACAGAAGGATCCACACAGCTGCAGCGTCCTGGATGGGACAGGAGAACAGTCTCCCAGAGCCGGGAGGTGAGTTACTCCACTCGGCCTCTCCCTGCAGTACTCAGAACTGGCCCGCGCACTCCTCTATTCTGGGAGGGGCCTCTGTTATCTAGGGCCCCCACTCAGACTCCAGTGTCCAGGCACCCTGCAGCACCTACTCGATGGGTTCTCTTTTGTCTGGAGCCCCTGCTCAGTCTTCAGTGTCCCGGGGCCTGAGATCGGCACGTGAAGGGCCCCTTCCTGTGCCGACCCCTACTCCAGCTCTCTTCCCCCCTTCTGAGCCGGGGGGGGGGAGGGGGATCAAGGGAAAAACAACAAAAATGACAGAAACCTCTCACAGGCACCCGGGCCTGGGATTGTAACATTAGAAAGAGGACTCCCCTTGTTAAGGGGAGGTAGCCATTTCAGGACAATGAAAAATATTTTAGCTAACGCGCTTAGAATTTTCAATTCTATTAAGGACTCGGAGGCAAGGATTATGCTTTCTCTTTCTTCATTGCTTATTAACAATTTTCATTGCAGCAATTAAATTTTAACATTCATAAAGACTACATTTCCCAACATTCCTTTAATGGCGTCACCAGCAATACACCAATCTGTCTATACCTGTTGTGATATAATGCCAAGTCGCCGTCTTAAATCCTCTTTCTTTGCCAAATGGCGGTGAACAGTCCTATGAACTTGGGCATCCTTGTTGTCCATTCAAACTGTAGCAACCAACAGCCCACTTGACTAATGGTCTGGGGCGAAACATTCTGCCGGAACGTCCGGAAGGATAACTGGCATGCAGATCAACGTGCTGGAATTCTTCGATACCTGTTTCGCTTCAGACCTTAAAAAGAAGAAAAAAAGTGTAACTCCTATTCCACCACTGAATGAGTTTCATCACCATCATCAAGCAGACATATGGTGGGTATAATACATCATGCAATATCCAGCAATATAAGCTCATATGATGTTCCGGGTGGGATAATCCTCGCCTTCAAGTCCTTAATAGAATTGAAAATTCTAGACACATTAGCTAGAAAATGTTTCATTCTATGTCAGGACCGGAGGCTTCGGATTATGCTTGTTCAAAGATGATCTAACACCACTGAGACTACATCTAATATAGGCTTGCAGTAGATTTCCTGAAGGTGGAATCGGAGGACCAATCAGTGGCCCTCATGATATCCTGTAATAGAGAACCCAAAAGAAATGATTTAGAAGCCATTGCTCCCCTGTCTGAGTTGAGTACTGAATCTACAGGTATCAACACCCGTCTCCCCAAGAGCCACTTCACCCATCTTGCTAGGGTTGCTGAAGAGACTGGGTTAAATATTTCTGAAGGGAAATAACAATTGGCCACCAATGGATTGGCAGAGTTCCCTTGTACGATCCTCATATTCTGTCAGACACTGCACAATGCATAGGTTAGGGTTATTTGGAAAGTGTGGGTATGCAATCTGTCTGGAATCAGTTTTTGTTCTCCAAGCTAAAGTAAAAGAGGCCCAGTTGGGGGAAAACACTTTACCTGTTAAATCCAGTGTTATTACATCTGATACTGTCCAGCAGGACACCAAACAAAGAAGCATGGTTAGCTTCACTGAAAGTTTTTTCAGCGTAAGGTCAGAATTAGCGGGCCATCATTGTAAAAAACAAAAGGACAATGTTCACATCCCACAAGTAAGAATATTTGGGACGAGGAGAATTAGTCAAGTGAATATCTCACATGACTCGACTCACCAAGGGGTGCTCTCCCACAGGTTTTCCGTCACCAAGGAATGCCCAGCAGAAATAGCAGAGCGATAGTTGTTAACCAAGGAATAGGCTATCCCTGAAGAAGCTAATTCTGCTAAGAAGTTGATGACATAGATAATGGGGGGCCCCCAGGGAATCCAGACCCTGTTCATTGCACCAACCCAACCAACGTCGCCAAGCTGAGGCATAGCGTTTATGAGTGGCGTCCGACCATGAACAGAGGAAAAAAGATTCAGACTGTTCTGAAAGGCCTGGCAGGAACCAGAGGTTCCTGAAATGCACCACGCCATGAGAAGTAGATGGTTCTGCATCACCAAAGGGTGCCAAAGGCCAGACGGATCCAGGAGAAGATCTGGGAACGAAAGAATCTGGGATAGGCAATTGCAGGACATCTCCAGTAGGACTGGAAACCAGGGTTGAGATCTCCATAGTGGAGTGATCAGAGTTAACTCTGCATGTTGGTTGCAGGCTTGGGCTGACACTCTGGGAATCAGGCGAAGGGGGGCAAGGCATAGTGCAGAGGACCGTTCCAGTGCTGCAGAAAGGCATCCGTGGCTAGAGCTTTCGGATCCGGGCGCCAGGAGAAGAATTTCGGAAGCTGATTGGAGAAAAACAGATCCGTGTGGCACTGGTATTCCGCAATCACTGAGATGAGGTGGAGAAGGCAATAATGCCAGAACTCTTTGGCAATCTCCACCAGAACCTGGGATTTGGTCCTGCCCAGTCTGTTCATGTACTGGACTACAGAGATGTTGTTCATCCTCAGCAGTACACAACAACTGGAGGTGCGTGGTGCTAGGGTCTCAATGGCAAATGTTATTGTTAATGTTAATTGGGATTTCTAGAGCGCATAATCACCCACTGGTCTCTAAGCGCTGTGAGACAGAGCCCAACCTTGGCACCTCTGCTAGAGTGTGCGCCCCGACTTGGCCTAGGTTGTGCCCCAAGCTTCTGTAAAAAGAAGTGTTTTTAATTTTTTCCTAAATGGGAGGAGGGCGGGTTCCTTACGAAGGCCTGCCGGCAGCTCATTCCAGAGTTGAGGGGTCATTGTGGAAAAGGCTCTGCCCCCTTTGGAAGAGGTCAGGAAGCGGGGGCAAGACACCAAACCAGCATCCGAAGACCGGAGGGAGCGCCCTGGCACATAATTTACCAGGCGTTCCTTAATATATGCTGGGGCCTGACCGTGGATGGCTTTGTGGGCTATGCATAGCCCCTTGAATCTGGTTCTCTGCTTGACCGGGAGCCAGTGTAGCTGCTGCAATAGGGGGGTGGCGTGAGCCCGCCTTGGGAGCCTAAAAATCAGTCTGGCAAATGAACTCGCCAGGAGCTCTAGGTAATTTATGTAAAGCAGTGATTTGTCTGCGTTCCATTGCCCACCACTGGAGGTACTTCCATATCTGGTCCCCCAACCCCACTGGCTGGCATCCAATTAGATCACTACATCTGGATGGGAACTGAAAATGGCCCTGCTGTTCCAAGCTGACGTGATCTGCTCTGGTGTCCGGGTGAGATTACTCATTTCTGAATAGGAAAGACCTTGTTGGAGATGACCGACTGTCAAACGTTGGAGGGCTCTGTAGTGCAGGGGGGCTGGAAAGGTCACCTATATTGAGGACGCCAGTAGGCCCACAATCCTGGCCAGCAACCTCAGGGAGACATTGTCCTTGTAGAGGAGGAAACAAATCTCTTTTTGGGCTGACTTCAGCTTCTGCCAAGGAGGGGAGAGGAGAGCTGACACCGAATTGATTTGGAAGCCCATGAACTCTATGCATTGAGTGGGAGAAAGAATAGAATTTTGGTTCACTAGGAAACCCAGTTCTTGGGGCAACTTGACAGTACAGGACAGATTGGTCATTAATAGTTGCCTGTCTTGCGCCATGAGGAGAATATCATTGAGATAAATAAGATGGACTACTCCGGCGCGAAGTTGTTCCATGACCGGACCCATCACCTTATTGAAGTACCACAGTGTGCAGGACAGACCAAAGGGAAGGATTTTGAAATTATACCACTGACCCTCCCAAACAAAGTGGAGGAATTTGCAATGTAGGGGAAAAATTTGAATCAAGAGGTATGCGTCTTTCAAATCGAGACAGACCATCCAGTCTCTGTCTTGGAGAAGATCCCCGAGGAGGTGAATCCCCTCAATTTTGAAATGGCAGTAAAGGGTCCAACTATTGAGTTCTTTCAAATTGATAACTAAACCGGAACCTTTTCCTTTTTTGGGGACCACAAAGATATTGCTGCAAGACCCGGAGGGATCGGGGTAGGAGTGGCAAATTGCTCCCTTGTGGAGGAGTTGCAGAATTGCGTCTCGAATAAAGGACCGATCTTAAAGGGAAAAAAGGACGGGTTGTGGGAGAGAGGATTTAAGGGGCATCCTAAAAAATTCCAGTTTGAACTCAGATACTGTCTCCAGAACCCATTAATTTTGTGTGATGGACTTCCAGTTGAGAAGGAAATCTTTTGTCCTGACCCCTAACTTTATTGACAAAGGATGAATGAGCCTTACCTGAGGTGCCGGAAGTGGCGTTGAAATTTCCTTGGGCTCGGAAGAAGCCTCTGCCATATTGGGAGCACCCTCTGCGGCTTCCGGAGGGGTAGAAAGTGGCGCGCAACTCAGCACCATAGGAGAAGTTTCGGCCCTGATAGGCTCTGGAAAGGCCTGGTAAATATAGGCGGCCTGACAAAGGCCCTCTGTATCGACCAGCCCGTCCAAAAAGGTGCTGGCTGTGGAACTCCTTATGCAGGGAGGACTGCTCCTTGTCAAGGGCCGTGAATGTATGGACACATTTTCCGATGTCCTTTATGAATTTGTCTCTAAAGAGGAGACCGTTTGGGCCTGGTTCTGCAGTGGCTATTTCGGCCAACTTGAGATCTAGGGAAATGAGTATGGACCTACAATGCTCCACCGACAGGGCGCAGTTACCTTTTCCCAGCAGGCATAACACCCACTGGGCCTAGCCTGCCAAAGTGTCGGGGTCAATGGGGGAGCCCGTGTCCTTGGCGGTGACTGTCATCTCTAACATTTTGTAAAGTGGCCCTTTCAAGTCAAGGACCTTATCTTGACAGGCCTACCAGGACCTATCGAGCCCTTTCTTGGGGTCCTTAGATGAGCATTTGAGGAAGGTTGCTAGATTGGGGTCTAATTCTGAGGTCTCTGTCACCCGATCTGGGATGTCGAGCAGGGGCACTCAGAGCGCAAACAGTTGTGCACCTCCTTTTCCTGACCTTTGCAGATGCGGTCATGGACGTACCCCACAACAGGGAAAAGGGGAGCTCAGTCAGAGGAACAAGGGTGGACGGTGGAGTCTGGGTCGAAGTCTAGGAGATTCTGGGGGGTTGGGTGGAAGTAGAAGGGCGTGAGTAGTCACGATGGCTCTTCTTCTGTCGCTTCTGCTGAGGGGAGGGCAATTCAGCGGTGTCTGAGGTGGGGGAAAGGGACTGGTCAGAGTCAATGTCTTGGAAAGGAGAGGGATTTGGCACACCCTCCATCAAAATGGTGCATGCTGAATACATGTGGTCAGAGGGTACAGATTGGGAGATACAGGCCATACCAGCCATGTGGGGCCAGTCCCCTGAATTGGAGCCGCAATCGTCACGGGACAGGAGGTGGGGGAACTGAGAGCATACCGCTGCAGACGGCGTGTGAATGGTTGGAGAGTTGTTGCAAGGGCTCTATTGACTGATTGGGTGATTGAGATGTCCAAAGCCTCCACAAGGTTTTCCTCAAGGAGGAGCTGCTCCTCCTCCATGTCAGGATCATAGGCTCCGCCACCATAATACTGGTGTGCTGCCATTTTTTTTACTGTGTGTAGGTAAAATATTGAAATGCTGGACACCATCAGCGGGGGGTCAACCCCAGGTATACCAAGCTGCCAGGAGGCAAACAGAAGTAATGTGGGAGAATCGGTCCTTCAGGCGAAGCCTGCAGACAATAGTTTACTCTTGCCCACACAAGCATAGGGGAAGTGTTGGGCAGAGCCCCGCCGGCAATCGACAGCTCAGGGAGGTGCAGGCGCTCACTTGCGAGGCAGCGTGGCTCACTCTACCCGATATTACCAGGGTTCCCACAGCGTGTGTAATGCATGAGCGGTGAGCTAGAAAGAGGACAACACTGTCCAAGTGTTCAAACGCTCCACTTCCCGCCTCCTGAGCACCCACATCGGGGGCCAAATAAGCGTCGGCGGCCCAAAGGGCAAACGTACAAATCAAAAACAATAAATCACGCAAGGCAATTAATATTGTAAAGGCACAATAGCAAACTGAAGTACTTATCTCAGTGCTGAGCAGCAAAGAAAGAGGATTTATTCTGGCGAATTAGCATTATCGCACCACGGGTATAGATGGATTGGTGTATTGCTGGTGACGTCATTAAAAGAATGTTGGAAAATGTAGTTTTCATAAATATTAAAATGTAACTGGCTGCTGTGAAAATTATGTTAATAAACTACGAAGAAAGAGAAAGCATAATCCGAAGCCTACGGTCCTGACATAGAATCCAAGAGATGAAATCACGGTCACATAAACAAAAGAAGGACTTGCACACTCAGCTATATCTCCTCTGCAATTATGATTGATTATAGGAATTAAAAGTGGACTGCACTTTGACCAAGGGAAGTTACAGTCTTTCCTTTGTCTTATAACCAGCGCCTTGGACCAAGAATAAATGTAATTTTGTACAGTGTCTTTTTTTGGTTTTCTTCCGGATTTACTGGAGGACCTCATAGGATTCTGGAACATGCCAAACCTCAGCTGACCCAACCTTCCCCACAGACTCAACATTTAGCTCATGTAGCCAGTGACCTGCCACTTGACAAATGACAACAACGCTTTGTAAAAGAGAAGTGCCAGGACCTAAAGTTTAGCTCAGCAGCCTGCGGTCGGCGCTATGAGCATCTGAGTGCCGAATACCAAAGCTGCGTTGTCTTGATTCCACCTCATGTAGTCTTGATTCCAACTCATGCCAAGTTGTACGACGTATAAGACGCTCCCCTGGGAGCTCCTCCAGTTTGTCTACTGGTCTTCAACTATTAGCACTATTTACTGCTATTTCTGGCTCCTGGTATTAAGCAGCTGGAGCCCCGGATCTGCTTGGGCTGCTGCCACCACAAATCTGACTGAGGATCGTGGAAAGAACATAATACCGAATACTGGAAGCGAACCCTGGGATGCAAACCTACAATCTCCCGCCACTCCTCTCCCTTCCATGACCCCGAGTTATTCCCTCCCTCGGTCACCCATGTCCTCCCTGAACTCACTCACAATGCCTATCAAGCTGGAGAAAGCTGGAATCAACTCATTTAAGATTATATACCCTTGCAATCTCTCCAAAACATCAGCAAAAAGATTTAGACATAACACCCTGGAACAATTTCTAGACACCCTCTTCGCCGATTAATACGATAGTGGCCGATATGGGAAGCTTAAACAAACCTCATCTTCTTTGTCCATAACACTATGTCCTGGACTGACATTTTCCACAACAAACTCAATGTTACATCTTCTACTAACATTCACCATGACTGAAAGCTTCTCATTTCTCCGTTATCACTACTCACCATCTCCATCTCCAACAATGGTAAGATACTTATTCAGTCCACAGACCTATGCCTTTCGTTATTTGACCACATAGTCCCAGTCCTGCTCAATGCCTTATCGCAAGCTTCTTCTGACTCTCCCCCTGACACGTTACCTGACCCCACACGCTTAACTCAACCCCTACTTCAACACCTACCTGTCATCACTAATCAGCACTTAAGTGTCTTGATACCAACCCCCACCAGTGTGCTCTTACCCTCCCGAGCATATCTAATAACATCTACTCCACCCTCCCAAACATACCGCCATTTCCCCTACTTCCTCTTTTTTCCCCTACAATGTACTTCCACGTAACTCCTCATCACGATTAGCTAGCACTGATATCCCACTCCCATGTATCATTCCGGAACATCTCTGAAACTGCAACCCCCCCCAATCAGACCTACTGGCACACCTCCATCCTTCTAGATCACACACAGACCAACCCATCTTACCATACCACACCATCCCATGTGAACTCACACCTCCTCTCACCTTGCTCACACACACACACACACACATGGAGCATTCCCCCTACACAATGACGACCCCCTTATAACACCCTACTCCCCTCCCACATTACAAACACCTACCCTTTACTCTGTGGCCTCGCCCGCCACCACGTATTTCCAACAAACTCATTTGCTGGGCAGTAACCAAGGAAAGGAAACTTGATTTTCTCTCCTGCAGGGGGTAGGGTAGAGGGATTAGACAGGTAGGGTAGAGCTTTTTTTATATATATAATAGAAGGGCCACTATGCTGATCATCGATTCATCATCTTTGGCTTATTCAGTCACGGTTCAATTCAAAAGGGAAAAATCTGAACAAGTGTAAATTAATCTGTTATGGGAAACCATGATATATCTTCTGGAATCTTCTGGAATCACTTCACATGGGTATTGCTTAATTAAATGTAGCACATGCCAAGAATGGCCCACCCACCCTTTCACTCCTATACCATTTCCTTTCTTTTAAGTTACCTTCTGTTCTTTCATGTCTCCCTCAAGTCATCAAAGCTCATTATGTGCAATTTTGCTGCATTGCAGATAGAAGAGTCCATAATAATAACTCAACCTCAACCTCAAAACTAAAACGCCTCTTGTGCTCTTCTCATGACCTACAAGACAAAGAAAGATTTAAACTAGCACAGACCCAATACCATAAAAATCTGAAATCCGCCCGCAAAATGCATATTGCATCGCAACTCGAACAAGCAGGAAACACCCCTAGAACACTCTACCAGATTTAAAAAACTTTTACCTACCCTAAGGCCTGCGACACCGAAGAAGCTCCAACCCAAGCCCTATGCGATAATATAGCAACCCATCTCACCCAGAAAATAGAAACAATATATAACAAAATCACCTCAAGCGGGGACTTTCAGAAAGGCACTAGAATAGATTATCCTCAGTCTATTCCAAATACCGTAACTCTGGAGCACTTTCCGACGCTTACGCCGGAAAAGGTAGAATCTCTTCTAAAAATAGTTAAATCAGGGTCCCCATTGGATCTCATTCCTGCCAAAATCACCTCCCTGCTATCCAAGCAACTAGCTGCCCCCATCTGCTCAATTCTGAACAGCTCCATGAAGGATGGCAGTCTCCCTCTAGAGTGAAAAGCGGCACAGATTATCCCCATCAGAAAAAATCCTAAAGCCCCCTTGGACGACGCATCCAACTATCGCCCCATCTCCCTTAGAGAGCAAACTCCTAGAAAAACATATCAATAAGCACCTTTCTGAATTTGTAGAATCCTCTAACTGCCTCGATCCCTCTCAGTCGGGGTTTCGACCCAGACATAGTACAGAGTCTGCACTGGTGGTGGTCACTGACACCATCAGAATGTCCCTGGATAATGGTCAAGCAGTGCTTCTAGTGCTGCTTGACCTATCCGCTGCCTTCGATACCATCTCTCACCAGACCCTCCTCAGGAGATTGAGGGATAGTGGCATCCAAGGGAATGCCCTAAAATGGCTGTCCAATTTCTTGACAGACAGAACCCAGACCATCAATCTGGGCCCTTTTCGTTCCCAGACCACTAAAGTGACCAAGGGAGTACCGCAGGGCTCTTGTTTGAGCCCCTCTTTATTTAACATTTATGTCGCTCCCTTGGCAAGCTTACTGAGGAAACTAGGATTCTGTCCTATCTCCTACGCTGATGACACCCAGCTTCTACTCTCCTTCGACAAAACTAACCCTAACACTCAGACCACCTTTAGGAGGGTATGAAGGTCATCGCTGACTGGATGAGAGAAAACTACCTCCAGCTTAACGCAGGAAAATCAGAGATAATGTTGTTTGGAGACGCTGTAACTAGGTGGTCCCCTGAATGGTGGCCTGAGGAATTAGGCTCTGCCCCAACCCCAAAATTAGTGGCAAAAAATCTAGGAGTTCGGATAGATCAAAAACTAACTCTTGAGGAGCACGCCACCTCTACTGCCGGGGCTTGCTTCCACACACTGAGACTCCTACGAAAAGTTTTCCCCTTCTTGCCATCTTCCACGCGGAAAACTCTGATCCAGGCATTAGTGCTAAGCCGCCTGGACTACTGCAATGCTCTGTTGATTTCAGCCAAAGAGGGTTCGTTGAACAAATTGCAGGTTGTCCAGAACACGGCGGCCCGCCTGGTGGCCAATGCCCCACCCAGAACAGCTTCTCTTCCCTTACTTCAAAAGCTCCATTGGCTCCCGGTTCGAAAAAGGATAAAATTCAAGATCTGCTGCATGGTCTACAAATCTTTACATGACCTAGGTCCCAGCTATCTATCAGACAAATTTGTCAGATACCAGCCATCCAGGTCACTCCGGTCAGGATCCAAAGCATTGCTGCACATCCCACGCATCAAAAAGGCTCGCATGGGTGGCAAAGCCTTCTTCCATCTGGCTCCCCTCTATTGGAATCAACTTCCTATCCAACTACGCCAATGCACTGATTTCCTGGTATTCAGAAAGCTGCTGAAAACCTTATTGTTCTGAATTGTCGCTCCCTGGTTGGCTTTAGCAGTCTTAGCGCGGAGATACCTCTGATGGGGTGATTCGGGCACTTTATAAAGCAATAAATCAAATCAAATCAACCACTACTGTGTCTGGTAAAGCTGGTGGGGGGGTTAACCTCACAGTAATTTTTTATGACAACGAGCAACACCATGGCAATAGCTAGTGAGCATAGTAATTGCAAGAAATATGTTACTTACGAGTGCCTGTCCCTGCTGCCGATTCTCCTCCTGCAACTGATCCGTCGCCGTCTCCTCCTGCAGCGGCACTGGAGCCGGCATCACAGATGTTCGGTGTGGCCAGAATAAAACATTACACATAATTTAGATCCCAGATACGCACCCCCAAATACAACAGCAATGCAGCACTACAGCTCAGTTAGCACGTATCTTCGAAATATCACTCTAGGCATTTAAAAAAAAATAACTTTTTATTATGCATATACGTAAATGTACAACAAGCTGCTCATCGGTTAAAACTGACAGTAACATGCTTTCCAACACAGACTGACTCTCTTGAAGATACGTAAAATCCATTACATTGAATTTACATCATGGCGTGTAACATCTCATCGTGTTTCAATCACTAATGTCCATTTCTGACTCTTCCGGAGGTGGCGCACAGATATTTCCCCGGAACTCGTTCCACTTTCCCAACACCCACTGCCATTTTTTTGGGCACTCCCTGTGTATATACACTGTCTTCTCTGCCACCATTGCGCCGTCCATATTGTTACACCATTCACGATGTGTGGGAGTTGCATGCGTTCCCCAGTGTTTTGCGATATTGCGTTTTGCTAACATCATGCCTAATGTTGCCCAGTTTTGAGCTGTGTGGTTAAGATCCGTAGGCTCCCAGATATTAAGGATACACCTCTTGGGCTCTGGCGTGACCGTGACCCCGCTAACTTGGGAGATGGTATGCATAAGTGATCCCCAGTATGTCACGATCTTCGGGTATTCCCACAGCGTATGAAGAAAAGTGCCAATCCCCCCGCACTGTCTGAGACAAAGTGGGTCAGTGGCGTTCCCCATCTTATGCATCGTTAGCCTCGTGTAGTAGATCTGATGAAGTATTTTTAACTGCACCAGCTTCAGTTTGGAGGGTATCGCTACCTCTCGTGGGGACGCGAGTGCTTCCTGCCAATCCGTCTCATCCAGTTCACCTATATTGGCTTGCCATTTCTCTCTAAGAGTTTGTGTAGGGTCTGGTTGGTTATTAATAATTTTACGATAGGTTAGGCAAAATGGCTTTCTTGTCCATGTATTCTGTAAGGAGCCTGTCCTCTAACGGGGAGGCCTCTGGGAGTACAGTACCCGAGGGGACGGCCGCCTTAAGGGCATGTTTGATCTGAGTGTAGCGGAAAATTTCGGTAGGTGCCATCTCATATTTATCTTGGAGCTGGGTAAATGTGATGACCTCTCCCTTACCCCAGAGATCTCCTACTCTTGAGATTCCTATTAGGTCCCATTGTTTGAAGCCCTTACTACCGCTAAACCTGCCCAATTTTTGGGTTTCCCAGAGTGGAGTCAGTTGTGTTATGATACCATCCCAGCCCTGTTTTTTGTGGGCCGTATACCATATTTGCACTGTGTGTGCCGTGGGCCCCGTGAGGGTGTGCCTCCGGGACTTAGTATAGAGCGCCCTAATGACCCCACCCTCACCCAGAACATGTCTATCCATACAGAACGCAGACTCCGTTTGGGGTGTGTGCAGCCATTGGTTAATCACGATCAATTGGGAGGCCCAATAGTATGCTTGTATATTGGGGAGGGCGATCCCACCATCATACCACCCCCTGACCAATTTATGCATTGCTATATGGGCTGGTTTGCCGTCCCAGAGGAGGCTACTTACTTCCGCTTCAATCGCCTTAAAGTAGGAGGGGGGAACCGGGAACGGGGTGTTCTGCAGAGCATAGAGAAATCTGGGGAGTGCCATGATCTTAAAGAGTGCCGCTCTTCCCAATAGTGTCAGAGGTAGGGATTGCCAATGTTTGGTATCTCGGCGGAGCCTTTTTAAGTATTCCATGAGGTTTTTTTCCATAAAGTCCATGGGACTCGGTGTGATATGGAGTCCCAAGTATTTAAAGCTTCCCTCCACGACCTGTATCGTACAGCCCGCCGGGAGCCGCGGTGGGGCGCCGCTCAGCACATATAGAAGAGATTTGGTCCAATTAATGGTATAGCCGGAGAATTTACCATACACCTCACATATATCCAGAAGTCGGGAGAGCGAGCGCCTGGGAGATGCCATGTATAGCAGAATATCATCCGCATAGAGGGAGATGCGTTCTTCCCAGCCCACCGCCCAACGAAGCCCACGTATGACCGGGTCCCTTCTGATCCAGGCCGCCAGCGGCTCCAGCACCAGGGCGAATAGAAGTGGCGACAAAGGGCAGCTTTGTCGTGTGCCTCGTCCATGAGGAAAGTCTGCCGAAATTTGGCCAGTGGCTACTACGTGTGCCAGAGACTTAGTGTATAATAGCTGGATCCAGGCACAAAACTTGGGGCCAAATCCCATATGCCTAAGAACGGCGAAGAGGAAAGGCCACTCGACCATATCAAAGGCCATACGAGCGTCCAGGGATAGAATGACCGCATCTTCCTGGATGGTGGGTATACGGGCCATTACGCCATGTAGGTGTCTCAAATTGAGAGCTGTGTTTCGGCCGGGCATAAAACCGGACTGGTCCGGGTGCACTAATTTTGTGAGGTGGGGTTGTAATCTAGCGGCCAACGTTTTAGCAAGTATTTTGGCCTCTGCATTGAGCAGTGATATTGGTCGGTAGGATGAGCATTCCTGCGCCGGCTTACCCGGCTTGTATATAGCGACCACTATCGCCAGCCGCTGGTCCCAGGGAGTTCTTCTGCCTCTAGGCTAGCCTCATACATGCTAAGCATATGTGGTGTGAGTTTATCTGCTGCTTTTTTGTACAATTCAATGGGTATACCGTTGGGCCCCAGCGCCTTTCCCGATTGGACGTTGCCTATGGCCAACGCCAGTTCTTCAGCTGCCTCTAGTGCCTGAGTGTCATCTGGAGTAAGCTTGGGCATTTGGATATCTTTGAGGAATGCTAGAGCTTCCTCCTGTGTGGCTGTAGCCGCGGGGGTGTATACCTGTTCATAGTGGAGGGCCAGTGTATTAGCTATCCGCTGGGGGTCTGTCACGATGTCACCGGTAGGCAATCGTAGTTGTGCCACCCAGCGGCTAGCTCTTTCTCGCTTATCCAGCCAAGCCAGAAGCTTGCCCGCTTTGTCCCCAACTTCATACACCCTATGCTGGGTGGCTACGAGTTTGGCTTTTGCATCTTCCCACATGTATTCTTCATATTCCAGTCTTTTCAGGTGCAAGTTGTGTGTATTTGTGCCATTGGGGTCCTGGGAATGCGTAGCCTCGGCCTGTTTTACTTCCTGCTCGAGGGTCTCTACCTGTTTTTGTTTTTCTTTTTTATGGCCCATAATTAGTGAAATTGCTTGGCCCCGCAGTACTGTTTTGTATGCTTCCCAGAGTGTCGTCGGAGAAGCCACCGAGCGTTCGTTTTCTCGGAAGTACTGCTGTGTGGTTTTGGTTAGACCCTTCCATATCCCGGGGTTCTTAAGAAAACCAGGGTATATTGGGAATATTCGACTTTGGCCTGGGACATGTGACATGCATTCGACAAAGACCGGGGAGTGATCGGAAATACCTCTAGGTAGGTGCGTTATCCCCTCTTGCTTCTCGCACCCGTCTGCCGATGTGAGTATGTAGTCTATTCTCGAGAGGCTACTATGCGCTCAAGAATAGAAGGTGTATTGCTGTTCCTGTGGAAATCGTGTGCGCCAAACATCTATGAGGCCAAGTGCGTCCAGGAATTCCGCGAACCTGGAGTGTTTACTGCGTTGGGTTCTAGGGGGCTTACGGTCAAGAGCGTCATCTAACGTTGTGTTGAAGTCGCCCCCAATTAAAATTACCTCCTGTGGAAGTGCAAGTAAGAAAGCGCTGAGAGCCGGAAGTGCTACCGAGTGCAGTGCCGGCGGAATGTATACTGAGACTATATTGTATGCGCGTCCTTCCCATTGACAGGAGATGGACGAGAATCGTCCCTCGTCGTCTGTCCATGTTTTGTCGATGATGATAGGGAATTGTTTTCGAACCAGGATGCCTACCCCTCGTGACCCTGAAGAGAATTCGGAATGTGCCACCATCCGGTAACCCCACCGATCCAGGGCCTTACACGCTGAACCCACTAAGTGTATTTCCTGTATCAGGGCCACCGCAGGTGCCCGACGTTTAAGATATTACAGGACCAACCCTCTCTTTATTTTGTCACAGAGGCCGTTAACATGCCACGATAGAATGGTGAGAGGAGGGCCGTCAGTAGTGTGAGTCAGTGGCGTTGCGATTTCTGTTGCGGTTGACGTTACATCATGTGCCATGTAATGGGATTATCAATAAAGAGCAAGCAGGATATCATGTCTGAGGTGTTGTGTGGAAGCATTGAATTCGCAGCCTGAGTCTGTTTCAAACATGCAGAACAAATAAGTTGCCAAACGTATAACATTACCCAACTACCCACCCCCCTCCCTGCCTCCCTGCATGGCGGACTTTGAACTACCCGCCACCCCAACTGCGCAGAGTGCTTAAATCCCATACCCTAGTACCTGTGTGGGGGGGGAGAGCAGTCCAGTGACCCCCCCCCCCCGGAGTATCCCTATTATCTACTATATAGTGTACTGGCTATTCATCGTTAGCGTGCGTTATAGAGCTGTTGTGCCGACAGTTCCAGATAAGTCTCAGTGTCTATTAGGTTACAACTCACTGTTATCCGTTGAAGCCTGCTCAACTTCCGCCTGCATCATTCAAGTTCCAAGCTGAAGTCCCAAACTGCAAGCGGGTGGGCCACTACAGCAGTTTCGTGCACCGCAGTCACGCCTTGCGCTACATGTAGGCGCATCAGTACTCTCAGTCCGAGGCTTAGCGGTCAACAGGGTCTCTTTACTCATCTCCCCTCGCCATCAATGATCCTTCCGTCGCTCTCGTTTTTTTTCAGCTCCACTGATGTCGCCCCTGGCGTGTGGTGATTAAATTTCTTGCCTAGTCTTCCAGAGCTAGTGGCTTGGCGCCATCCTTCCAGCCATTCTTGAGCCTCCTCGGGCGTCGTAAAGAATCAGGGGGCATATCATCAAGGGCATTATCGCCGCTTTAGCGGCACTTTTTGCCGCTAAAGCGGCGATATTCCTATCACCCTATAAACAAGGCGGCGCTAACATGCATTAGCGCATGTTAGCTGCCGAATTCCCAACGCCTGGCATCTCAGCGATAAACATCGCTAATGAGATGCAAAGTAGGCGTGGCTGGGAAAAGTACATGGGAAATTATCGCTAAGGCAGCTTCGCGATATTAGCAAAGAGCCTTAGCGATAATAATCATCGCGCTAACTCTGCCTTAACGCAGGAATTTAACGTCTGTTAAATTCCTGACTAAGGCATTCCTAACATGGGAGGTGGATTATGGTGATACGACCACAGGGTCGTATCACCAAGGCTATCGCCGTTTTGAGTGCAACATCGCTGGTTTTCCAGCGATGTTGGCCCATTTCCCTGGTTAGCGCTGGAATATTATCGCCCTGGAGTAATGTGTTGTTGATAACGCGCTAACCGGGCGATAAATTCCAGCGATGGACGGCGATAAATATAAAAGCGCTAAGCGCGCTTTGCGATATTTATCGCCGTCTGTTGCTGATATGCCCCCAGGTTTTTCCTTCGGCCTCTACTCTCAGTTTCGCCGGGAATAGCATGGAGTACTTGAGTTCACGATTTCTCAGCTCTTTTTTTACGTCAAGGAAGCTGCAGCGTTGTTTCCTCACAGCTGCTGTGTAGTCCGGAAAGAAAGTCATGGTGCTGTGGTCGAGGCGCAGTGGGGGGGCGATTCTTGCTGTTTGGAGGATCGCATCGCGATCACGGAAATTGAAAATTCAGGCAAGTATCGGCCTAGGAGGGGCCCCCGGTTTGGGTCTGCCACCCGGAACTCGGTGGGCCCTCTCCACTGAGAAGTAGCTGGACAGTCCTCGTGGTTGCAATTGGTTCTTGATAAGTTCTTCAATAAACAGGTCTAATGCTGGCCCCCCCATTCCTTCAGGCACTCCAATAATTCTTACATTGTTTCGCCGCGACCGGCCTTCTTGATTGTCGAGTTTAGCGGCCATAAGCTTGTTATCCGCTTCTAGTTGATGTACCCGGCGCTTAAGATCCGTCGAGTCTTTGGAGAGGGTTGCCGTTGTCGCTTCGACCTCCGTCACTCTTGGGGTCATTTTCTTAAAATCCGCCCGGATTAGGGCAAGCTCCACGGAGACCAAACCTATGCGGGAGTCTAAGGAGGTATGAACGTTGTTTAGTGTGGTCATAATGTCCTGCAGTGTGACCTCCGATGGCTCCGAGGCAGTAGGGCTCGCCACTCTGGTAATATCGCGGTCTGACTGTTCCGGCTGACCTTTGGCGCAGGCATATTTGTCTAGCTTCGTCTGTTGTGTACCTCGCTGGCCCCTTTCCCCATCGCTACAGTTCGCCTCCGAGTGCCACGTAGTATGGCTGGGGGTAGGAGGTGGTACTCACCGCTGCCTGTCCGTGCGGTGGTCAGCCACACGTGGCCTTTCGGGTTCCTCACCTCCACCCGTTTGTGCCGCCGCTGCTACTGGGGGAGGTCAGGTGGGGGCGTTGCACTCGGTGCCACCACGCGTCCTGATTCCCTGCTCAGAGGGTCATGTATTCAGCCACTTTAAGGGAACGCTCCAAGGCTCAGGCACAGCATGATCCACCTTCGAGTTTCTGTGCCTTCATTGTATGTTGATGTTCACGCCTCCGCCGGAGCCCGGTAGTGAAGCAGGAGCCCAATACGTATATAAGGTTCCCCGGTGGGGAAAAAAAAAAAGGAGGGGGGAGCTCCCAGTCCGTGGAATGCGCCCCTGATATCTAGGTGCCTGGGGACCTTTGGGGAGGTCAAACTCCCTGATCGGCAGTTGGTTCTATGGCAAGCGTCTGTGCTTTGCACCTCTTCGTCCCCAGGGTCGCCGTGTCGCTCGTGTCACCCTCTCATATCAGGCTTCGTGAGGGTCTGCGCCTATTGGGTGTTGAGTGTTCTTCGAGCACTACCGGTAATGTGCCCCTTTATTGGTTTGAGGGCCGGATCTTTCCCCTGATGTGCCTGGTTGGGGCCTGGTCGCGGCGGTTCTACGCATCTCACTGTGGGGGGGGGGGCTCCGGGACGCCACTTAGGACCGCTCTGCAGTTGACAAAATTAGGCGGTCTCCGTCGGATGCCTCGCATGCACGATGGATCGTCACTGACCTTTGTTGCCACCGACACGGCACCGCCTCAGGCCGCCTCCGGGTTTGTCCCCCTGCTCAGGCCATTCTGCTTCCAAGCCACGCGGCAGCGCCCGTGGTCGGGACTCCGATGAATCCAGATAGTGCTGCTGCGGAGCCACTCAGGATTGCCCCCACCTTCTGCCTTTGCCGACGCGTCTCCAATGCTGGCAACCGGCGAACTCGTCCCCGGGCCTGAAATTCAATGCCCCCACTCCGCAGGGCTAAGGCCATACTCGAGGCCCCAGCTGTCAGGTAGGACGCAGGCCCCGTCTCTATGTTTCAATGCAGGCTCGCCGGATCTCACTTTTGGGGATCTGCGGGAGCCGCGTCCGATGGCCGGCCACTTCCGGCGCGTTACCCACTACTTTGCGGGGATGTCGGGCGGGTCACGGATCCTCTCTAGGCAGCGGCCATTTCCTCCGGCTGCTAGCCACGCCCCCTCCACTCTAGGCATTTGATTGGTTGGTTCACAAAGTTAGACAAGCCAGGTGTGGAATAATGGTCAATGAAAAACATATGGTGTTGGGTGGTAAATGCAATGGGAGTGGGACCTCATACTTTTTTTCCAGCCTTGCTGCACTGTCATTGGGAACTGCTGGTATACTGTAACTATAAATGAACGGCCTAGTCTGCAGCACACTACAATGGGGTGGCGGGGGTGGTCCATGATGACCATGGCCAGTGTCTCGTGAACTGAACTGTGTTACAGCTAGGCATAAGCAGGAAAAGGAAAGCCTTCTGAACAAACATACATGGTGATTTTTATTTAAAATACTAGCTTACTTGGGCCTGCTATCTGAATCTTCACAAATCACGATAGATAGAACCAACATTCCAATAGACCAATAAATACCCCAAGATTCTACGGTTCTACCCTAAGAAGTCAACAACAATCATAAAAGGACTTACTGGGATCAGCAGAGTCCTCTGCAGCGGTGCTGGTGGTCGGCACTAGCCGACCAGCTTGCCCCGGACCCTCCGAATCGTTCCTCTTCTTGCCCTTGGGTGCTGATGAAAGAAATTAAGAAGATGAATAAAAAAGATTAGTGATTCTGTTAATAATTGTAACGAAACTGGTGCTCATGTAAAGCGATCTGATACCTGATATCTTCAGGTCGAGTTCGCGCTATATAAAACTCTAAAAAAAAAAATAATCTCCATAAAATGTTTTATGAAAAGCAAACGCAGTCGCTAAAACAGATCACCTATAGTTCTACTAGTTTCGACTCGAGTCTATTGACTGTCGTTAAATCCATATTCAAAATCTCCTTAACAAAAACTAAATTTGGAACTAATGTATTGCAGTGAATGATCTTTGATTTTATTCTATTCCCATTTCTCAACACCCTTGATGAGCCAACTCAGTCTCCCTTTTTTGCAATGCATAGATGCATACTTCACATCATCACTGTGAATTCAATTAAATAACCTGGAACTGTACGAGCTACATAAACAGAGTCACAGAGAGAACGCGCTACTCAGTGATTCACTACAGTGACAGAAGAAACAGTCTGCAATGACTTCTTAATTAATCAGCCAAAGCGAGCACCTGATGAATGCGATTAGGTAGCGGCACCTGCCTAGCAGAAACTAGAAACTGGATCACACAATAATTTACCAGCGTAAACCTTACTAAACATAACTTACCTCTGAGGGTGAGCAGCATGCTAAACACAACAAACAATTAATACTCACCGAGCCCCGGAATCTCGACGCCTAGCAGGTCGAGCAGGTCCTGTTCCTGGTTGAGAATGTCAGCCCAGCGTTGCCTCAGCTGCTGGGCGATGCACAGAACCTCGCTGGTGCACCGCACGCACCGGTGCACCATCCCCCAGCGCCGCCGACGCTCCCGCAGGGAGTAGCCTCTACCTGGCCTGCCGCCTGCTACCAGCATAGGGGGAGGTGGCGCTGCACAAAAGAAACTAGTGCTGCCACCCCCTCCTCTCCAAAGATCGCCCGGGGCTGCACACCTGGGCAGCGACGCCGCCCGCATGGAAGCCGCCCGTCTGCCATGGCGCTGGTTGAGGAAATAATAAACTAAGAAGGGAAAGGAAGGGAAAGTAAAGAAGAAAGAAATAAGGAAAGAAGGGGAAATAAACTAAGTCAAAAAAGGTCACAAAAACACGAACAAATGTACACAAAAACGTAAAATAGGCAAACATAAAGACGCACTCTATTGTAAAAAATTAAAATTACAGGTAGAAAAGTAATAAAGAAGGAGGATCACAAAGATTAAGAAGAGATTAAAATTTAGGCCCAGCACCATAACAGAGAGCAGAAAAACAACACGGCTGCGCCCATGCGTACCGCGTGTTGCTCTTCGTGCGTGATTTAGAGCGCGAACACACTTCAGGACCGCGTAGTGCCGTTCCCGCACGATTTTGGAGCGCGTGGACCACTCCGTGTTCCCTACGCAACGTGAACAGGCGCACCGGCACACTCCGCCCGAATGCGGAACTCCACATAGCGTGGCAGAGTTTTTTTGCGACTCTGCGGAATTCGGCGTAGTAGGACTCCGCAAACTCTGCCCACCCCTAGTTGTAATACCACACCTAGAAATACTGTGCATGCATGGAAAACACGCATCAACAGGAAACTGTCCTATAGAAGCTGCATTGCTTGCACCCTCGCCTCCCGCTGCCTCCCACAGGTCCTGGTTCTCGAAGTTTCGACCTTGTTGGCGCGGCCACACGGGGAAAATGGCATCACTGATGGCTTATACTCCCCGCATGAAACTGCAAATGCTAACTTTGTAAACAGCCCTTGCAGTTATATTCTAAGGCACATTCGTTCTTAGCCCTAACATGTATCTTGTGATGAGAATAGCCTTTTAATTTCCAACCAAACATCAGCGGTTCCACCTCTAAATGACATTCTTTAATATAGCACAACTACCAATTTTGATGCAATCTTCCATTTTGATCACCTAGAGCTTGCTTTATGTTTTGATGCTCTGATTTAATTTCCTGTATTACTTTGGTATATACTTACCTGAGCATTTCATTGAATAGGCAGATTTTAATTTCTGATAGAGGTAAATGACTTCCTCTTAGTTAACCTTTTCCTTCCAAGTCACAAACTGTAAAAAAAACTACCAATCAGAGATTTCAGTGCATTGTAACTGCGCTTCAAGTCTCTTCACTTGTTGCTCGCTCTGGATGATCCAGTTTAGAGATCCTTTTCTACAGCTACTGAATTTAATCTCCATTGTCTGGCAGACTGCACACTCGTTTTTTCTTCTATGGGAGGGCTGGATTCCTATCAAGTTCCTGTTCCTTTGCTTATTCAGAAGCTCTGATACCCATCCAGGACTTCAGGGTGGTGGGCGAAACGTCGGGCCCTAGCTAGGACAAAATACGATCTGGACCTTCAGACTTTTAAATCCAGCATTTCTGACACTGTGGAACTGGAGCCCCATATAATGCTAGCTACTTTCAAACAATGTTTTGAGGCTAACCCAGCCTCACGGCTCTCACAGTAGCTACTACTGGCAGCCATATTGGATAATACAGACCATTTCACTCTCAAGTGGAGAGGTGTGGTGCAGCGGCCAGGGCAGCTGACTTCGGAGCACAGGGCTCACGGTTCGATCCCCGGCTCCGGCGGCAGCTCAGCTCAGCACCATTTAACTCTGGGCAATAGCTCACTTAATTTCCACGACGGCCCCCAGCGCCTTGAGACCCGCAAGGGTGAGTAGTTTGCGCTTTACAAATACGGATTTACATTTTACAATCCTCAGCACCACACAATCATTCACACTCGAAGCTCTTGCAGCTAGTTATCATGGCCTCCCAATGACACAGACAGGTCAAATTCAGCAGAAGGGATCCACAGGTTCTACCAGAGGAGGTGTTATGTTATGTTATGTTATGTTATATTGATTTTATAAGGCGCACAGCTACCCAAAAAGGGTTTCCCAGCGCCAGCCTGAAGGAACAAGGGAATCAGAAATGATTGATTGAACAGCCAGGTTTTTAAAAATTTACGGAAGTTCACATATATTGTTTCATTCCGGAGCGGTATGGGGAGAGAGTTCCATAAGGTTGGACCGAGACAGGCAAATGAGCGACCACCCATCCGTGAAAGTTTAACCCTGGGAACCAAACATTTCCCCTGAGTAGTGGAGCGTAACAGACGTGGAGGTCGGTAAGGGTGGACTAAGTCTTGTAGATATTGAGGGGCGGTGCCAGACTTGATCTTAAACATGTAACTCAAGGCTTTAAATTTAACGCGGTTTGCGACCTTGAGCCAATGAAGATTTTGCAAAGAGCCAGAGATGGAAGCAGTTTTAGGGATCCGACAAAGTAATCTGGCAGCAGAATTCTGCACCACCTGTAGTCTCCGTATCACTTCCTTGTTTGCCCCCAAGTAGAGGATGTTACCGTAGTCCAGTCTTGAAGTCACAAGCGCCTGGACTACAGTCCTTTGAGTGGAGCAAGGGAGCATCCAGATAATTTTTTTCAACCATTTGAGAATGGTAAAGCAGGTGGCTGCCACCTTCACTGCTTGCTGTCTCATTGATAATTGGTCATCAATAATGAATCCCAAATTGCGGACTTGATGGGTAGGCTGGGGTAGGGCACCCATTTCGGCAGGCTAGTGCTGGGGGCCCCAAAGGTCTTTATTTTTCCCCAGAATCAGGACCTCAGTCTTCTCGCCATTAAGTTTAAGTAGATTGACTTGCATCCAAGATGCAATTTTCCTTAAACCGGTCTGAAGAACTGACGGTCCGGACATCTTCTCGGCAGAAAGGGAGAAGATGATTTGGGTATCGTCCGCATAAGAGAAAAGGGACAGCCCGGCCTCCTCAGCCATTGTCGCCAAAGGTCTGGTATAAACATTAAATAGTAAAGGGCTAAGACTAGAGCCCTGGGGTACCCCATAAGGAGAGGAATATGTTTTGGAAGTTGCCCTAGATGAGAAGACTTGAAATGTCCGATTGGAGAGAAAAGATGTAAGCCAGTCAAGAGCTGGACCAGAGATGCCAAGGGACTGTAGGGATTTTATTAACACGGTGTGAGACACCGTGTCAAACGCGGCGCTCAGATCTAGTAATATGAGGGCCACCGTGTCCCTGAAGTCCAAACGGTGTCGTAGCATTTCCGTGACTCCAAGAAGAGTGGTCAAGGAACAGTGAAGGTTATAGGGCTCCATGCAAAGGTTAGAGTCAAAATCTGGTGAGCAGTCTCCCAGAAAGTAAAAGGCATTTCAGCACATCCATACACAGTAGACCAGTGGTTCTTAACCTCTGGTCCGAAGACCCCTGGGGGTCCGCGACTGGTTGCCAAATTAAATAAGGTTAAAATGAATACATTGGGGGCGTGGCCTAGCAACATGGCCGACAGGACATGAGCATTTCAGCTCCCGGCCGGCCCGCCGTAAAATCCTGCATATTATCCTAAAATCCGGAACACAACACTAGCCCTAAACAAAGCATCCTGGCTGGTATCCAAGGGCGAGTTGGAAATAATGTCCTTAAGCCAGGACATGGAGGCGCTGAGGATCGGGTCTGCCTAGGCCCGGGATGGAGCTGAGCTCTGGGGCGTGGCAGCTGGAAGAAGGGAGCATAGCCGAGGTCAGAGCGCTTTCGGATCGCGCTGTGGCCCGTGAAGTTTGGGGCGTGTGGCCGTCCAGCTGCCCTGATGTGCCTCTGTCTGCCCCCCCCGGCCCGGCTGACCTAGGAGCAGTGACTCGGTGCTCCGGTTGTGCTGAGCCCCTGGTGCTGCAGGGGCGGGGTGATCTTGTTGCAGGCTGGGCGAGCCCTGGGGACTGCGGAGAGAGCTACGGGGGTCCTGCTGTCACCCTACCGGACGGACCTGGAGAGCTGAGACGGGGCCCGCTGATGATAATCAAATTGCTGCTGGGCGTGCCCGGGATTGTGGGCGGCGCAGTGGTCTCTGGCGGCCGGTGTGGCGTGCGGGGCTCCGGAGGGCCCTGCCAGAGCTTTATCACATTCCTGTGCACCGAAATATGAGAGGAGAGGCCGGGGCGGACCGGGCACGCACCTGAAGCGGGCCCGGAGGTCACCACGGTGGTGAGTGCTTTCTCTGCCTGCATACGTGACCCTGCTGGGCTACGGCGAGGCGGGAATACCCACGATCTGGACAGCGAAGGTCAGGCAGCCCCCATTAACACTGGGGGACAGTCAGCAACAAGAGTCATCTTTGGGGGCAAACTTGATCAATGCAGGCGGCGAGGCAGCTGGGTCCGGTGCCGGCTGACCATTGAAGGGGGGGATCGGATCAGCACCCCTCTGGCTGGGCCCCAAGGAAAAATGGCTGACCGAGGAGGACTCCCTCTCTCACGTCTGGGATAGGGGAGCAGTTGGTGCCTGGTGCAGCTCCCGGTGGGGGGCCGGACGGACCCCCTCAAACAGCCAAGCATCAGTCCTAGACTCAAGCCAGAAGATTATATCAGCAGAGCAGAACTGTAAGTGTATTCTTGATGGTGTGCACGAGGAGGGTGGTCATTGCGTGAATCGTTTTACCACTGGCCAGTGGTTGGCGCTTGGTTCACTAGGCGATCTCTACTACTGACTGGCACGTGAGAAGTGAAAGGATGGACAGGTCACAGAGCTCACTCTCCGTGACCCTCAGGCTAGTGTTGGTAAGGTCGAAGACGCTGTGGTGAGTGCAGATGCGCGCCCTCCGGCTTGGGGTTGCCCTCACTGGACACTAAAATGGGTAAAGATAAGGGGACGTGAGCAGGGACATCCAACGCCATCACACAGGATACCACACCGCGCCACCCCCGCAGCGCATTACGCGTCAAACTACTGGAACGGATGAGGAGGATGGGGGAGCCGATGCAGAGCCAAAGCAGGCGGAGTTGCTGGCCGCCATACAGGGGTCCAGAAAGGCGTTGGAGGCCCGGATAGACACCGTCTCTATAGACGTCAATCTCCTGCGGGCCGACCTCCTCAAGGTGGCGGATAAGGTTACAGTGGTG
Organism: Calotriton arnoldi; assembly: GCA_963921515.1. Classification (NCBI taxonomy): domain Eukaryota; kingdom Metazoa; phylum Chordata; class Amphibia; order Caudata; family Salamandridae; genus Calotriton; species Calotriton arnoldi. Next base: position 270,629 of record CAWUFW010015380.1, on the reverse strand, counting down.
GAGGACGACGTATCGGGCCTCAAGGGAGAAGTAGCTGCCCTAAAAAAACAAGTGTCGCAATTATCCTCTACAACGAAAAATTTGGAGCGCCGTGCTGAAGATGCGTAGGGTTGCGCGAGACGCAGCAACATTCGCGTGCTGGGCTTTCCCAAGAGAGCGGAGGGAAGATCAGTTGAGCCTTTTCTGGAGAACTGGATTAAATCCCAGCTGTGTCCAGCGGGCCTATCGGATATGTTTGCCATTGAGAGGGTGCATAGGGCCCTGGTGCCTCCGCCGGGAGCCCCCCAATGTGCTTTTATCGCAAAAATCCTGAACTATAGAGACAGGGACTGCATCCTTCGTGCTGCCAGAGAGAAACAAGACCTCTTCTACAAAAACAACAAGATCTCCATTTATCCTGATTATACCAAGCAAGTTCAGAAACAAAGGAAATCGTTTTTGGGTGTCAAGAGAAAGTTAAGAGACTTGCAACTGCAATATATGCTGTTATACCCTGCAAAACTCAAGGTATTGTCACAGGGTAAGGCGCACTTCTTCGAGAGTCCCGAAGAGGATTGGGAATGGCTGGATATACGGGGGAGGCTCTTCCTCCGAGAGAGTCCCAGAATCAAAACAAGAAATGGGGCACCAGACCTTCGCAAGAATCACAAATAAGGGGTGGCGACGAAGTGGCGCCCCCTTTGGGCACAGACCAAGACAAAAGGATCACAGTGGGGAGCGATGGAACGATACAAATGAGTACGGACTCCCCCTTGGTACTGGCGACAGAGGGGGATGCAGCCAGCCTAGATAACAATGAACGATCACAATGGCCCAATGCGTCGGAGGACATGGTGCCGGAAACGCTTCTCGACCGGGGGGTGGAGGACACAGGGGAGTAGTGAACCTGGGGCTGTTGATGGCCCCCGGGCCGACATTTCATAGTGGTTTTGCCATTGGCACGAGAACTCCACAAAGCCAGGAGTGGGCTGACTTGGATGTAAGGGTGGGAATAAGTCACAAATACCGGGGTGGGCTTATAATTATAGATACGATATTCCCTCTAGCATGATGAGGAGAGCTACACCACGGGGTGCCCTGTGCCTCAGTAGGGCTCACAATGGGTTCTGGGGGTGGGTGATTCCGGATTTTACTACAATGGGAGGCTCAACAGTGTTTGCCCCAGTTGGGCGGTTCACGGTAATGCGTGCGTCCTTTCACAACATAGGGGGAGGCATTTTTGATGTTCTTATTCTATGCAAAATGTCCGTGGGTGGGGGGATGGGCCCTGTTATTAATAGTTTGTATGGTTTGGTTTGCTTAGACGGTGTGTATTGCAGTAGGATCATTCTGGGTGGGCAGGGCGGGGTAGTGGTGGACCAGGCGAGTATATCACATGATGGGGGCTGAGTACAAATTCCTGACCTGGAATGTACGTCGATTGGGCACTTGCACCAAAAGACATAGGGTGCTCACGTTTCTCAAACGACATCAGATATCAATAGCTTGCCTCCAGGAAACACATATGGATGACAGCAGTGCAGTTAAAGCGGCTAAGAAGTGGTGAGGCCAGTTTTATCATTCCTCTTACTCGACCTATGCCAGGGGAGTCATGATTTGGGTGGCCCCGGGTATTCCATTCACTCCCACATACAGCGAATCTGATGTAAATGACCGATATGTACTCCTGCGAGGATTGCTAGATGGAAGGGAAATCGTCATTATAAATACCTATGCACCAAACACTGACGACCCCACATTCTTCCAGGTCATACAGGAACTATTGTCCAACGAACTAGACGTCCCATACATTTGGATGGGTGATTTTAACTGTGTCTTGGACCCGTTACTAGATAGACATCCCCCCAGGGCAGGAACAAAACCTAGAATGTTCCAGAAGCTTGGGAAGGTCATGAAGGACTTGGGAGCCCGCAACATATGGAGGGAAACGCATCCCACACTCCCACTCTTCACGTGCCACTCACTAACACATGGCACGCAGAGCAGGCTTGATAGGGTTCTGGTCTCGTGTGTGCCGGCCTTTCCAGAGGCAGCGGTAACTCACTTGGCACGCTATCTCTCCGACCTTACACCAGTACGCTGCTCGGTGAGGTGGGGACCACATATTCTGGGCCCGAGACATTGGAGATTGCCTCCCGATCTACTAGACGATGGAGAGGGGAGGGCGACCCTGTCCCAGACAGTAACAGACTACTTAGTGATGAACTGGGGGTCCCCACCGGGAGGGCCACTGAGTGGGAGGCCTTAAAGGCAGTGGCGCGTGGTGCGAGCATGGGACTTGTATGTGGGATACGGAGACAATTGCTTGCGGAACTCGACCAAGAGGAAAAAACACTAACCATTATCCAGACGGGGAACCCGTCAGACTCGAACATTGACAGAAGGGAAAGGGAACAGTGGGAGCGCATTGCCGATATATGGGATAGACTGGATAAGTATACCCTGACGCGTTACTGCCAGAGGCTGCATGCAGAGGGGGACAAGTCAGGTCGCTTATTGGCATGGATACTCCGGAGGGAGCAGACGCCTCCATTGATTACCACCTTGAGGGCAGAGAGAGGGAGCCTTGTTCACACCAGGGCCGCGATACTGGAGGTGTTCCAACACCACTTACAACGGGTATACACCGCAGATGCTGGAGTCACAGCAGAGCAGTACGTCCCCTTTGTGGAGGGCTTGGCGCTCCTGCGACTCTCGCCCACAGGCGTCGATGAGCTCGACGCCAAGATCACTGCTGAGGAAGTGCAGGAGGCACTCCGATCCATGCCAGGAGCCAAGGCCCCCGGGGCAGATGGGTTCCCAGTGGCCTTTTTACAGCCCTTCTCGGATCAGCTGGTCCGGCCCTTACTGCAGGTGTATGAGGAGGCTTATGAAACCGGGGTATTGCCACCGTCAATGCGTCAGGGGGAAATCGTCATGCTCCTCAAGCCAGTGGGGAACGCTCAGGACCCCTCTGCGTACCGATCCTCACAATGATAAATTCAGACGTTAAAATACTATGCAACGTTCTGGCCACGAGGCTGGCCCCGTATATGGTGCACCTGATCCACGAAGATCAACGTGGATTCATACCATCCTGTAACACGGGCATGAATATCAGGACGCTGTCACATATTCTACACGAAGTGCGGCAAAGGGACGAGGACCTAGTCTTGGTCTCCATAGACTTGGAAAAGGCTTTTGATTCTGTGGACTGGGGGTATCTACTGGAGGTGCTCAGGGTGGCAGGATTCGGACCGAGGTTCAGGCGATGGGTACAGATTTTTTATACGGCGCCCAGTGCCAGAGTCCGAGTTGGACACAGCAGGTTGAGAGAGTGCCAGCTGGGTAGGGGGACGCGTCAGGGCTGTCCTCTTTCTCCTCTCCTCTTCGCGTTAGCAATAGAGCCCCTGGCGATAAGGGTACGTAGGGACCTAGGCCACTGGGGAATTACAGTCGGTGGAACCTCTCATATTATATAACTGTATGCGGATGATGCGTTATTCTATGTCTCCTCACCACAGGAGGCGGTACCTAGGTTACTGCAGGCATGTCGTGCCAATAATCCTCAGGATCGGTTTGTTGCATAGAAGGGTCCACCTTTTTATACTCCTGTACCTGATTGCTATGATAGCGCAGGCTAACAGGATGATCAAGCGAGGGAAGGAAAGGAAGGGGACTGCAGGGAGGGAGACCTGTAACGACACCAGCAAATCATAAACAACCTGTATTCAGACTTTTGTAGAACATATCATCTGTGTACACTTTTACATTCACTATACCATCTCCTCTACCTGTAAAGAAATATAAACACTTCGTCTGGAGTACTTCTAAGTAGTCTGAGGTTTCGCAGAAGATCCACCCATAAACAGGTAGGGTTACTGTGAGGAAACAGAGAAATGAACATTCAAAGGGCATTTCAACATAACGCAAAATACTTCCCCTTCAATAAGACTACACCTTACAGACAAATGAACATAGCTCCTACATACCAAGGTGTGACTCCACCATGCATCACAGGGGATGAGTGTAGTCCTATACCGCACTCCTCACCACCCCTGTTAATAGTGCCAAAGTAAGAAAACAACATGAGCAATACTCCAGGTACCGGAAATACCTCTTTCCAGTAGCAACCATACGTTTAACTGAGGCCAACAAGAATGGAATTTCCCAAACGAGGATTGCTTCCTCGAATTACGTATAAGATAAGACAACCAAGAGATGGATCCGAAAGGAAGATCCTATAGTTCATAACATGCCACAATCAGTAATAGTCTTCCACCGCAAGAGCCACGGCTTGCGGCTCGCCAACGGTAGACAGACCTTCCCAAATAAATACTGCTGCCAGGAAACGAGACGGGGAATGCCTTTCCTTTTGCAAGAGCAAGGTTGCTCACCAACGAAAGAAAGGCCGAAATCACCCCCTAGCAGGCAAAGCCAGAGTCCCTGAAAAGCGGGTGGTGCAGAGCACCCTTACCGGACCTCCCGTCTTCACAATCCGCTCCACTGGGGTCAAACACGAATATCCGACATCGCAGTGCGGTCCGTCTCCTACTTACAGACAGTTCCGCCTTACGCTGCATGACGTTGCCGTAAGGGATCATGGGCAATGTAGCCCAATCCCCTACTTCCGGGTCCTTCACAGTGCTGCTCCTCTGCAACCCGGATCACAAAGAGCGTCAATAAAGCGCTCTTGATCCGAGCGGAATCTGACAGTACATCCCTCCCTTAGCGAGAGCGCGCAAGGGGACCAGGCTTCAACGGATATTTCCTGTGAAAGGAGGCCACCAGCCTTGGTGCATGAACAGCATCAGCGGGCTCCCACGAATCCTCCTCAGGCCCATACCCCTTCCAAGACACCAAGTACCAGAGTTTGTTCCTCCTCAGTTTTGCATCGGTGATGCAGTGTACCTCATACTCTGCGTCACCCTCAACCACCACCGGTGCAGGTGAGGCAGTCACAGACGAGAAGGATGGCTTTAGTAACGAAATATGAAACACAGGATGTATTCAAAGGTGATTAGGTAAGGCCAGCTTCATAGCTAACGGACTGATACATTTGATGATCTTATAAGGGCCTATATACCTGGGATTGAACACACTGTGCTTCCGAAACCAAATGTTCCTGGTGGACAGCCAAACAGAGTCTCCCTTCTTATATATGGGCCCTGGCCGTCTATGTTTATCTGCTGAGGACTTGTACTTAGCCTTTGCTTCTTTGAGGTGTTGTTGCGAAGCGACCAAGGTTTCCTGAATATGCGCTACCCTCTTTGCTACTTCTGGTACCTGGGAGGGTTCTTTAGGTCGAATGAAAGGTAAAAACCTCGGATGATGGCCATAGGAACTGTAAAAGGGTGAAACTTGTGTAGAACTGTGAATGGCACTATTATATGCTATTTCTGCTAACCAGAGGTAATCTACCCATGCTTCTGTGCTGTTGTCAACGTAACAGCGCAAATACTGCTTAAGTGTTTTATTAAGGCGTTCTGTTTGTCCGTCGGTTTGAGGGTGGAAGCTAGTAGACAGGGAGGACGTGATGTGAAAGGAGGAACACCAGACCTTCCAGAAGTGGGCAGTAAACTGGGTTCCTCGATTGGACACAATGACCCTAGGTAATCCGTGGAGCCTGACTATGTTTACCATGAGTATCTTAGCAAATTGGCCTGCCGTGGGTATTTGTTTGCAGGCTATAAAATGTCCCATCTTGGTTAGATAGTCAATGACAACCAGTATCACCGTGCACCCTTGGTCTTTGGGAAGCCCCACTACAAAATCCATCGAGATGTTTTCCCAAGGAGTGTCTGGTGTGGGAAGGGGGTGTAAAAGACCTTGTGGTTTGAGATGATCCATTTTGTTTTGTGCACAGATGTCACATGATCTAATCCATTGTGTTATGTCCCTTCTAACAGAGGGCCACCAAAACTGTCTAAGGATTCTTTCCAATGTTTTAGCAACTCCCTGGTGACCAGCACTAGGGATTTCATGACACCAATTAAATACCTTCCTACGTAACATCTCAGTAGGTATTAGAATACGATTGCCATTCATCGGTAATCCTTTCTTTAATTGCCATTCGATATGTCTTTTCAACCACGCTCTCCATGTAAAGGTATTTATTCCTTTGATTACCTCTTTGAGGAACAGGTCAGGTTGTATAGCACATAGCACCTTAGTAGGTTCAATGATAGAACGCTCTTGGTTCTCTCTTGGTTCTTTAACTGTAGACTGTCTCGACAGGGCGTCCGCTTTTCGCTGCCAGGTCGATAAGTTATGATGAAATGATATTCCGAAAAGAAGAGCATCCAACGTAGTTGCCTGGGGGTGAGATGTCTGGCTGCTGTCATGAACTGCAGATTTCTGTGGTCTGTGAATACGGTCACAACGTGTTTGGCTCCCATCAAATGGTGTCTCCATTCGCAGAAGGCCACTTTAATTGCCAAGAGTTCTTTCTCGGAGATAGTGTAGTTCCTTTCAGCTTCGTTAAGCTTTCTGGACATGTACGCCACAGGATGCATTTGCCCCGTGGCCTTGTGTCTTTGTGACAGAACCGCTCCTAATGCAACATCTGATGCGTCAGCTTCGACGATGTAGGGTTTCTCAGGATCAGTGTGTGTTAACACTGGGGCAGACTGAAGGCTTTTTTCAATGCTGTTAATGCCCTCTCCGCTTCTTCATTCCATTCGAATTTCACTGATTTTCTCAGTAGTTTGGTGATAGGAGCAACCAGAGTAGAAAAGTGGTTGAGAAACCGACGATAAAAGTTCGCAAAGCCAATGAAACACTGTACATCTCGCACATTCTGTGGGGGTGGCCACTCCTTCACTGCAGTGATCTTTCGTTCAGCCATTTCTTGCCCAGAAGGCATGAGCATTACTCCAAGGAACTCCACCGTACTGACGTGGAATTCGCATTTGCTTAGTTTACAAAACAAACGGTTCTTCAGTAGTATGGTTAACACAGCCTGTACGTGTTGTACATGTGTACTCTCGTTCTCAGAATAGATGAGAATATCATCAATATAAACCACCACATAATGAAGGTCCAAGATCTCTCGCAACACATCATTAAGAAAATATTGGAACGCTGCAGGGGCGTTGCACAGCCCGAATGGCATCACCAAATACTCAAACAACCCATAGCGCGTTTTGAAGGCGGTTTTCCATTCGTCTTCATACCTCATGCGAACCAAGTGGTAGGCACCCTTGAGATCCAGCTTGGTATATATCTTCGCCTTCTTGACTTGTTCAAGCAATACTGGAATTAAGGGCAATGGATAACGTTTTTTTACCGTAATATGGTTTAATGCCCTGTAATCGATACAAGCACGAAGATCACCATTGGCTTTTGGGATGAAGAACAGCGGAGAGGCTGCTGGGGATTTCGATGGACGTATAAACCCCAATTCTAGATATTTATCCAGATATTCCCGGAGATGCTGGTTTTCAGGTTCCGTCAGGGCATATATCCTACAGCTAGGTACCACAGCCCCTGGAACCAGATCATTTGGCAATCATATTGTCTGTGAGGTGGTAAGATTTCTGCTTGAACGTCATTAAACACCTCTGCGAATGACTGGTATTGTACTGGTAAGTGGGTATCTTTTTCTGCAGCTGTGGCTATACATAACCCAGTTGCTAAGGCCATAGCGGGTCTTTCCATTCTTTGCAGGCAATGTTCCTGACAGTATGTGGGATTCATGTGTACTCTTCGGGTTACCCAGTCGATTTCAGGGTTGTGTTTCTGCAACCAAGGCAGCCCAAGTATGATGCCATATTGTGGGGCATGTATGATGTTAAACGTCATTCTCTCCGTATGCGAGGGACCGTACTTCACCTCCAAGTCTTCAGTGTGGAATTCTATAGGACCAGTATCGAGTTTTCTCCCATCAACTGCATACACAACTTCTGGGGTATCTTTGGGTACTAGTTGCATGCCTCTGCGCTGTGCTTCCTTCATATCCATGAACAAACCTGTAGCTCCTGAGTCTATCATGGCAGGTACGTGTATCCAGTCTGGTTGAACATATATACTGATATCTATGAACAGATGTCCTTGTGGTTGAGTGTTGTCGCTATGCAACGAAGGGAGGTAAGACATACTCGAAGAAACCCCTTCTTTCTTCCTCGGTCTGTTAGTTTTCAGACGATTTGGTCGTGGCAGCTGTCACATTCCTAATGCCTCTGAAGCGGCTGGTTGTGGGTTTCGCCGAAAAGTCCCTGACAAAGTGGCCCTTCTGCCCACAATATAGACATAGGCCTTGTTTGCGGCGATTTTCCTTTTCGATCGATGTTAGCGCAGCTCGCACTGTCACTATCTCAATGGGTTCCTGTGCTATTGTTGGGGACTGATCAATCGCCCTAGGACGGTCAAACCTGGTCATAGGTCTATCCTTTCGTCTGACGTCCCCTTTCCGTTCTCTCATTCTGTGATCCAAGCGTAAAACCAAGCTGATAAGATCCTCACAGCTAGTAGGCTGTGGATCAATTTGTGCAATTACATCTTTGAGTTCTTCCCGAAGACCCTGATGAAAGAGGGCTGCTTGCTTAGCCTCTGGCCATTTCGTTTCGGTTACCAATCTCCTAAAGGCATTGAGGTATACCACCAGGTCCCTGTTGCCCTGTCTTAGTTCCAACAACTCCCTGTCAGCGGTAAAGGACTCTGAACGCCTATCAAACACCTTCTCGAACTCAACTCTAAAGGCTGCCCAATCATACAATAAAGGATCATCCCTGCTTACTAATGGAACAGCCCATTGAGCAGCATCCCCTGCCACATAAGATATGAGGAAAGCTACCCTAGCTTGATTGGTAGGAAATGATTTTTGTTTACAAGAAAAATGAAGCATGACTTGCGTTAAAAAGACCTGCACTTGGGGCGTGGCTTAGCGAGCCATCATGGCGGACGTGTGCTAAGTGAGCTCCGTCCAGCCCGCCACATATCCTCCTATTATCCTTGCTCCCCCGACTTCTAAGGCTCTTCGGCGACGACCCAGCGGCTCGGTCAACTCCTGGGGTCACTCGGTGCGATTTTCAGGCACCTGTGGAAGCAGCTGGAGGGGCGAGCGGAGCCCGAGCGGGGGGCGGCCTGCCGGCGAGTCGGAAGGGCCGTGGAGTCGCGCACGGGGAACCGGAGATCGGCGGTGCTCCTGGTCATCTGAGGAGGGCGCTGGGCTGCCGGGGGTGGCCCGACGGCGCGGTGAGGCGGCGACTGAGAGGGCGGCCGCGGCCGTGATGTCCTGCGGCGGGGCCTGCCCCGGGAATTGAGGAGGTGGCGCTGCGGCCGACGTAGACTGTGCAGGTGAGGAGCGGCTGGGAGAGGCCGATCGTCCCCGGCCACGAGGGCGCTCCCTGGAGGCTGGTGCCTCGGCGGAGGCAGGGGCCGTCCGTGTGGAGAGGCGCTGCCTCCCCACACTTGGAGTGCTTGGGCGGATCGGCGGCAGCTTCGAGCCGCGGGGAGTGTCACAGTGGGGCCTGCTATCGGCCCTGAAGTCCACCCCTCCCCCCGCCTGACTCTCATCACCATCCTCCCCGTGGGGACCTACTGCATTGGGTGACCCGGCGGATTGGGCGACTGGAGCGGCCCGGGGCGTGGGTGAGAGGCACCCCTCCCCCGTTGCCCGCCCACGTGAGCGCATCGGCGGTCGGCCGGACCGTGCGCATACCGCGGGAGAGCCCCGGCTTGGAGGCTGACATCGGGGGCGCTAGGGAAGGACCCTGCCTGGACGACCGGGGCTGCCCAGAGGAGGCCATCGAGCTTGCTGCGTGGCGACTTGGGGGGGAGAGTGAGGTGTGTTCCCCCCTGATTAGCGGGATAGCTCCTGGGTGTTTGCTGCCTCGGCGGTGGCTGGAGTCAGAGGAAGGGGTAGTAGAACTCTTCCACACGCTGGGAGTAGCGGCGGGGAATCGGTGGTATAATCGAGCCACGTGGGGCGGAGACCAGGGACCTGCGGCCAGACCTGCCCTTGGCTGCTCTTCTCCTCTCACCCCCCTGATCCGTCTCTCCTCCTCCCTGGGGACCACTTACATCGGCGGTCAGTCGGGCCGCGCGGCCCCTGGGTGTGCCCCCGGGGGTGCGGGTGGTGGCCCCTGGTGGCCTCCGCGCATTAACGGTCAATCGGACTGCGTACACCCACCTTCCCTGGGGCGCCATTATCGGCGGTCGATCGGGCCGTGGGGGCCCTATGGGTATTACCTCTCGCAGAACTGTGTGGCCTCAGGCGCAGGTCCCTGGGAAGGCTTGCTGGCCCTGAGTCGGGGGGTGTCTTCGGAGTCGGCTCGAGACCCAGACTGTCCGGCCCGTGCCTGCATTGCGGGAGCCGCAGCGTCAACGCCGGGTGGAGCCTCGCTCGCTCCTGAGGGGCAACTGCTAAGGGCAGATATGACGAGAGACAAGGGCAGCGGGGGCTCGACTAAACACGGACCCATTGATAAATTTACTGGCCCGGGAGCGGTGGCTGGGGCCACGGGGGGCCACGGGGGGCCAACAGGAGACCATCCCAGACAATGCGGCGTTGATGGCAGCAATTACTCAATCGAGGGACATGCTGGACGCCAAAATCGGGGCGGTGGGCTCAGACGTCATGCTGCTGCGCCAAGATCTGCGAAACGCAGTAGCCCGCATTACGGAGGCAGAGACCCGCGTCTCAGGAGTAGAGGACGATGTTGCGACACTAAAGCAAAAGGTAGCGAATATGGAGAATATACAGAAGGGGCTGGCGCTCCGGGCTGAAGATGCAGAGGGACGGGCCCGGAGGAACAACCTGAGATTCGTGGGATTTCCGGAGGGATGCGAAAATGGCAACATGGAACGCTTCCTTACTCAGTGGCTTGAGAGCTGGCTCCCTCCGGAAGTCATGTCCCGGTGCTTCGTCGTGGAGCGGGCCCATAGAGCGTTGATCCAGAAGCCCCGGTGGGAGCCCGCCCGCGGCCGGTGATAGCTAAACTTTTAAACTATCTGGATCGGGACGCCATACTAAAACAGGCCCGGGCCAAAGAAACCCTGCTATATGATAATGCTCGTATCCTCATATTTCCGGACTACACACGGCTGGTCCAGCAACAACGCCAATCATTCATGGCCGCGAAGGCACGACTGCGAGACCTCAAGCTGCCGTATGCCCTCCTGTTCCCGGCTCGCCTGCGGGTAGTGTACCGCTCCCGCACCCACTTCTTTGATACCCCGTAGGAGGTCTTTAGATGGACAGATGAAACGGTTCGAGTGCGAGTGCACACGCCGCCGGGACGGGAGTCAGATTCCTCCTCGAGTCGAGTCGCACTGAAGGGACTCGGACGACAGCGGCGAGGGCAGTAGACGGTCCAGATCCCGGCGACGCTCCAAGTCGTGCGGGGCCTCCTCCCGCGGGGCTCTGCTGCCGGTCAGCAGACATTGGACCTTTGAATTATGTTTCTCATGTGGCGCCGCTGATTTCTGCTAGCTGCTTGGGCTGAATAAGTTGGGGGGAGTTTTAACTTGGGCTGCATCCCCACCCGTTAGATGCTGGTTGGGGTTGGGCCCTGAGGCCATGGGCTGTTCGCTGGGGATCCATTGGATGGGGTGGCCCTCGTCTCCCTGTTGGGGACTGGGGGTCCACCCTGCCGCGACAGATACTTCAGCGTTCTTGAGGTATGGGGTGGGGGGTTTGTTGAGGGGGGGTTGTTCTAGGGTACGAGTTGCACTTCCACGAGGGGTTCACTTCAATACACACACGCTCTTCCGAGACCCACCATACGTGCTATGGCACGGCCCGTTCCATAATGGCTGGACGCTTTGAGGGTGGCCGGGAGTCCCCGGGAATACTCCGCGTTATTAGTTGGAACGTACGCGGGGTGCTAGATAAAATTAAATGGGGCGCTGTCTTGCGTCAGGCGAAGAGGGCCAATGCCGATATCCTCTTGCTGCAGGAAACTCACCTAATGGGTACGAAGGCCCTATGTCTGCAGCGATACGGGTACCAGCAGGTTTTCCATGCCGGCTTTGCGAGGGGCTCGCGAGGGGTAGCAATTCTAGTGCACCGAAGAATCCCATATATACACTCTAAACAGTGGGTTGATCCGCAGGGGCGCTACCTGTTTATCCGAGGTATGGTCGGAGAGGCTCCCTTGATACTGGGCTGCGTATACGCCCCCTTACAGTGGTCAATGGTGGAAAAGATATATACCCTATGGGCCGATATGCCCGATGAGTTACCCGTGGTGGGCGGGGACTGGAATGATGTTATGGATGTAGCCATAGACAGGCACAGGATTGGTGGAGGGCCGGGTGCTGGTCTGACCACGAAGCTACACGATATGGCGGTAGGCCTAGATTGGGTGGACACATGGCGGTGCGTCCACGGAGATAGGCGGGAATACACATATCTCTCCGCAGTCCACAACTCCTTTTCCAGACTGGACTACATTTTCGTTCCCCGAGTAATGGCGGGTAGGGTGGCGTCGGCCGAGATCCTTCCTCGCGGGCTCTCAGACCACTCCCCGGTGGCCGTGGACCTTCAGGTGGGCAGAGGGCGGCAGCCATTTCGTTGGCGCCTATCAGTATGGCATTTACAAAAGGAGGAATACCGGAAATGCATGAGTGAGGCCATCGCTAACTACTTCATCGTTAATGTGGGGTCTGTCTCTAGTGCCGGGACGTTGTGGGAAGCCTTGAAGCCCACCCTGCGGGGAGTGGATATAGCCTGGTGCGTAGCGGCTCGTGGGCAGCGCAGGATGGAGCTGGTTCGGGCCGAGGCAGCAGTGGAGACGCTTGAGCGTCAGAGCCGGGAGGCAGATGAGGGGCAGGTGGTGAGGCGGCTGCTCCTGGCGCAGCAGTCATATGCTGCCCTCCTGATGGATGAGGCCCGGCAGGTTTGGCTGGCAACGCGCAGCAGGATATGTCAGTGGGGGACAAGTCGGGTAAGATGCTGCACCGGCTCTGTCAGGGCACCTTCCACGCCCAGGCCCTCCCGGGTATATTGGATGAAGCGGGAGCCCCGATTACGGACCCAGTGGCCCTGGCGGAGAGCTTTGCTGCATACTATGCGGAATTATATGCCCCCCGGGAGTGTCTACCGGAATATATGGTGGACAAGTTTATAGCAGATTTGCCGCCCAAGGCGGTGTCGGATGAGGTGCGTGACCGGCTGGACCTCCCTCTAACGGACGAGGAACTAAGTACGGCACTGGATGACCTTAGCTCGGGAAAGGCTCCTGGACCCAACGGGTTCCCAAGCGAATTTTTTCGTCACTATAATCTGCAGTTGGCCCCTCACTACCGGGCGGCCCTGGAGGAGGCCAGGGAACAGGGTCGGCTTCCCCCAGATTGGAGACACGCGGAAGTGGTGGTGTTCCATAAGCCGGGCCGGCCCCCGGAGCAGCATGCCTCCTATCGTCCCATCTCCCTGTTGAACGTCGAGGCCAAAGTCCTGGCTAAAGCATTGGCCAATCGGCTCCTGCCACATATCTCAATGCTCGTTCACCCGGACCAGGCCGGATTCATGCCCCAGAGGGCGACCAGGCATAATATACGGCGGGCGCATGTGGCGATGGCGGCTATCCGACAGACCGGAGAACAGGCGGCGTTCCTTCTAGCGGACATGGACAGGGCATTTGATTCTCTGAGCTGGGTCTATCTGTTCGCACTGCTGCCCCGGCTTAATCTTGGCCCCCAGTTCCTGTCCTACCTGACGCTCTTATATACAGACCTGACAGCAGCAGTTCGGGTTGCAGGGGTGGTCTCTTCCAGCTTCTCTATCGGGCGGGGCACCAGGCAGGGATGCCCCCTCTCGCCGTATTTATTCGCCTTAGCTATGGAGCCATTGGCGGCGTGGGTGCGTATAGATGCACAGATTAGAGGCTTTGAGTGGGCTCCGGGGCTGTCCGACAGGATTGCTCTATACGCAGACGATGTCCTCTTCTTCCTTACTGCTCTGGATAGTACGGGGCCACGCCTCCTGCGGATTATGCAGATCTTTGGGGAATCGTCAGGGTTGTATATGAACCCCCGCAAATCCACACTGTGGGCTCTGGGGGATCGGACGAAGGTGGGCGATTGGGCGTCCAAGCTTCAGGTGGCAGTGGGGGCCTCAAATATCTGGGGGTGTTTATTTCGGAGGCGCCGGCCATCTCTTGGGCGCGAAATATAGAGCCGGTATGGGAGCGAGCCCGTGCAGATATTAGGACTTGGTCGCGCATGCCTCTGACGCTGTACGGTAGATCAGCGATCTTTAAGATGGTGGCGCTTCCTCGGCTGCTATATCAGCTCCAGAATCACCCGTACCCGATCCCGCCCAAATGGTTCCGGTTGGTGAATTCTGCGCTTGGGCAGTTCCTGTGGGAGGGGGGTGCGGTGCGTGTAGCGCTGCGCACATGCTTCCTCTCCACCTATTGCGGAGGACTGGCGACATCGGACAGTCTATGTTACTACCAGGCCTCGCATCTATTGGTCCTTGATGGGTGGTTATGGCGACAGGGAAGACCCGGCATATGCGTTGGAGCGTCATCTCATGGGGTCCCACACACTACACACTATTCTTTACTCGGCGCCGTTACGGGGCGCGCTGCCACCGGCCACTCAGGTGGTGTTCCAAATATGGCGGCAAGCACTGCGTCGCATGGGGTGGTGGAATACCCTGACTCAAGAAACCCCCCTGTGGCATAATGGGCGACTGCCCGATATTGCGGCCCTACAGGGCTTCCGGGGATGGGACGCCATTGGCATTTCGACCCTGGGGGATGTTATGAGGGGCACGATACTCAAGTCCTTTCAAGATCTACAGGAGGAGTTTGGCATGCCCCGGTCCCAGTTCTACCGCTACCTCCAACTCCGCCATGCACTGTCCCCTAGTCTGCGGGATCTGGAGTCTCTCCCGGAGTTTAGCCCTTGGAGGCAAAAGTCTTTATGGGGGACCTAGAGACCAAAAAGATATCCCAGATCTATCAATCCCTGGTGACCCATTGCTCCCCTACGCTACAGAGGCTCCGGGGGGTGTGGGAAGAAGATGTGGGCCCATTAGAAGAGGAGGATTGGAGGGAGGCTCTGGCCGCCCCGCGCGGCGCGGCCATAGCCATGCGTCTCCGCCTCATTCAATTTAAGTACTTACACAGGGTCTACTTCACCCGGAGTCGACTGTGGCGGGCGGGACTGATCGCCTCCCCGGAGTGTCTTCGGTGTGGCCGGGAGGAGGGCACGTTTTTACATACCGTCTGGCATTGCATGGCTCTGGACCGGTTTTGGAGGGGGTCCTGGCCTGTTTGTCGGAGGTGTTGGGGTGGGGGCTCCCACGCACGCCACAATTTGCCCTGCTACACGTCATGGAGGGGGTAGGGGGCAATGTATATAAAAGACATCTGGTGTACCTTGGCCTTACACTGGCAAAACGTGATATAGCTAAGGTGTGGAAGGACCCGCGGGCCCCGTCTGTGGCAGCCTGGAAAAATGGTCTGGACTATTGCATGGGGTTGGAACAACCAATCTTTGTTGCTAGGGGGTGCCCCCGTAAGCATTATAAAATATGGAAGTGCTGGGCGGAATACAGGGGCCTGTGGCTCGAGCCTCCGGTTGTGGAAGCGGCCCCTCCGGGGGAGTAAGTGATGGCGACGCATGGGTGTGCTGTGGTGCGGGGAGAGGGGTTGGGAGGGTGTGTGTACATAGGCTGCTACTCTTTTATTTATAAAGATCGATTGTGGACTGGACTACGTGGACATTGTGCGACTCTGGGGGGGTGGGTGCGCGCGGGTGGGGGGGGAGTTGGAGGGTGGGGGTCCGCTTTGGACAATTCAGTTTCATATGCATAGCCATGTGTAGTTGTTTTTTTTTCGTTCGTTATTTTAAAGAAAAAGTTGATTGCTTCCGGCTGCTGTAAGGTTTGTTATGGCAGTAGTCTCTGGAGTGCAGAGCCCTGCAACATATGTGCAATTTGACAATAAAATACGTTTAAAAAAAAATAAAAAAAAAAAAAGACCTGCACTTTATCAGATTTGCCATGATACCTTTCAGGAGTAGTTATTAGCAAATCTGTAAATGACAGATCTGAGAACCTAACCAAAGGGAAGGGCTTCCGCTAAATGTGCGAAACAATGCCCCGAATCTAAGAAGAGAAAATTCTTTTCTAGAGTCCCCTCACTCACCAAGGGTTGCCCCTAGGTGACATGCTTCATCATTGGGGGCCATCCCAGACAGCTACTGTCTGGGGCGTGCTGCAACTTGTGGAACTACGTAGGAGCACTTTTTGTGAAAAAATGTGTAGTGCAGTGTTGGGGGGAGTGGTGATGGTAAAAATACCTAGCTAGTGAGCGATTAATTTATTCCTGCTCCTAGTTTCAGGAGTAGCCAACGGTATGGAAACCGGCATTTCAACCACCACTGATGATGTAGGCAATCCCGAAGGACTTCCGACATCAAAGGGGTTCTTTTGCATGCGCTCTACTTTAGCCCTCAACTCAGCGGTTTCGTTGCGAGATGCTGCCAGTTCGGCCTGAATGCCTGCAAGAACCGACATTACATCGTCTAAGGTGGCCATTCTACCACAACCCGACCAGGAGGATAACAATTTGTGGGTCGGATATTCTGTCGTGCCAGGATCGGTTTGTTGCATAGAAGGGTCCACCTCTTGATACTCCCGTACCTGATTGCTATGATAGCGCAGGCTAACAGGATGATCAAGCGAGGGAAGGAAAGGAAGGGGACTGCAGGGAGGGAGACCTGTAACGACACCAGCAAATCATAAACAACCTGTATTCAGACTTTTGTAGAACATATCATCTGTGTACACTTTTACATTCACTATACCATCTCCTCTACCTGTAAAGAAATATAAACACTTCGTCTGGAGTACTTCTAAGTAGTCTGATGTTTCGCAGAAGATCCACCCATAAACAGGTAGGGTTACTGTGAGGAAACAGAGAAATGAACATTCAAAGGGCATTTCAACATAACGCAAAATACTTCCCCTTCAATAAGTCTACACCTTACAGACAAATGAACATAGCTCCTACATACCAAGGTGTGACTCCACTATGCATCACAGGGGATGAGCGTAGTCCTATACCGCACTCCTCACCACCCCTGTTAATAGAGCCAAAGTAAGAAAACAACATGAGCAATACTCCAGGTACCGAAATACCTCTTTCCAGTAGCAACCATACGTTTAACTGAGGCCAACAAGAATGGAATTTCCCAAACGAGGATTGCTTCCTCGAATTACGTATAAGATAAGACAACCAAGAGATGGATCCGGAGGGAAGATCCTATAGTTCATAACATGCCACAATCAGTAATAGTCTTCCACCGCAAGAGCCACGGCTTGCGGCTCGCCAACGGTAGACAGACCTTCCCAAATAAATACTGCTGCCAGCAAACAAGACGGGGAATGCCTTTCCTTTCGGAAGAGCAAGGTTGCTCACCAACGAAAGAAAGGCCGAAATCACCCTCTTGCAGGCAAAGCCAGAGTCCCTGAAAAGCGGGTGGTGCAGAGCACCCTTACCGGACCTCCTGTCTTCACAATCCGCTCCACTGGGGTCAAACACGAATATCCGACATCGCAGTGCGGTCCGTCTCTTACTTACAGACAGTTCCGCCTTACGCTGCGTGACGTCGCCGCAAGGGATCATGGGCAATGTAGTCCGATCCCCTACTTCCGGGTCCTTCACAGTTCTGCTCCTCCGCAACCCGGATCACAAAGAGCGTCAGTAAAGCGCTCTCGATCCGTGCGGAATCTGACAAGGCATTGGAGGAGTTTGGATGGTGCTCGGGATTATGGCTTAACAGGACGAAATCATTGATATTCCCCCTGGCTCGCTTGGCGGGTCATGCCGAGGGACCCCTTCACCAATTGGGCCTGCGGTGGGAGATGGAACACTTTAGGTACTTGGATATATAGGTGGCGAGAGAGGACTCACAGATACTACAACTAAATGTCCAAAGGACGATAGACGCTTTAAAAAGCTCAGTGGGATTCTGGAGCACACTCCCGCTTTCCTTAATGGGCAGGTTGGCTATAGCCAAAATGGTGGTGCTGCCCCGTTGTCTCTACATATTACAGAACGCACTGTGCCCCATACCCAGGAGAATATTACGAGCCATGGATTCTATTTTAATAAACCTGTACTGGGCGGCTCTTGCCACACTGAATCGTATATACGAGGAGGGAGGACTAGAGGCTCCCAGATTGGAGCTCTACTATTACGCCGCACAACTACAGCATGCCGCAAAATGGTTCACCGAGGGGGATAATTGGGAGAAACGGCTACTCCAGGGAAGAGTATCAATCATTGACCTGCCGTCATTGTTTCTGGAGGGCGCAGGCAGCTCTGAGGCGGTACGATATCTGATCAGACAGACCGCGCGCACCTGGCAATTATTTGTGGAACGTATCCTGAGACTTGCCCCGTTCCATCGGGAGCTGTCAGTGTGGGATCTTACGCCATATGTCATATCGGCTGTGGCGGGAGGGGGGCTGCGACATGCTGGCAGATTTGTACCCAGGCGAGAGCTTTATCACATTCGAACAGGCCTGCTATGACTTTGGACTGGGACAGGGACAGTACCTACAATACGCCGCGTTAGCCAACTTATTTAAATAAATTTGTCCCACCTATCCTTCAATTCCACAGCTTACACAGACACGGGACATTCTACTTACGTGCGGGCCGGCAAATGGATTGTGTCATTATTGTACAGGGCGATGAGGGCTGATGCCAGTACCCCTCCTCTTGGGGCATTTTCAGCCTGGAATGCGGACCTGGAGGAACCCCTGGAGGACAAGGACTGGAGGGCGGTGGGTGCACTTATGCACACGATATCTTGCAATGCCTGTTTCGGTTTAATTCATTACAATTACATGCCCCGCACATACATGACCCCAGCGAGAATACATCTCCTGCCCCAGGTGTCTCAAGGGGGGGCGCCAATTTTCTTCACTTGGCATGGGAATGTCCTCAGGTCAGTAGCTTCTGGTCGGAAGTAGTGGAGCGGATAAGAGGCAGTGTAAGCAGACGAGTGTGCTTGACACCCAACCACTGCCTACTGGGGCAGATACGTAAACCCAAAAAGCAGAGTAAGATGGCATATAGGCTTCTGCAATTACTTTTGGTGCTGGCTAGGCGCAGAATCGCAATTGTCTGGATGGGGGTGAGGGCTCCAGAGGTCACTGCATGGATTTGGGACGTACGTGAGTGACCCTGGCTGAGGAGATGCACATGAGAAGGAGTCGCACTGATGAAAAACTAGAGGAAGACCTAGGGCTTTGGAGGGAGCTTTGTCGTGACCTACTGGCCGATGGCCTTCGGGCTGGCAACCGGAGTGTATCGCCCGGGGCGAGTGACTTGGGTGCAGAAGGGGAAGGGGATTAAATGCAGTGGGGGATTCGAGCGGGGGGGGAGCCGTGAATTGCCCAAAAGTCTTGAACTGTACCCACCGTAATGCATGAGTATATGATCTTTACTTGCAGGAATCGAAATGCACACCTGTGTTATTTTATATGTAAAATCTTAAATAAAGTGAATACATTAAAATTTAAAAAAGCATATACAAATAAAGAAGCAAAACTGAAAATTTGTGAAAACTCTTTCTATATTTGATTGGGAATTAAATAAAATATTTCAGTATTTAAGTATTTGTTTGGTGTATTCTTGTTTTGTATTTTTGTGTATTGTTATGAAGTTCAAATCATAGAAAATGCTTAGGCTGGGGGGTCCCCAGCTTTCAATGATGACTCAGTGCCTGAGTCCTAGCAAAAAAGTACAAAAAAAATAAGGGGGCAGAGTAGGGATACCCTGACCTCCTAGGCCTGGTGGTGGGGTCCCAAAGGCACCCAGCCTGGGGCCAAAAACGTTTTTTTTTTTTTACATTTTGCTGCAAATTCCCAGAGGGTCCACAAATAAAAAAAAAGCCCCCCTCAAGAAGGCCCTGGGGACCCCAACCCCTGGGGCCGTTCTGTAAAAAATAATTGGGGAGCCTAACTAGGCCCGGGAGTCGGCTCAATTACTGTGTCCTGGGAAGCCCACCCTAGGATACAGTAGTTTCCTTGCCCACAAAAACACGGGCAGAGAAACAGAAGTCTGCTCCCACTCAGCGCAAGCTTTAAAAATGCTCCCACCAGGTGGGAGCACAATTCTACTTCCCTGCCTGTGCTCCTCTCCCTCATCATTTTTTTGAAAAAAGGTTGTCCCGAGTGGGCACTGGGACACTAAAGTGAATAATACATGAGCAGCCTCTCATTTATTATTCACTGCTCCAGCCTGGAGCACCCCACAATGCCCTGTGAGGGCTCTTTAGTTTATTATTTTGTAAAGCTTGGTGGTGCCCCTAGAATAGGGAGGGACACAATCAAGCACTTTTTTAACGATGTCGGGGGGCTGCAAGAAGTGAAGCAGACCCCTAGCAACATTTTAAAAAAAAAGTAAGTCTCCTGGGTCATTAAAACCATAACCCCAGGAGAGCTTACAATATTTTTTAAAGCATTCCTAGCTGGAGCTGTATGATCTTCAGCTGTCGTGTAAGGCCCTCTTGTGGTTGTTTTCATGATTGTGAGTTACAAATTGTTAAAAGAAAGACCGAGAGGCATGTTGTTTTTAATTAAAAAAATTTTTTTTAATTGTCTGTCTTTCTTTTTACATTTTTCAGCCCACAAATAGCAACATGTTAAAAGAAATACTCACAGAGAAGTTGATTTTTTAAAATATTGCATTGTGTGAAGTACTGAAATGTACACTAGTCTAAAAGTACTGGGAATTTTTGGAGAAAGATGATAATAGGGTCACTTTTTATATTTTGGTGTTGGGATTCTTTGACAAAGTCAGTAAGCCTACCTGAATGCAGCGAGGACTTGTGCATGCTCGTAGGCCGTGAGTGGAGTGGGGTTTGCTGCTTGTAAGTGATTGGATGCAGGGTCTGGCCGTTGCTAGTAATATTGAATTGTTAAATATCATTGTGTACAATATTTTTTGTATAATGTATATTTTTGGTTTCATTCTATACTGTTTGTTATATTTAGTTTAATTTAGTTTATTTAACTTTAGTTCGTTTTTGATTATGTTTTAGTAGCAGGTTATGGAGTTTGTAGGTGTGCAGGGTGGAATGTTTTTATGACAAGCAAATTTGTTTTGAAATATTTTAAAGGGATTATTTTTTGAAATGTTAATAATTTGAATTGTTTAAATTATTTCTTAATTATTGAAATATTAATTTTATATAAATAATGTTATATTTAGAAACATTTTATTTTTTATTCTTACACTTTTATTATGGTTGGGTGTTTTGGATAAAACTGTTTTTGGTGCTATATCATTGTACGTTTTTAATTATAGTCAAGTTTGTTTAATTTCTTAATTGTTTAATAAATGTCCTTATTTTCTTTTTGTTTAAAAATTATTTTGTTATTTTAAAAAATAATAATATAGTGGTAATTTATATTAGTGCAAAATATGTTTTTATTTTTGGGGGTTAGTAGTATTTTTAAACTGAATATATTAAATAATTATAAAGTATTAAATATTTTCAAGTTCATTTACATTTTAGTTAATTGTTATTAAGTAAATATTTCTTTAAACAGTGATTAAATTATTTAAACCTTTCCGAAAAGCAATTCGCATTTTTTTTTTTTATGAATGTTAAAGGATTTAATTAATGTTTTATAAGGGTTGGTTCGTATACATTTTAAAGTATTTTTATTTTTATTATTTTTGTCAATTTATTTTGTGCTCAATTATTTAGTCAATGATAATTATGTAAAATATTTTGATAGTGTTTAATTTTGTTTTTAGTTTTGTTTTTGTACATTCATTTATATTGGTTATACTATTATTAATTAGGTAGTGAAATATGTATTTTAAATAGTAAGTTTATCCTGCATCGTTGATCATTTTTTAATGTTGTTAAGTTTGTAGTTAGAATTATACTTTCAATTCTCCTCCCTTTTCCCCCACAGCCCAACATTTTGTGCATAAATTTGGAGTCGGAATAGTTAATTAAACACTCCTCCAGAGTTAAACACTTTCCCCAATGTGGATTTCCTTGGAGTGGGAATAGTATTCCTGATCAGTGGTTAATTTGTGAAAGAATGCGTACCGTGCTAAATCTCTGCTCAGAAGTCTGCGGCCGGCATAATTACATGTCGGTGTACAGAATACCAAGGCTGCGTACTCTGAAATCCACTGCATGCCTCTTTAATCGACTACCAGACACTCCTTGTCCCTTTATCTCACTCCTGCAGGTTTCTGCATTCTCCCTTTGTGATGATTTTTCTATTGTTCCCTTTCACTTTCTTTCCCCTTTGTGTGTTTTTCCCTCATTTCTTCTCTGGGAATGTCCGATGTGGAAAAATAAGTGCCAGTCCCCAAAAATAAGTACAGGTGGGCCCCACCGGCAACCACTAGCTCAAATTAAGCACTGCTGACTCTACACAAAGTCCAAAACGTTCCCACTGTGGGTAAGTCTGGAGTGAGAATATTGACCATACCTCTCCAGACTTCAAACACTTTCCCCCATGTAGCAAGGTTTGAAGTGGGAATAGAATATTTGAATCCACCAGAATCCAGCACTTCCCCAATGTGGTTATGTTTGGAGTGGGAATATTATATCTAACACCCTACAAAGACGAACACTTACTCCCATCTGTCTATGTTTATAGTGGGAATAGTAAATGTAACTCCCCCCATCACCGCAAAAGTCCAACACTTACCCCAATGTGCTTAAAGTTGGATTGGGAATAATAAATCTAACCCCCCCCCATAGTCCAATACTTTACCCAATGTGGCTAAGTTTGGAGTCAGAATGGTGAATGTAACACCCCGAGTCTAGCAATTTCCCCAATGTGGCTTTGTTTTGAGTAACCGCTCCCCCATCCAAGAATACAACTTTTTCCCTTCTGTGGGTACGTTTAGAGTGGAAATGGTAAATTGTATCTCCCCAGAGGCCAACACTCCTTCATGTGACTATATTTTGTAGTGGGATAAGTAAATTTAACACCATCCAACCAGGGTCCAGCATTTTCTACAATGTGGTTAAATTGGAGAATGAATATTAAATTTAAACTCCCTCCCCCCAGAGTCCAACACTGTCTCCAATGTGGCTGTGCTTGGAGCGGTAATAGTAAATCTGACACCCTTCGTAGTCCAACACTTTCTCTTTGTGGCTAAGGGCCAATGGCGGCTCCTCCGCTAAGGCGGAAGAGCGTCACCGTACTGCTCGTTGAGCAGTGGAAAATAAAATGATAATAACAAGAAGTTATTATCATTTTATTTTCCTTTGCGACTCCGGGTGGGGCGGTGCTGGCTCACCGCAGAGGGAGCAGGAGTGGTTTGCACTCCCTCCCTACATGCACATGACACTTTGACCGGCCCTCTAGGGCCGGCCAAACAGTCATGCGTAGTTGCCTTTGTTTCCCATTGAGCTGTATTGCACAGCCACGTGGAAAACATGCCCAGCCTCCCCAGGCACTGCCTGAGCGGCCCCGCTCAGACCAGTCACGATGCAGCTCCTACAGCGTTTTGACTGGCTGGCAGAGTACAGAAGCCTGGGTGCTTCCGGTGCAGGTTGCGGGCAGCAGCTGGGAAGAAGACAAGAAGACGGAGGAGTGGCGTGCGGCGGAGGCGGCGGCAAAGCAGGTAAGTTTATTTTTATTTTTTTTCATCTTTTCATCCCACCCCCCTGCCCCACCACCCCCGTTCAGAGCCTCTGCTAAGGGCCTGATTTATAGTTTGGTGGATGCAGTTTACTCCATCGGGAGGGATGTCTGTTTGCTAAATTTAGAGTTGTCCGCCAGCCCTCCATACAACTCTCTACATCGAAAGGAGCCGCAGCCATGGAGATTCCTGTCGATGTAGGAAATGGTTGATGGAGCGTACTGTCAGCCATGATTGTGGCTCTAAACTGTTCAAGGGATTTTTTTTCTTCTTTAAAACAAACTCCCAAAGCAAGGGTTTGTTTTTGAAAAAAAACAACGAATGGCTCCCACACCCTGGAACTTTTCTCCAAGGCCGAGCGGTCATTATTGTTTTTTCCGGTCCCTTGCCACCAGGTGTTTCCTGGTGGCGATGGACAGGAAAAAAAAGACTTCACACGATCCACTCAAAGTGGGGTAAATGAAAGTGCTTTCTCTTTAATGCTTCTGGAATACATTTTCATTGTTACTTTAGTTTTTTGTTATACATTTGTAAATACTGCAAACAATATAAGTTATATTATAATATCTTATCAGTATTTTTAATAGAGGTTTACATTATTATGTACAATATTTTGCCATATTTACATTTTAATTCATGGTAACAGGAAGCATGACACCAAGAAGAGTTCAATTCAGAGCGGATTTATTGAGAATTAATTTCCAAAGGAAAACATTTCCTTCAAGAATTCTTCCATGCGACCTGCACTCTGGTGTCTCTCCCGGCGCCCAATAGGTTTGTTTTTACCGTCGTCAGCTGGCCATTTCCAGAGAGATAATGGATTCCCTCAAACAGACTAGAAATATCTGGGTATCAGAAAAAACTGTTTGATTTTTACCTTACGCTTTCCCTATCACCACAACACCTTCCTGCGTTATTTCCACTCCCTTAGAGATATAGATTCAGGAAAGGCGCGCACCTCGCCACGGTCAAACCATCGTGAATCCAAACTCACTACTGGGTCTGCCACATACGTTTGCATTTCTAGTGTCACCAATTGCAGAGGTGTGAAACAAAAAAAAGTTTGTGCTACTTGCCTGAGATGACAGTCCCCTCCCTGGACTGTGTTCCTCCCTCTCGCACGCAGTTGTGTTCAACAGCATAGCGTTTCCGTTTGTGTTTGTCTCACTTCCTAGTCCTGGGTCAGATTTCTTGCCTTCCAGGCTTTTTCCACTCACTCTTACTCTCTGTATTTCATGTGGCAGTTCTCACTCCAGGCGTTCTTGGTTTGTGATCATCCAGGTGGTCCTCTGTCCTGTCTTTCTCCCACTTTTCTTTCGACTAGGCTCTAGGTTCTGCAGTGTTGTGTTGTCCTCCTCTTGCTTCTGTGTTCGATGTCCCCTTTCTTTCAGTTCTTCTTGCACTTCGATTCCAGTTTCCCCCAGCTGCACTGCCTCTGTTTCCCTGCCTCCTCTATCGATTAGTGATATCTTGACTGCCATCTTGGAAATGGTGTGTGTTGTTCTAAACCCCTTTTCCTCCTCACATTCCAATTTGTCCATTTTGTAAACATATTAGACAGTGATTTTAATGATGTTTTCTATTTGTTTTGATGTAACGAAAGTGTTATTTTATTTACATTTTTTCTGCCTTTTTGCTTTACTGGTTGCAGTGTTTTGTAGTCTGTCTTCTTCTTTGTAGTTCAGAAGTGAGTCTTCAGCATGACGGTTCCTCATTGCTTTCCTCTGGTGCAGGTAAAAGCTTTTTTAACTAACTTATATAGTATTTAGTTGCATGGGAGGGTTGGTTGTTAGTTAGATTAGATGTTGTATGGTAGTATATTTTTATGGTCTGAGTTAGTTTAGGGCCTTGTCTTACTTTTGTATAGTGAGTGCAGTAGGTCTAATTCTGTAATGTTTGATATGTACATTTGGAACGAATTTTGCCACCCTTCCACTGCATTGTTTTTTTTCGCTTCTTGTGAGATTGTGCTGTCATATACATTCCGCCATGTAATTTTAAACTTAAGTTGGTGTCTGCCTCCTGATCGGTGCAGGCGACCAACCCAAATGGTCAATAGTGGAGACAGTTTTTGCTTGCGTTTCTCTGGTGCAGGTAAGAGCTTTTTTAACTAACTTATATAGTATTTAGTTGTACGGGGGTTGGTTGTTAGTTAGATTAGATGTTGTGTGGCCGTATAGTTTTTATGGTCTGAGTTAGTTTAGAGCCTTGCCTTAGTTTTGTATTGTGAGTGCAGTAGGCCTAAGTCTGTAATGTTTGATGTCTACATTTAGTTTGGGTGCACATGTTATATTTTGTATATTATTTTTTGAGGTATTAGTTTTGTTCTATAATATTATGTGAGATGTGTTTGTTTTGAGAGTGGGTTTCTGTGTTTTCTTTTTTACAAGATTTTTTCTCATTCTGGAAAATGTATTTTTGGCTCGTGGTGGCATTTTATGTTTTTATAACAAGGAAATTCTGTTGGGATTTTTTACCAACTTTTTCTTTTATTGTCCCTGTTTTTTTGTGGGAATCCTGGAGAATGTTTTCAATGTGTTAATTTTTTGGGGGTTTGCAAGGTTTTGATGGATTGGATATACTGAAATTGGATGGAGGTCCCTATTTGTATAATTTATTTTTGCATTTTTTCAGGATACATTTTAAAAAGTTCTTTTGGTGGATTATATTTTTTACTTGCATAGAGGACTTCTGCTAATATATTGTAAGTACATTTTTTAAATGTTATTGTTGTGTGGAATTGTTATTTTGAAATGTGTTTTTATCTTATGTGTTTGTATTAATAAGTGTTATTTTCCATACATCTTTGAAGTTGTGTGTTTTTGATATAGGTGGTGTATATTTCAATGGGTTTGTTTATTATGTGTTATTGTGTATTGCACTTTTTATGTTATGTTATGTTAACAGAGTTTGTAACGTGCACAGCTACTCAAAAGAGTGTCCCGGCGCGAGCCCTGGAGCAAAAGACAGAGAGAGGGATACAGCAAAAAGAGGGAAACATTCAGTTGAAGAGGATAGTTTTGAGTTTCTTTCTGAATTGGATGGGATCCTGCAGGCTGCGTAAGTCAAAGGGGAGAGAGTTCTAGGCCACCGCAGCTGTGTAGGCCAGAGAACTGCCACCTTTCCTCTTCAGGCGGAATCTGGGAATGTTTTCCCACAGCATATTGGAGGAGCGCAGTTGCCTGCTGGGGGCATAGAACTGAAAACGCTTCCTGAGGTAGACTGGGCCATAGTCGTAAAGAGCAGCATGGGCCGTTACAAGGGCCTTAAACTTGACCCTTGCTTTCATGGGTAGCCAGTGAAGGTTACGCAAGTGCTGCCTAACACTGGTTCGTTTGGGGAGGCTGAAAAGCATTCTGGCAGCGGCATTCTGGACCACCTGTAGCCTATCCAGGAGGTAGCCAGGCAGGCCGACATATAGTGCATTGGCATAGTCAATACGGGAGGTGTTGAGCGCATGAGTGACCGTTTCTTTGGCTGCTAAGGGGAGGAGAGGCAGAAATTTCTTGAGTAATTTCAGTATGCCAAAACATGTGCCTGTCAATTTGCTGATTTGACTACTAAAGCTAAGCTTTTCGTCAAACCAAATCCCAAGGTTATTGACCGGAAGGCCCCGAGGAGAGGGCCTGGGGGACTCATCCGGCCAGAAGGTGTGCCAGAACAGAGGGGGAAAATCGCAGAAGAATAAAATCTCAGTTTTATCTTCGTTGCATTTAAGCTGGGCGGAAGTAAGCTAATTGAACACAGCTGAGAGACAAGTTTTGACATGGGCAGATGATGACTCCTGTTTCTTCCAGGTGAACAGAAGCTGAGTGTCGTCAGCATAAGCGACGACTTTAGCACCTAAATCCTCAGCCAACTGAATGAGAGGAGACATATAAGCGTTAAACAGTAGCGGGTTTATCAATATTAACCATCTAGATTTGTTTTTATCATTCTGATTTTATCTTTTTAATACATGTATTTCTTTTTTTTGAGTGGTAAAAATACCTGTATATTTTTATTATTTATAATATTTTTTTGGGTGGGTTAATTTTTAGATTTGGTGTAATGTTAATTATTTTTTTAAGTATCATTATTGTTGTTTTTTTGTTTTTTAGAATAGTGTTCCGGCTATTGTTTCAAGGTAGAATAGACCTTGATTCTTTGGAAATAAAAGCACTTTGTGTGCTAGCATTTCTAGCATTTGTTTAGTCTGTTTGGATATTTTGGTTTAGTAGTTCTTTGTAGCTTTGTTCTCTTTTAAATATTTCAAGGAATTGGCTTCTTCTAAATGCTACTTAGTAGTAATTTTGCCACCATTCCACTGCATTGTTGTTTTTCGCTTCTTGTGAGATTGTACGGTCATATACATTCCACCATTGAGTTGGCATCTGCCTCCTCATCGGTGCAGACGACCATCCTAAATCGGCAATAGTGGAGACAGTTATTGCTTGTGTCTTTGCTAGATTGGTGATTCTACTAGCATGCCATTATTTTTTGTAACCTCTATGATAGGCCCATATGCTAAAGCTGTTAACATTTTTAATTTCATAAGCAAATTCATGGTTTGTGGCATCATCCATGCTTAGTGTTGGTTTTTGTAGGTGCCTGCATATCGTTTGGTAAAAATGATAGTGACACCCTGGTATGGCTGTGTGAGGGTAGACTTTTAAAATAGTGGAAATCATGGTTTGTTTAATTTCTACAATTATTTTTTGGGGGGGTTGTACATTTTTGTGTTTGTTTTATTATTGTTTCCGTATTGTATTGTATTATTTCTGATCATTCTTAAGAAAGTCAATATTACGTTTCTCAGTATTTTTAAACAATATGTCTGCCATATTACAAATTACACCCAATGGCACCTGTAAGCAAGCGGACGGGTTATCTGTCACGTTTGTGATGGAGTATCCCATCTGCCAAACTCTAAGTCAGACCCTAAACCTCTGCTTTTTGCATATTTCGCACTCAGCC
Organism: Calotriton arnoldi; assembly: GCA_963921515.1. Lineage (NCBI taxonomy): Eukaryota > Metazoa > Chordata > Amphibia > Caudata > Salamandridae > Calotriton > Calotriton arnoldi. Next base: position 242,097 of record CAWUFW010015380.1, on the reverse strand, counting down.
TTCAAACAATGCCAAAGTAATTGGTAAATCAAAAATGTTTTGACTCCCCCAATTAAATTGTTGCCTCCCCTTATTGGATCTTCTCAAAACCTGAAGTGCCTGCACTGGGTTCCACTTGCTAAAGTCCTGTCATATTTCATTTAGATTCAACAAACTGTGCTAATATTATTAGCAAATAAAAATGTTATTCCCCACTGGCCCCCAGTTTAGCTGCCCCCCACCCCCCCACCTCCGATGGCTTGGCACAAAATTTGACATACCAACAGAAAACGTTCTACTAACTTTTTGCCAAATAATGTGCAGCTTCGTCACACAATGCCAAGGTTTTTCGCAAAGCCACACTTTTTGCCCTCTTTTTTTTTATTTGGGTCCTCCATTGCTTGATCACACAAATTAGAAAATACCAATGCTAAAGTCATACCCCTTCTGAAAAAAACATCTCTGGATGCTTCAAAGCCAGAAAACTTCTGCCCCATTTCCCTCCTACCGTTCTTAGCTAAGATTATGTAGAAATATGTCAATAGCATCCTGACCAAGTTCTTGGAAGGTAATCGTGTCTTGGATGTATCCCAAAATGGCACAGCACAAAATCCGCACTCCTTGCGGTAACCCAGAAGCTTTGCAGCGCCCTGGGTGAAGGCAGATCCTCAGCCTTGATCCTGCTTGACTTGAGCGCCGCATTTGTCATGGTGTCTTACTAAATCTTACTTCAGTATCTACAGGATATTGGCATAAGCGGGTCCAAACTGGCCTGGTTTGCCTCCTTTCTGTCTGAGCGTTTATTTCAGGTAATTTTTCCACCTCATGGATTAGAATTTAATGCGCTACATCACAGTGTCCCTCAGGGCTCTTCATTGAGCCCTACCTTATTCAATATTTACATTCAACCATTGGCTCAGGTCGTTAAATCCTCAGGGCTTGCGCTGGTATCATATGCTGACGACTCCCAGTTCATTCTCTCATTCTCTAAAAACTCAATGCAAGACAGGGCCAATTTCCAAAAAGGTATGCTTGCTGTTGCAGAATGGATGAACAAGAACTGTCGACGCCTGAATGCGAATAAAGCAGAAATACTTCTAAGAGGCAAACATGTCCACTCCTGGGGAGAGCTCCGGTGGCCTACCTCTCTTGGGCCTCTCCCCAAACCCAAGTCATCTATCAAAAACTTAGGAGTTTGGATGGACAACACCTTGGCATTTGAGGCTCAAGCTAAATCAGTTGTTGGCTCTTGCTTTGGGCTCCTGAGAACCCTTAAACCTATACTGGGCTTCTTTGAACCACACACTCGACAAACCAACATTCAGGTGGTAATTCTGTCTCGATTAGATTACTGTAACATTCTATACCTAGGAGCCAACAAATCTGTCACAAGAAGACTCCAACTGGCCCAAAACGCCACAGCGAGGTTGCTTTTCTCTCTCCCAGAATTCTGCTCTGCCTCCGGTCTTCTTCGTAAGTTGCACTGGCTCCCTGTGAATAAGCAAATTCACTTCAAGGCCTTGTGTATTACCCACAAGACCTTGCACTCCCAGGGGCCCCTATCTTGTCCAACCTCATATCACTATACCTGCCCCCGCGTCCCCTCCGCTCTGCTGCTCTTAACTTGGCTATTGTTCCCCAAGTTAGGACAGCAAGAGCGGAAGGCCGTTCCTTCAGTGCTCTGGCCCCTTCTCTCTGGAACTCACTCAATCCCCTCCTCAGGAATATCCAAAATCATCTGCTTTTCAGAAAATCTCTTATGACTTGGCTCTTCTCCATCTTGCCCTTCCCCTGCCTTGGTTGAGCCGGTAGTCGCAGCTCGTATGTATCCTGAGTCCAGCACTAGGAAGCTCTGTTGCCAGGGCAGCTATGCGCTTTTGTTGCGGGTATTCTGCACGTATACAGAACTATGCGCAGGAAAAAAGGACCCCGGTGTATAGTGGTGTACCAACCATACCCCTTAGTACCCAAAATCCCAATCCGACTAGCTATAGTGTCACATTCGTTCTCCGTACTACAGCGAAGCTACCAATGATTAGACATCCCAGAACACGGACTCTTTCAGGAATCGCGGGAGCAAGAACACTCTTTCATAATTCACTCATACTTGTCCACAACGTGCGTATTAAGAGACACAGTATAGTTTAAAATGTTTATTTCAACTAACGTGCTCTAAGACACAGTACACGTGCCAGTACTAGCAGCATAATGCATAAAGTTAAAACAGTAAGCATGGTTACAATTCCATAGAATACAAACGGGGACAGCATTTTATAAAGGCAGTGGATATAGGACTAAAAGGCCTTGCCACCCTCCCCGTGCTAGGAACTAGTTTATTATAAAAATAGAAGACCTCTGGGCTTTGTCCGGGGGACCCCCATACCTCTAGAGCTAGATGCAAGGTTTACATCATCAGACAAGCACAGTTCTTCTCCCTGGAAAGGTTGTTCTCCAAGTGCCACAAACAGGGAGATCACAATATTAAAAGCACATGAATTTCTCCATGCGTAGCTGTAGTCCATGTTATGTCTAAGTGCGAGGGGCTGACCAGAACAGCAATAACAAGGGACGTTGTTTTTCGACCTTGTACATTGTGTGCAGACGAACCCCACATAGGACATGAGAAAAGGTGAAAGGCAAAAAGGCAGACAGTTCTAATGCTGAATGGGCACAAGCAGAGTCTGGAAAAACAAAGTCACAGAGTAACGTGTGCAAAGAAGGCATCATGGCAGCTAGGCCTAAGCTAACTTAACAATGTCGACAATGAGGCCACAATCCACACTACACCCTCCCCTGGTCAGTCCATAGGGCAAGACATAGGACGAAAACAGAATTCGAATAGATGGAGCAGAATGTAAGCGTCCATTTGTGGGAAATGTCCATTTGAAGGCTAGGGAATGAGAACAAATCTGGGGATAAAAAAATTCTAGATAGGGCCAGAAAATAGGGCACTCAAAGAGAATAAAAAAATCCAGCAATGCAGTTCGTTGAAAGTCAATGTCCTTAATCCATCAGCGTGTATGCGCAGAAAACTGCAACACCTTCCAGAAAGACATCATTGTCATCGTTTGAAAAAAGAGACGCCATCCAGTTCAACAAATCAAAACTGCATTCATGTTCCTCACAATAGGGAGCAGTGATCAGCATTGCGGGACAACTTGCGTGATACTCAATATAACTTCGTTGTAGGAGATGCTGAGCAGCCGCCCAGATATCCCATTGCGCCAAGACTCCAAGTGCAGCCCCGGAACATTCCCGTTCATGGGCCACTAAGGGGCCCATCAACTGGTCGAAATCCAGGTCCGAACAAGACGTATTGGAGAGGCAAATATCCAAGGACCAAGAGAACGGACACCTTAAACAGGACATCACAGGTTGCACGCAAGTGAAATACGCAAAGCGATAAGAAAGTCCATAAGACACGCTGAGTCTCGCCAGTGGTAGGATGCCGAAGCTGTCAATCATGCGTTCACGGAGCATCCGTATCCGCGCTGGGTCGTATAGACCCCCAGGAAGTGCAGCCATTGCGCAACAGGCAAAATATAAGCAATATTCCAGCAGCTAACGCAAGGATCAATGGGAAGCCTCCAAAGACGCTGGAAAAAATAGAATGAATAAAAGCCGGAATTACACCAAATATAGTCTGAAAGGAGGTCAAAAGGCCGGAGCCCACAACTTTAAAGAAGTGCACAAGACCTTCGGTATAAGATGCATTAAATATACGGTGAATCAGTTCACTGAAATGTTGGGGGAGGTTTGTGTTCAAAAGGGCCTGTATCTCACTGTGGGTACTAGCCACCTGGAGGACGAAGGTCTCCCGTGCGGAAGTGAGCATAACCTCCTGGTTTAATAATCGTGCCTTTATTCTGCTCAATTTATTGAAATCCGCCTTCAGAGTAGGTATGTAAGGCCAAATGGAACTATCCAGCCTCCCACGCGGGGGTGGAAAAAGCACATTTTTGCAGCACACAACGCGTGAGAAACTGTTACAATGTAGGGGATGCCTGCCTGCATCCCACAGCAGTCCTGATTATTTAAAAGCAGAAAGCTACCATTAGCAAGCACAGTGAAAGTAGGTGATATAACAGGAGCTGGAACGCCCTTTAAAACACAAGCAAGATTCGGGGCAGAAACATTACAAGCCCCGTGCAATTTAATGTTTTTACAAATCAGGGAATGACCCACTTTAGAATCGCAAGACTCCCCTGTGAGAAATACCTCCTTGTCATCCCTGAGGCATCTGTATGTAAAAGGTAGGGACCAAAGTTCATGTAAAAAGGCACTGCCCAAAGGCTGAAAACGGCCTACAGGATAATGTTTCATGCATGAACTGAATTCAAATAAAGAGAAAGGCAAAGTAATAACCCCGTGAATTAGCCACACGGCAGAATTATTCTCCGCCACAGAAAATGGTAACGGCTCAATCTTTTCGATATGTAGGAGAGTGTAAGTTGCATCTTTTATGGACATGAATTGCTGTTTTTCAGTTAAACGGTAAGAACAAGGCAGATGTATTTTAATAAATGCCATGGAACCTTCCCCATTTTCAGTGTTTGCAAAGTCCATGCAAACTGCATCACTGAACGCAATTGATTCTGACCATGATATAACACAGATACATCATCTTGTACAATATCAACAACAGATGAAACAATATTCTCCAATGTGTAAATACGGGAAGACAGGGTGTTAATACTATTGTCGACAACAGCAAGCACTTTTTCTAGATTTGCTTGATCTATTTCCCGTAAACGGGAAGCAGCTTCTATTTGTGAAAGCTTCCAGATTTCATTGTAGGTCGCATACACAAATCTTTTAGGTCTTGGACCGTGAGGCCCTAGAACAAAGTCGGACAGATCAATGTTGCCTGATAGGAGGGATAAATGTTGTTTTACGGAATCTAATGTAGAGTGCTGCAACCACTGTTTACATAATTTACCAACAGAATATGTAATAACTGTAGAAAACTGTAGAAAACCTTGGGTCTGGCCTATCCTGTTTGTAACCAGGAGTAGAGTTATAAAAACACAGCTGGCAGGCGTTAGTTGCTATGGGCCACGCCAACCAGGCTGACTGATCAATAGCAGAGAAATTAAAGGAATTATTTTTGGAACAAAGCTTGCAAACTTTCCTATTTGGCCAGGAAGACAACACGGGAATGGAAGGTGCATTCATTTGTTTGGAAGTAGCCAAACCCAAACAAGTTGTTTGATATATAGTACTATTTAACAACAACATTTGGGTGGGGATAAGGCAAGCACGGTGCAAAGCTTCTGTACCACGTACCTGCCAAGATTTAGTGCCCCAAATAGATTTTAAGTCAATGGTGTTCTTCCAGTGCTCATATCCACCCACAGCTAATGCGTCCATAAAGGAACTGGAATACAGCAATTTGTTGTGGGTCAACATAAGTTTTTGATCCGAAGAAACGTTCAATTTAAAATAATAGGACCCTGGGTTTGATCTATCAAAGTCTGTAAAGTAAGTAAATTTATTTTTAGGTGTTTGGGAACTACCTTGCAGAGGGGTCGGGCAATGTTCCCACTGGGTATAATTGAAACTACCTCGAAGTGTACTTGGTTTATGCAGAAAATGGTTACCGTAATGCTGGTAACAATATAAATCGGCATAATTAGCAGAATTTAAGTACAAATCCTCAGCATTAAAAGCAGCATAATATTTTAAATCAGAAAATAACGATTCAATGGCATGCACATCCCAATCATCTGAATGAATATTCCTTTGTACCACATCACCCATGGAAACACGAAGCACACTGGGTACATTAATAATCTCTGTAGGTCGATGGATTTGGAAATTCACTGCATCCCACACGATGCCATCTGCAACTGGAAAGGCGGAAATGTTCACAAATGTGTGATCACGCTTCATGATGTGTGAAGAAGAATGCGGAGCCAAAGTTCCAGCAACAGAGTTCACCGCAGAGCGTTCTGGCAAGTAGTGACCATTGATGAGCAAGAAAACAACTGTCACAAAGCCAATGGACATGAATAGAAAAATCAGGAATAGCACCAACCAGATGTATGTCCACGAAGGGACCAAAAAATTGGCTCTGAACCAGGATACAAAAATACTGAATTTGGTCGGGATAAGTGATGAGGTGGAAGACGAATCAAAAGAAAAACGCGTTGGGCTCAGTGGAGTTGCAGGTAAATGAGCCACTGACTCACTTGCGGGGTATACATACTCGGTTTCCTCGTTGCAGGAGGAAGCCGGGAGATTGAGCAGGTGATATGGCAAAGCTACCATCCCAATGGAAACATCAGCCCCTGTGGAGACAGGAGGACCACGATTTCTTGAAATTGCCGGACATGATACCGCCGGTGTAACACTATTCAGGATCGGCCAGATGTTGTAGCTTGACATTGTCCACTGAGATGTATCTGTTGTCCTTGCGACCAGGAAGCGGTGGTAAGATGACTGTACGAGTACCCTTCAAGCCAAGAACTGGAACCGGTGCATGATAAGAGGGGCCAAATTCTTTTTTGTTCTCCACCTTCTCTCAGACCAGATCTCCAATCTTTGGAAGCCAGCCGGCAACCGGAATCTGCAACGCAGCGTCAGTGGCTGAAGGTAAGTGTTCGTTTGCAAGTGTGTCACGGGTCTCTTGTAAGTCTTGCAACATAGTAGAATGATTATCTACGTCAAAGATTGCGGCAGTCGCCGCCAAGTCTAGACCATCAAGGTCTGGCACAAACATCTGTATGCCAAAGAGCATTTCGTATGGGGTCCGCCCACCCAGAGATCTTCTAGGGAGATTATTAAGTGCACGTTGCACGCCATACAAGTGGGCAAGCCAGTTCCTGCCAGTACCTAAGACTCTAGCTGTCAAGGATTGCTTTAAGTCACGGTTCATTCGCTCCACAATTGAGTTGCCCTCAGGCCTATATGGAGACGAAAATTGCACCAGCACCCCCATAGACCCCATCGCGTACTTGTACGCCTTAGAAGCGAACGCCGGACCTTGGTCGGAATGGAAGGTGCTACAGGCAAAAATTCCCACAAAGACACGCAAATCCCTGATGACATTTCGAGCGTCAGCACTGCGTTGTGGCCACACCCAGATGAAACGTGTGCATGAATCAACTGCAACTAAGATATATTTATATGCAGTGTCAGAAGAAAATGGACCGCAGTGATCAAGGTATACACAACCAAAAGGTTTATTAGAAATGCTGAGCTGTGTTTGTGGCGGACGTGTAACCGTAGAGGGCTTAATCTGTTGACAAATGTCACAAGAAAGGACATAAGTACGGGTCTGTTTATATAAACCACGCCACCAGTAACGCTGCTGCAAGATTGAAACAGTTGCAGACACGCCAGCATGTGCCGAAGCCAAGCCTTCGTGTGCGGCTGTTATCAAAGAATTTCTGCGGTCCACGTTGGGAATCAGCCGATCACCAACGTCTGGAATTCTTACATAAGGAACCTGGTCGGGACTTAAGTGATAAGAGTACTTGGAAGGGAATCCCTGTGGGTAATTAGTACCTTCCTTTGTTGCAGTAATAGCTGCCAAAATCTCATTATCTATTTGTATCATGGATCTTGTAACGGCTGCTACTGAGCACGTGGCTACTGCTGATTTGGCAGCTTCATCTGCCAAACTGTTACCGACCGCGTGTGCGCCCACACGCTGGTGGCCAAGAGTGTGAATCACTTGTGTGAGAGGCAGACGTTGTTTAAGATCCGCCGCTCGAACCCAAAGCATTTTATGCTTAATTGTGCTTCCTTTAGAATCTCTATAGTCGTTTTGCGACCAAAAGAATAAGTTGTCATTAAAAGCCTGGACACAGTAGTAAGAATCGCATACAATAAGTGTAGTCACCTGCGGGTCTGCAAACTCAAGGGCGAGCACCAAAGCACGCAGCTCGGCCAATTGTGCGGTACTGTCTCCCAGTGCCTGCGTGTGCACAACACTCGATTTGAACTCACTGTTCACCATGTGACCGGCCACAATAGCACATGCTGCTGAGTACACATGCTTAGAACCCATGGCCGGTTGCGCCGAACCATCGGTGTAAATGATACATTTGTACTCCTCAAGCAGCAGCAAAGACAGAGGAGGAGGATGAACAAATTCATACTGTAAGAACTCCTGTGTCTGAAGAGAGGAATCAAAGATGAAAGTGACATCCGGAGATGTCAAAGAAGTAGCCCATTGTATCCAACGGGGGTGCAAAGCCTTAGAGTTTGGTATACTTGCCTTTGTCACTGCCAAGGGCAGGATAGGGGGTGACAACCAAGATGCGTTTTCCCTGTGCCAGTGTGCGTTCCTTAAGAATCGCCATTTGCACTGAAGTCAAAACTTTCTCCACAGTGGAAAAGCGCAACTCGGCCGAAGTGTAAAGATGTGACTTGTAGGCAATAGGTACTGTGTCACCTTCGTTAAACGTCAAGTACGTGAAACCTACGGCCCCTGGCACAATTCTGATCACCAGGTTCGTGTGGTTATCACGTGTCAACAAGAACTTAGATTCAAGTAAATCAGACTGCAAAGATTGCAGAATAAGTGAATGTTCCGGAAGCCAGCATGACTTCGAAAAGGTTGGTTGTATCAAGGCATAAAGAGGTTTGATACGCTGGGCATATTCGGGAATGTATGTGCGCCCGAAGTTCAAAAATCCCAGCAAAGACTGAAGTTTTTTCAGAGTTGTTGGAGGGCGCAAAAGTGCGCACTTCTCCAGGAAGTGGGGAGCTAAGCCCCTACCTTCATTGTTGAGCTCATAGCCCAAAAACAACACAGTATATTCTGCGATGTGCGATTTGGCAAAATTACATTTATATCCTAAGACCGCGAACTCAAGAATAATGCGGTCTACTCGGGAAAGATGCGGCCATAGGTTGTCATCCGTCAGATATATATCATCCACGTACGAATACGCATCTGGGTCTATGCTGTCCAACAAAGAGACAACACGGGTGGCGAAGACCCCCGGGCTGTTCTTGTAGCCCATTGGTAAACGCCGAAATTTGAATTGTTTACCACCGGAAGTGAGCGCGGTCCATTGGCCGCAGTCCGGGGACAAATTGTGAGTGTAAAATCCATTGGAAAGGTCAAGTGTCCTTTTATATTTTTTACGAACAAGACTGTCTACGAGTGCAGAACTATGGGTATCTGCACTGCAAAGGTTTGGCAATGGGAGTTCAAATGCCGGTAGTCCAATACCAAGCGGTACGACCCATCGGGTTTAGAAACCGCGAAAAGGGGGTTATTCATTGGTGACACGCATGTTTCAATTACTCCTTGATATTCTAACTGGGTCAGAATGTCGGAAACAGGACCCTTAGCTTCCCGCCGGAGGGGATATTGGGCTTGAGGCTGTGGCAAAGACCGCAATGGTATATCATGGGGTGGAGAATCTTCATCCCAGCCCACGCGATTACGGTACAGTGCCGGGGCCTGGGCCACAGCCCATTCAGCTGCAAGAGCCTCCGCCTTGTCCTTGGGGACATAACGAGAAAAGCTCGGAAGGATTACCTCCTCCCCTCTATGGGCAGCAAGTACGAATGGGGGCGGCCAATCTGCCTCCGCCAGCAAAATGTCATAAGAAGAGGTCAGATTTTCCCAAAAAATCCATTTAATAACACGCTCAATGTCACCTTCAATTTGAAGGACAATATTAAATAGTCTGTCAGGGGGTGCCACTCGGGTGTCAGCTGTCTCGACAGTAATGAAAGTGTCAGTTGCTGTCGCCTCCACATGAGGACGTAGTGCCTCCCGCACTATGGTAACTTCCGCGGCGCTGTCTAGCAGTGTCACTACCCACGTCCAATTCAGGAGTCTTGTTCTCACCGTCTGTGGCATATCTCGCTGTTAAAGCGGCAACTTTTTTCTTCTGAAACTGCGGGCGAGGACGGGGAAATTCTTCTTGTTTCCCTCTGCCAGGTTGTCGAGGTTGGTCTCGTCCCTGTGGGGCGTCACGACCCCTGCCTCTATCCTGGCGATCTCATCCACCAGCCTGTGAGGTCGATGGTGCCTGCGAAGAACGAGGAGGTCAGGAACCTGAAATCTATCAGGAGACTTAATTCTCGCTCGGTCGCGCAAATCATAAGTGCGTTCAGAAGATACTGAAACCGGGGACGCAGCACGTGACCCTGGTTTCGCTTGTTGCTTTCCCTGTTTCTTCAACTTCCAGCTCTTTTTAGAAAAGACCGGCCTCTCGTCTTTATCAGACTGAGTTTTTTGTTGAGGTTGTGTTTGAGTATGCGTTTTAGCAAAAGGCTTAACCCCCAAACTATTGCGGCCAATGGTTTTATAAACCTGGGCAATCATTTTTGGTAATTCTCGTGGCTTGTCCAGCTCCGGGACTAAAGCCAAAGCATTAGCTACTTGAAAGTTGACTGCATCACCCTTGACGTTCGCAAGAATTAGATCAGCCACAACATCGAATACTCCCACCAGTCTCATCCCCAATTCCACAGCCGCTTCAGGGCCATGTTCATCCTGCACCCGTTTAATCACAGAGGGGAGGACTGTCATGGAAGGAGTGCCGAAACACTTTGCATACACTGCTGCGAATACCTTGCCCCAGTTGTTACATTCTGTTAATTCGGGAATTAAGTCTTTTGGCAAACTAATAGTCAAAATCCTGTGTTTTTCCACGGGAGAGGTATTTGGAAACACCGCCTCCAGCTGGTCAAATTTTTCTGCAAGCCAATAAGGCAAATCATCCTTATTCTGTGGGCGCTTGCCCATCACCGAATTAACCATGACGGGACTTATGGTAAATCCGCCCGGTCCAGCTGCATGCGCCGCAACTCCAGGAGGGGCCATCTGGACGTTGCCTGTAACATATTGTACCAAAGCCCTGTGCACGCAGATTAAAGACGCATGAAGAATGCGCAGTTCATCTACTGGAACCGCTAAATGTCGTGGATGCGGGGTATACCCGGCCAAAACAGGCCAAGTGGCCCCATCTATCGGTAAGGGGCTTAAACGAATCGGTGTGACCGGATGAGGGAGGGCGCCATTAAACCAAACACGGTGTTGCCATGCTGTGAGCGGTACTTCAAGAGCCTGATAAGGCCGATAAACATTGGGTAGGGCGGTGTGGGTATAAGCGTGAAACAAATTGTCAGCTCCTTCCACCGCCGGGAAAGTGACCCATGAGTAAAACACCTCAAAGTGGTAAGCCGTATCAGCCTGAACCACAAAGATGAGAGCGACACCCACGTCAGGCACTCCATAAGCTGCTAAATGAGCTCGGAGCGCAGCGCGGCTATGTGCCGGTATATTTACATTCGCAGCCATTAAGACCAGGAATGAACAACAACCTAGTGCGTGGCAGCGCAATATAGGGTTAACATAAAAGAGAACACCTTTTAATAACTTCAAGCTTGAAAGAACCTATAAAAACATCAATATAGGAGGTAACACTCTCATATATGTTTCCGGAAACATAAGTGAAGGGAATTGTGGGCAAGCACAACTACTACTCAGCGTCTCGCAGATAAGAAGCCCCATGTTGGGCGCCATGTTGCGGGGATTCTGCACATATACAGAACTATGCGCAGGAAAAAAGGACCTTGGTGTATAGTGGTGTACCAACCATACCCCTTAGTACCCAAAATCCCAATCCGACTAGCTATAGTGTCACATTCGTTCTCCGTACTACAGCGAAGCTACCAATGATTAGACATCCCAGAACACGGACTCTTTCAGGAATCGCGGGAGCAAGAACACTCTTTCATAATTCACTCATACTTGTCCACAACGTGCGTATTAAGAGACACAGTATAGTTTAAAATGTTTATTTCAACTAACGTGCTCTAAGACACAGTACACATGCCAGTACTAGCAACATAATGCATAAAGTTAAAACAGTAAGCATGGTTACAATTCCATAGAATACAAACGGGGACAGCATTTTTATAAAGGCAGTGGATATAGGACTAAAAGGCCTTGCCACCCTCCCCGTGCTAGGAACTAGTTTATTATAAAAATAGAAGACCTCTGGGCTTTGTCCGGGGGACCCCCATACCTCTAGAGCTAGATGCAAGGTTTACATCATCAGACAAGCACAGCTCTTCTCCCTGGAAAGGTTGTTCTCCAAGTGCCACAAACAGGGAGATCACAATATTAAAAGCACATGAATTTCTCCAGGCGTAGCTGTAGTCCATGTTATGTCTAAGTGCGAGGGGCTGACCAGAACAGCAATAACAAGGGACGTTGTTTTTCGACCTTGTACATTGTGTGCAGATGAACCCCACAGAGGACATGAGAAAAGGTGAAAGGCAAAAAGGCAGACAGTTCTAATGCGGAATGGGCACAAGCAGAGTCTGGAAAAACAAAGTCACAGAGAAACGTGTGCAAAGAAGGCATCATGGCAGCTAGGCCTAAGCTAACTTAGCAATGTCGACAATGAGTCCACAATCCACACTACACTTTATAAGCCCTACAACATAAGCTCAACATGCCAAATTTTATGCATGTGCTGCTACAGTTATAAGCCAACCAAAACATTATTTTTCAACTGTCAAGATATACAAAAGTGAAATTTGTGATTCCAAGCCCACCTAGCACCTTTTCCAAATGCTAATATCTCAAAAACTACTGAACAGACACCAAATAAAAAAAAAAAAAAGGAATCACACTTTCTGAGTAAAGTTCTACATTCATGTCCTGTTTGGCGTAAAATTGTTTTACTCTAGTTGTGAAAAAATGCTTGTGGTACATGTGATATGGTCCCCACCTAAAGAGTCCATTGCCCGTCCCTGGTAGCATAATCTACTTCTGCTACTGGAATGCCTTTGGAAATGTTAAATACTTGTGAGCAAGGCGTTTGACATGAAATCTTGGCTTCTCCATGACAATAATGTATGATCCAGGGTATTACTTTGCCTACCTTTTTCTCCATTTTCTTCATCTAAAAGAAAAAGAGAATGCCAAGAGAAATATCCTAAAGTGCTATTTAATTGTATTTTTGTCATTTCGCCATCATTCAGTTACATGTGTGGGAGTTGCAACAAGGCTAATGGCTTATTCCATTTAGGGCATTTGCCAGTTCAGTGATTGTTCTGTTAGCTTCGAGTTTGTGGTAACTGACCCTGCAGGCTCCCAATATGGATTTTGGATCTGTCTGTCCAGCTGCTGCTCACGGAAGTCTGTTTGGTAATATCCTAGTAAGACACACACATGCCTTACTAAATATCTAAAATGTCCCACCCAACCACTTTCAAGCGCTTTGCTCTAGTGCCAAACCTGCTAGTTCCAAGACCACTGATCTTGGCACTGCATCTGTTCAAATTGCAAAGAACAGTCATTGTGTGCACACACAGCCTCATGTATATACTATTTTCTGCAATTCCAATTTCACGTATACAGGTCAACATTTCAAAACAGCCAAAAGGGACATTTTAAGCTGGACAGGAAATTGTATCTGAGTTAGACGTACAACGAAGACAAACTCTTACTAAGGGCATAATTTTGATGCTGGTGGGTCTGACCGCTGTCCGCTATTGCGGCAGTCAGGAGACCGCCAACAAGCATGCGGGCAGTCCGATCACCCTATTTGGATGAGACCGCCGGGTTGGCGGTACGGAACACGGCGGGGGTATGCTGCGGCCCTAGGAAAGGGCCGCAGCACATTCCAACGCTGTGCATGCACCATGTCATGCATGGCACACAGTGCACGGAGGTGAGTGGGGGCACTACATGTGCCCCCAGGGCCACTTTTCAGTGGCCCACAACAGACAGGGGCCCTGTTTGGGGTCCCCAATATCCCTTTCCGACAACCTTTTCAAGGTGGTGTTGCCACCATGAAAAGGCTGTCGGAAAGGGATATTGTATTATATTCTAATCCTGACACCATGCTGGGATGATGCTCTGACCGCCGCATCAGGATCTCTGATCCTGGCAGAGGTGGCAGTCTTTCATCGGACAGCTGTGTGTCTGGCCATCAGCATGGTAATACATCGGTCAGACCGAAGGTATGTCGGCGGTCGGACCACCACTAATGGCCTGTCGGTGACCTGACCGTCGAACATCAAAATCAGGCCCTTCGTGTGTAAAAGACTACTTAAATGTCACAGGTTTGCACTGAAAAAAATGCACACCTGTCATATTGCCTTGCAGACTGAACTAAAGCCTCACTAGTGCATAGCCCAACCCACCCTGAAGATCCCACCCACGTGAGCCTGTGGCTCTTAATCCCTTTTGTCCTAAATGTCTTTCAGCATTAAAAGGCCTGTCCTTCTTATTCTCCTGAGCTCTCTGCCCACCTGTGGGATCTACTGATTGTCCGGCGATGCTTAACAGCAGAGGTGTAGCGTAGTCAGTGAAATCTGAAAGGGTGTGAATCTTACATTTTCCAACTAAAACATAGTGAGTTGCCAGGTGGAGAGATGTGCTTCTGTTTAGAGTACCACAGTGGGTGAAAAACAACAGGTTGGAATGCTACCCCAAGCGATTGCCACTGGTTAGACTATTTGCAAGCATTCACCCCATCACCTTTTGGGTGTTTGATTGCCTCACAATCTGAGAGTAGCACAGCTTGCCAAGCCTACTACTCTCAATGTTTGTGAATTCCAAAAACTAGTAACTTTGCACCCATTCAAGGAGTACGTCTGTGGGTGCAGATTTACTGCTTCTTTTGGTAAACCAGTCAATATATATATTTAAGATCCTGTTAAAAAAATGAACACGTTAAAACCTCTTAGTGAAATGAGAATGACGAGAAAAACTGACACAGCAAACCCGGCTCAGGGACCCCAGATCCAACTACCAAAGCAAGAATGTATTTAAGGATGTGTCTCACCTCAAATACCCCTGTTAAAGCTACACCCCTGTCAATTCCACCTGGGCCTGGTAGTTCTCCCTGAGAACACATGACTATGATCACATACAACCAATCACCTAGAGTCCAAGCCCTGGGATCATTAATTTTAAATGTATTTTCACTGCACACACTCTTCTTCGTCTCTGCTACAAGAAGCGTTGATGGTAAAATTGTCAAATTGGTGCAGGGATCCATGTTTCTAGTCCTTGACTTTTACAAATCATATTATCAAGTGACTGACGCCCCATGTAGTAAGCCCGAGGTGCAAATAGAGAAGGTTGTTCAGGCAAATTAATAGGGCAAGCCGAGAAAGAGCTGAGCCATGGGTCTGGATTGGCATTAAGAGTCTGTATACAAGCCAAGCCATGAAAACGTTTGGCATGTCTATCGTGCAACAAACATACTGTAAAAATCTGATAAATCTCTTCAAAATCAAAAAAGTGTATTTCTTTAACATGGACTTTGCCATAGTACATCAAATTATATCACTGCATAGACAGACATTAATTAATAGTGAGAGAAACATTTTTAGAAAAATGCATGGCCCTCCCCCACAATACGGCGCTATTAGTGAACTAAGAGGCAAGTCAGTGGTCATGTAAGCCCTAAACGTGGCTTAGATTTTTATTATAGATGGAGCAACATTATAGTCTATCAAATCAAAGGTAAGAGGTGTTGGTACAGTGCACATCCTGAACTCAAGTATTTAAAAGTGCACTCATATCTGATAATTAAAAAAGAGGCTATGTGAAATTAAATATGTGCCTAGCATCTGGGATCATACAATCTGCACAAGCAGGGAAGCCGGTATTGATTCCAGGTTATCTGGTTTCACATTCTGAAATTCAGTCACCAGATGGGTATCTTTGTTTTCTTTCTCTGTCTCTCTGTCTCCTTCTCTCTCTCTCCTGTTTACATCAAAAGTCACTGTTTTGTCTTTGATTCTTGGCTCACAATGAGAAAAACCAACACAGAGTTAGAAGACCCAACTACCAAGCCAGGAATACATTTATTTGACACTCCCCCCTGAAACTATGCCCCTGCTTAACATTTAAATGCTCCCCGTTCACCCTTCCCTTAGCTAAGCCCTTTCCATCCAGGAGTGAAGGCCAACCCACCTGCAACATCTTAACTTAACTTCCCTGAGGGAAATCCCTACCCTGAGAAGTTTTCTTACATCAATCAGTAGCGCAAAAGCATACCTCCCCTCAGCTAATCCAATAACCCCCACACATCTGCAAATACGATAACCATAACTTGCTGTTGGAACTGCATTTATTCCATCCCCATCAACCTTTAAGATTCTCTGTCAGTTCTGATAGCCCAGGAATGATAAGTGAATGCCAATGCCCAGGAATATTTATCGTTATTTTTTTTGTCACCATTTTTAATCTTGTTAAACTCTTCCTTCTCACAAAGTCCTCATCTCCCTTTTAATTTGCCTTCCCACTTTATCAATTTCTGCTGGTTTCAGTGACGCTTTCAAATCCTCCTTAACACTAAGGGCCAGATGTACGACTGGATTTTGCATGCACAAACGGGTTTGTGACCCGGTTGCGCATGCAAAAATCCTGTGGCCTATGTACTAACACTATTTTGCCAGTCGCAAATAAATTGCGACTCGCAAAATAGTGTTTAGCGACTCGCTATTAGGAAGGGACGTTCCCTTCCTTATAGCGACCCTACAAGCCATGTACGAATGTTTTGCAACCGCAATTGCAAAACACTCGCAATTTACCGCCCTCTTCAAGAGGGTGGTAATGCAATCGCAAAAGAGAAGGGGTCCCCAGGGGACCCCTTCCCCTTTGCAAATGCAGGGGAAAATATTTTTTAGGGGCAGGCAGTGGTCCCAGGGACCACTACCTGCCCTTAAAAAATGAAACAGAAACGTTTCATTTTTTTTTTTTAAAATGCAGCCAGTTTTACTTTAAGGAAAACGGGCTGCATTTTAAAAAAAACTGCTTTATTTAAAAGCAGTCCCAGACATGGAGGTCTGCTGAGCCCAGCAGGCCACCATACCTGGGAGGGTCAGCCATTCTCAATGGGGTCGCAAATTGAGAGTGCCTTATGAATATTGATGAGGCATGGAATTTGCGACCCCATTGAGAATCGCAAACAGTGTCTCTGACACTGTTGTGCATGTCATTTTCCGAGTTGCAAACTGCGACTCGCAATTGAGCGCAATTTGCGACTCGCAAAATAACATGGTCGTACATCTGGCCCTAAGGGCCTTATTTAGAGTTTGCCAGAGGTAGACTCCTCACAAACGTAGCAGTATCCTGTACATGAGCATTGCACTTGCAAGACAGCAAACGTGGCATCCATCACTTTTTGACAGATATCTCATCCTTCAAATTCCAAATAAGGCTCACAGACTGGTCACCCAAAGCACTTACTAACACACACACACACACACACCACTTAATCACCCTGCAATTTAAATCCTTATGTCTTTTGATAATGCCCCTCCCAGTAAGTGCACCAAGTAATTTTCCCCTAGATGTTTCACTACAGCTTCCAGACTTCATTTCCCTTGCACATTTCCATGTGTCTTCTCATCCTGCAGGTCCCCGGAACAGTTTCAATAAGAGCATGGACATGTTAGAATGGAAACAGGAGTAGGTTCAATTACTATGCCTCTTGAATTATACTTTTAGGGTGAAGCTAACCCCTACAACACTGAAACCCCCTCCTCCCAGGATCTAGCAACAGTTCATCTAAAAATACGACTCTCCTACCTTTGGTAACACCTCCAGTACTAAAGGAGTGCATGCCATCCTCCACTGCAGATAGACCAGTCTGCCCAGCCATCTCCTCATCAGCTGCAATGACTGGTTGGTTGCCAAGTTTACGGGGACTTATTTAGGAGCCCTTGCAACACTTTTACGCCGCCAGTGCGTCACTTTTTGTGATGCACCGGTGTCGTTAAAAAATTCGCCTGTTGCGCCCTATTTACAAAGTGACGCATCTAGGCAGATGAGTCACTTTGTAAACCCCTGCGCCACATTATACCTGCGCCATTAATTAATACATTAAATACGGCGCATCCATCAAGTCGCAAGGAGGGCGCAGTGAAAACTGTTGCATTGCTATTTTGTCGCAGCGATGTGACAGTTTTCATAAATGAGGCCCATGGTTTATAAACAACACTCCTTCAGCCATTGCATTAAAACTTCCATACTCCCTAAAAGCCCTACCTCGAAAAATGGAACGATCTACCACCATCTGCAGCCTTACTTCCTTCTCTGTATCAATTGGTCTGCCTTCGATCTCTACAACATAATAACCTGCATCTCATATATCACTGGTAGCTCTGCGCAAGGTAACCCTGGACTCCCATTATTCCCAAGCAAGTTCAACACCCTAAAAGTCCCCCAAAACATCCATGTCATTCACAATTTGATTACCGCTACATTCCAGGCTGAAATGCAGAGCTCAACCAGTTACTCCGCTATTCTCCGCATAGCTAATAATAATAATAATAATAACTTGCTTTAATGTAGTGTGTCATACTAAACTTCTGCCAGGCCTATGCACTGTAAATAACACATTTTATAGCTGTGAAGTTGTGTTTTTGACAGTGGATGCCAGTCAGTCAGGATTAGGAGTGGACCTTTCTCAGCGGGTCAATGGTAGAAAGCATACCATCGCTTTTGCTTTACATTCACTTAGCCAACCTGAATCTAATTATAGCACAATAGAATGTGAAGCATTAGCATGTTGTTGGCCGGTTGAAAAATTGTAAGCATTTTTATGGGGATCAGAATTTGACATATTCACAAACCACAAGCCCTTAATATACATGATCAATGGGAATGGTACAGGGACGGCTTCTGCAAGATTGGTTCGGCTGTTATCCAGACTTCAGGAATATAATTTCACTATTTAGGGGCCGATTTCGATGACGGACGGACCAGAGTCCGTCCGACATCGATCTGGAACTGAGACTGACCGACCTCCTGTGGCTGGTCCCAAACCAGCAATTAGGATGTGACCGAACACTGTTCGGTTGCAATCCTATTCTTTACAATGGGAGCGTGCATTCCGACCGAAATGCATGCTCTCATTGTATAGAGCTGAGGTGCAGTTCATCAATCAATCAATCAATCAATCAGTCACAGAATTTGTAAAGCGCGCTACTTACCCGCGAGGGTCTCAAGGCGCTGGGGAGAAAAAAAGGGGGGGGGGTGCTGCTACTGGTCGAACAACTAGGTCTTGAGTAGCCTCCTGAAGGTCAGCAGGTCTTGGGTCTGTCGTAGGCTTAGTGGAAGGGTGTTCCAGGTCTTGGCGGCGAGGTGGGAGAAGGATCTGCCGCCGGTGGTAGTTCTTCGAATGCGAGGGACGGTGGCGAGGGAGAGGTCGGCGGAGCGGAGTTGGCGGTTGGGGACGTAGAAGAGGAGTCGTCTGTTGAGGTAGGCTGGGCCAGTCTTGTGGAGTGCCTTGTGTGCGTGGATGAGGAGTTTGAAGGAGATTCTCCTGTCGACGGGGAGCCAGTGCAGGTTCCTCAGGTGGGGGTGATCTGGCTGTGGCGTGGTACATCGAGGATCAGGCGTGCGGAGGCGTTTTGTATGCGTTGCAGTCGCTTGATGAGCTTGGCCGGGGCTCCCGCGTAGAGGGCGTTCCCATAGTCAAGTCTGCTACTGACGAGGGCCTGGGTGACTGTTCTTCTTGTGTCTGTCGGGATCCACCTGTAGATCTTGCGAAGCATGCGGAGGGTGTTGAAGCAGGAGGATGAGACTGCGTTGACTTGCCTGGCCATGGCGAGCGTTGAGTCGAGGATGACTCCCAGGTTGCGTGCGTGGTCGGTGGGTGTCGGGGCTGCTCCCAGCGTCGTTGGCCACCAGGAGTCGTCCCAGGCTGAGGGGTTGGAGCCGAGGATGAGGACCTCTGTCTTCTCCGTGTTCAGTTTTAGTCGGCTGATCTTCATCCAATCGGCGACGGCCTTCATTCCTTCATGGAGGTTGGATTTGGCGGCGAGGGGTCCTTGGTGAGGGAGAGGATCAGTTGAGTGTCGTCGGAGTAGGAGATTATGTTGAGGTCGTGCTGTCTGGCGATGCGTGCGAGCGGGGCCATGTAGATGTTGAACAGTGTTGGGCTGAGGGACGATCCCTGGGGTACGTCGCAGATGATCTCGGAGGCTTCGGATCGGAATGGTGGGAGGCGGACTCTCTGGGTTCTGCCGGCGAGGAAGGAGGTGGCCCATTCCAGGGCCTTGTCTCGGATCCCTGCGTCGTGGAGGCGTGCGCGTAGAGTGCGGTGGCAGACAGTGTCGAAGGCGGCGGAGAGGTCCAGCAGGATGAGGGCTGCGGTCTCACCGTTGTCCAGCAGGATCCTGATGTCGTCGGTGGCGGCGATGAGGGCAGTCTCAGTGCTGTGGTTGCTGCGGAACCCCGATTGGGATGGGTCCAGGATGCTGTTTTCTTCGAGGTATCGGGTTAGCTGTTTGTTGACGATCTTCTCGATGACCTTGGCTGGGAACGGAAGCAGGGAGATGGGCCGGAAGTTCTTGAGGTCTCTCGGGTCCGCCTTGGGTTTTTTGAGTAGGGCGTTGATCTCTGCGTGTTTCCAGCTCTCTGGGAAGGTCGCGGTCTCGAAGGAGAGATTGATGATGTTGCACAGGTGGGGTGCGATGGAGCTGCTGGCTTTGTTGAAGATGTGGTGCAGGAAAGGGTCTGACGGGGAGCCGGAGTGTATTGTGCTCATGGTCTTGATGGTGTCCTCGATGTTCCCTCTGGCCCAGTCTGGCAGGGGGTCATGGTCGATGGTGTGCGGCGGGTCTGGTGCATCGATCTTAGTTGGGGCGGTCTGGGTGTTGAAGCTGTCGTGGATGTCGGCGATCTTGCGGTGGAAGAAGGTGGCGAGGGAATCGCACAGGGGTTGCGACGGCGGGATGTCGTTGGTGTTGGAGCTGGGGTTGGAGAGTTCCTTCACGATGTTGAAAAGCTCCTTGCTGTTGTGTGCGTTGTTGTCGAGGCGGTCTTTGAAGGAGATTCTCTTGGCGGACTTGATGAGGTGGTGGTGGTTACGGATGGAGTCTTTGTGGGCTGCGTGGCTGTCCGGTGTCTTATCACTGTGCCATTTCTTCTCTAGTTTCCGCAGGTACGCTTGGAAGCTAGGAGTTCCGAGGTGAACCAGCTGGCTCTTTTGGTGGTGTCACTGTAGGTGAGTTTTTTCAGCGGGGCGAGGGTGTTGGCACAGTCGTCCATCCAGGTGGCAGGCATCTCAAGGTGCTTGTCACCGGGTGCAGGGACTAACAGGGGGGCAGGCCTTGCACCCATGGGGGCCCTGCAGGGGGCCTCCAAAGTCGACTTCCTACAGCCTTTCTGTGTCGGAAAGGCCGGCACAGAAAGGCTGTGGGAATCCGCCATCGTAATCCCTCGGGCGGAAAGAGCCGCCCTTGAGATTACTGGCCCCTTTCCGAATGGCAGAGGGGCTCTCCAAGCCCGTCGTAAGCCATTCGGAAATCCTGTTTGGATTAATTTCCAACCGACTCCATCAAAATGGGTTGGTCGGAAATGAATCCAAACAGGAGATTACGATGCCGTAGGAACGGCTCCGACTGAGGCTCGGAGCCATTTCCTACGGCATCGTAATCGGCCTGGGGGCAAGAATGGGAGAGAGGATTGTCTCTCAAGAATGCCTCTTGAGATAGATTGATTCTGATGACAAACAAAAAGATGATATTGAATATGTGTTGGCTTTTATTGATGATTTGCAAGATGATATAGGTGTGATTTCCAGCCAAGATTGGTTAAAAGTGTTAAGTGGTGATGCCGTATCACAATTTGTGAAGAATGATTGACCCAAGGAAAGAAATTTAGAGAATAGGTTAAAACGCTTTGCTCAGGTTGCGGGTGAACTGTCTTTAATTGATGCTTTCTTGTTGCGTAATCATGTTCTTATTCCACCCATGTCTTTAAGGGGTTATTTGATTAAGGTTGCTCACAAGGGTCATCTTGGTGTTACTGCAACCATTACAAACCTCAAACAATCTTACTGGTGGCCGTCTTTAGATACTCAAGTCAACAGCTGGGTGTATTCCTGAAGCACTTGTCTTGTGTCAGACAAACACTGGAAGACTCCTTCGCATTTGGTTTCTTTGCCAGAGAGTCCATGGGTGAAAGTGGAAATTGATTTTGCAGGACCTTTTGATTTATTGCTTCTAGATAAAAGATATATGTTGGGTCTTGTGGATTATTTTTCACGGTGGATCTATTTTGACATGGTTGCCTCACCTAATCCCTCATCAATGTTTGTTTTTCTGCAAAGAGTTTTCGAAATTGAAGGGCCCCCAGGAAACTCATCACAAATAATGGCACTCATTTTAAATCTTCCCAAATTAAAACATTTATTGATTGTTTTCATATTAAACACTTGCAGGTTGCCTTGCACTCTCCCATCTCCAATGGTTTGGTGGAGCGGATGAATAGGTTTCTAAAGGAAGGGGTCCAGTCAGCTCTGTCTTCAGGAACTTCGGTGGAGGAAATTTAAGGAAGGAGGTGTGGAATTATTTTGTGATTCCTCAAAGTAGTACAGGTGAATCTTCCTTCAGAATGTTGCATAATAGAGTACCTAGGTGCACGTATATCCAGATTGGTGTCGGTCTTGATGTTACAGCTATAAAGTCTAATTTTGGGAAAAAAACATTCCATGAAAAACTTTGATTTAGAAATTGGTGATTGGGATTCTGATTAGAAAACCTAACAGGGTTAATAAGGGAGGGTCAAGGTTTATGTTACCTGTTAAAGTAGCCAAAGTTTTTAAAGGGGTGGTGTTGTTGGTTGGTAAATGTTGGTGGAGTATGAGTCTTGTCAAAATCTCTCCTGACAAAGCAAAGAAAATTCAGCATGCTAAAAAGAAGGGAATAATGATGACCTTCATCTTGATAGCTCTTGGTTGGTTAAGGGTAATATAGATTGTCTATGTGCTAGTTCTTCATCTACGATGAATGATTTGTCACAGAGATCTCTCTTTTATGGTGGGTTAACTTCTTGCTCAAATGGCTCTGAGGAAGTAGTTATTGACTTTTCCTGCACATTGCCTAATGCCAGCAATGAGTATTCTGTTACAGACTTAGCATTTTCTGCTTCTAAATCAGGTGGAGTTTCCCCTTCAGCTGACTTTTCTGGTGGTTCACAGAAAATTTGGATCCGTCTGAGGGCAGCTGGCACATCTTCTTGCAATGTTTCAACTCGTTATAGATTTAATGATTATTATATGCATTGGCCATAATGGTATGTTTTTACAAATTTATTGTTTTTTTGTTTGTTGTTTCTTTTATGGGGAAAGGTGATGTAATATGATGTAATTGTGTTCACAAGCTTGGTTGATTTGTAATGTTGTTTTCATTGAATGTTTGTTTTAATTCTGCGTTCCACATTCTACTTCCTGCTCTGCTAGGCTTCTGACTGACTGTTACAGCAGTTGTTCAGGAACACCAGCAATGCAGGAGGTGCAGTTATGGGCTCCTTCATCCTGACTTCTAATAAAGCTAGTTTGCTTTCAACCTTTTCTTTTGACTAATTGTCCTTAACACAGCACCTTAGCTTGGCCCCTGTAAAGAAGTTTCTCTGGAGCTCTCAAGGATTGTGGCTATCTTGCACCTGCAGCTGTTTCTTTGCACACTTGATCACTATATTATGTTATGTGTATTTTTGCAGCACAATATTACCAGTGAGGGTATCCTGGTGCTATAAAACTGTTTAGATTTTTTGATAAACACATTTTTATTGTTTTGAAAACCAATGACATTGTCAAGTCAGCATTAGACACGGAAGATGACACTACATCACCATCTACAGGAATTCAACAGCTCATAGGCCCCGTTCTCCGAAGGCACAAGTAGAAAAACAGATAAAGACAATACTTTGATTACTCCACAGTACCTAGCAATTTCCCCCACACCCTACGGTATTTTTTAGGACACCCTCGTGCCTCGTACAGGGTCCTTTCTTGGGTCGCGCACCAATCTACCCCTCTTCGCCACTTCCCTGAGCAGGGTGGATCTGGACATTTCCACGCCGCAGCTATGTCTCGCTTGGCCACTATCATGGCCGTGTTGAAAAACAGTTTTTCATTTCTGGACCCATCCAGCCCATTTGTGATCCCCAGCAGGGAGTGACGAGGGTCATGAGGGACTTCCCACCCCAAGACTTCCGTGAGTTCCTCTTCGATATCGCCCCAGAATCGCGCCAGGAGGGGGCATGCCCAGACCATGTGAAAAAAATCAGCCGGAGCTTGACCACACCTCGTGCAGGATGCGTCTGGGCGTATGCCTGCCCGGTGGAGGCGCAGGGGGGTTAAGTATGCGGCGTGTAGGTAGTATAGTTGGATCAATCTGAGTCTGGCTGACGCGGTGACCGTCTTGGGCGCCATAAGGGCGTCGCGCCAATCCTCCTCATCGAGTGGACCCACCCACTCTACCCATTGGTTTCTCAGCTTATCTAATGTAGTGGGGGTGTTGTTAACCAGCGTTCGATAAATACGTGAAATACCCCTGGTGTCGTCTGCAATGTGCGCGTGGAGGGTGTGTCGGATTTGCAAATATTTGTAGAATTGAAAAACTGTTTAGATTTAATAACTCAGACCCAAACTCAAACTATTTAGGTGTAATAACTAGAAACATCTGTATTTTCTTTAACTCCGTCATGTTTCTGTTACGTGTCTGTACAGTACGCATTTGACAGGTGCCCCTACACCCATAGGTGGTGTGTAGTACTAGACCATGTTCCAACTCATCACAACTTTATCCTCTTTCAATGCGTAATTGTCTCTACAGTCAGAGCTCTTTGTGAACATTCACAATACCACAACCACAAAAATCATTCCCCCGCCATGTTTCATCCCCTCCTTCTGCTTTACCAATGCCTAAGGAAACCACCCACCTCATCCACCGACTAAATGTGCAACAAACCCTTGACTACAAAGGACACAACCTGGAGATTTCCTTCATCTCATTCAAGCTATGGAATCCTTGATCAGTCTGCGACAGGACAACCTATATCACCAACAGTTTGGATCTTGTCTTCCCACTATACTTCACAGCCATCACTGATGTGTTGTTTTAAACATGCTTATCACAACATTAGCTTACATTGTTCACACATTCTGAGAAACATTTCACACATCCCACCTGTTGCTTAACTGAGACTAGGACACATCACATGGGTTAATAAAGAAACTCTTTGTAATGTTAGGATTGTTTATTGTCAGCTGGCAAAGGTAGGAGTTGCTTTGCCGGCTGTTACCTATCAAGGGGTCAATTCCTCCATAGAGGCTCCTTCAATCAAGGCTCCCAGCAAGAATATTATCAAGACTACAAACCCAATTTCTATCCCCACTGTTCCAGAGGATTCCGAAACAGGAGATACAGATCCAAAGGAGATCAGTACTCAGGTAAGAATTTTCAGTTTTGTCCTTCCTCCCGTAGGAGCCAGATTGGCTCTTTGTCTAAATGCTTGGTTGTCTCTCACGTGGGATCCTTGGGTTATTCAGACCATTCAGGATTATTGCATAGATCTATATCAGATTCCAGTGCACCGTCATCTGCCCAACCCTCTCCGTTTTTCACAGGAACAGTTTCTTCTACTTCAAGAAGAAGTGAAATCACTTTTTTCAAAGCAAGCTATCGAACAGACTTTGTTCAATCCTTCAGATTTCCTCAGCACCATCTTCTTGGTTCTCAAAAAGAACAGAAAATGTTGTCCAGTCATCAATCTGAAGATTTTCAACAATTCAGTAGTTTTCCATCTCAGAGACATACTCCTTCAGGATGATTGGTTAGTGTGTTTGGATCTTCAAGACGCTTACTTGACCGGTTCAGTTCACTCATCTTTCAGGAAGTATCTTCAGTTTCAATGGGGCCAATCCTTTTTCAGCTTCAAAACTCTCCCTTTCGGCCTCTCTTCAGCCCCTTGGTGTTTTACCAAGATTTTCAGACCAGTGGTAGCCTTTCTCAGGGCATCAGACTCATCATTTATCTCGACGGCTTCTTGATCCTGGCACGCGAGAGAAACTGTCTCTGCTCTCATTTGCATCTGTATCAAGACCTCCTGTTAAGACTAGGTTTCCTCATCAATTTTCAAAAATCCTCTCTCATTCCTTTAAAACGTCTGGAATTTTTGGGCGTCATAATAGACACCTCTCTTTCGATTCTTCACCTCCCACAACAAAGGGTTGCCTTAATAAAAAAAAAGATCAATTGCGCCTTATCACTGTCCCATTGTTCCCTCAGATCTTTGGCTCGGCTAGCTGGTCTGCTAATTTCCTTGCCAACTTTCCCGGCCCACTCCATTATTGAGCTTTACAGAGATTGAAGATTCATCATCTGCGCAGGGGTCTGGCTTACTCAGACCCAGTAAGCCTGGATTCAGAGTCCAGAGAAGAACTCCTATGGTGGCTGAGTCACTTAGACACCTGGAATGGGAGAACGATTTTTGCTGCTGCCCCAGATCTTGTCGTAGAATCAGATTTGAGTGAGACACGATGGGGCTCAAGATGGGGTCAACTCTCGACTGGAGGTACATGGTCTCTTCAGGAGTAATCCTCACACATCAAGTGTTTAGAGATGCTTGCAGGTTCTTTTGCCATCCAGACCTTTGTAAAAGACAGAGCAAAATGCACAATCCTCTTATGGATGGACACCCTGTCGGCGGTCAGGTACATAAACCGTCTTGGAGGTACAAGGTCCAAACCTCTGGCAGTTCTTGCTAAGAGTCTGTGGGAATTCTGTCTCCAAAGGAACATTTCTGTCAGAGCGTAATAGCTTCCAGGCAAATTGAACGTGGTGGCAGACTGATTTTCCAGGCATCTTCAGGATTCAAGCGACAAGAGACTTCATCCTTCAGTATTCAATCGTCTTTCTTCAATCTTTGGCACTATGTCGATATACCTTTTTGCTTCCTGTACCAACTCCTAACTCCCTTCCTTCTTCAGATGGAGTCCAGATCCCTTAGCTCTTGCTACAGATGCTTTTCTCCAGTCATGGCCCCAGTAACTTCTCTATGCCTTCCTCCCCTTCCTTTTCATTGCCAGAGTCCTAACACAGGCATGCAGACAACAGTCATCTCTAGTTCTGATCACCCCATGTTGGCAGGCTTAACCTTGGTATCCTTTGTGTTGGAGCTAACTTTGGACATTCCAATTTGGATTCCTCCCTTTCCCAACTTGCTTCTCAACCATCAGGGCCTTCATCACAACCTCATTCCAGCGGGCTTCCTTCCTCTCATCGTATGGAGGATTTCGGGGCTTCCTTGAGAACCCCAGAAATTTCGGAGGAAGCTATCCAGCTCATTCAACAAGTTTGGTCCCCTGGCACAGCAAAGGTCTACAAGTAAGACTGGTTGGTCAGGTGTATCTGGTGTTGAGACAGGGATTCAGATCTCCTTTCAGCAAATGTGACTTTGGTGATTCATTTCCTAGCTTCTTTGGCTTCACAAGTTAAAGCCTATTGTACCATTAATACCCACAGATCAGCGATTTCTGCAGAGCACGTTAGAGTGGATGGAAGGCCTATCGGAGAGCATTCCCTGGTCTGTCGCCTTTTAAAGGGAGCATGTTTTGCTAAACCTTCTGTTCCCAAGTATAATACCATGTGGGACATTTATTTGGTTTTCTGTTTGTTTATTTCATGGCCAGACAATGCTGATATCTCTCTCAAACCTTTATCTGCATAGTTAAGTATGCTTTTGTGATTGGTTTCATTCAATCGTGTTTCTGACGATAAAGTACTAGATGTATCGTCTTTTCATTACTCTTCTCTAGGTGTTTATTTTCAAGTTACTAGACACACTAAAACTAACTTAATGTCAGTACATTTCACTTTTATCCCTTCTCAGCCTAAGTTGTGTTGGCAATTGTTTAAAAACGTACATTTCACGAACTGCAGATTTCAGAACTCCCTCCATGTTCCAACTCCTTATTTCCTTTCAGAAACCCCACAAGCCTGTTTTCGCTCCTACCATGGCCCAATGGGTTAGACAGATCATGTCCTTGGCTGGCATTAACACAGATTCCTTTGGTGCCCATTTAGCCAGAGGGGCTATGGCCTCTAGGGATTTTTGGGCATGTGGAGTTTACATGATATTCTCAGATCTGCAGATTGGTCAAACGTTAATATGTTTAGACTTTTTAATGTAAACCAATTGCTCATCCGTCTGAATCTGTTATATCAATGCTTTGAACAAGCATAATATAAGCCTCTGGTCTTGTAGTGATATTGAGATTTTCCTAGCCTTGGTGTCAGAAAGGCTAGATTTTATTAAAGACACGAAGGCGAGTATTATCCCACCACTATTTCATTAACCCTTCCTGGTTCTATTTTTTCTTCAGTCCCAGTGCCTTCAACCAGTACTACTACAACTTAGTTCGCCCAGAGCTTTTCCTCCTCTGGATTCCTCCTTGCGGATTTCCTTCCCCACTCCAGGATTTCGGAATTTGCTTCCTCTTCTCCTTATGGATATCTTCAAGGATTTGGTGACTGTTATCCTAACTTTAAGTTCTTTTCTAATTTTTCTCTCTGGATCTCATCTTGATTGACTCTTGCAAGAAAAGAGGAATTATTGCTCTCAGTCAGGATAACTATTATGGAATACAATGTCTTATTGGCTATTCCATTATGATGTAATATTGGCAGTTATTTTCAAAGGACTTCTGGGTAATGTAGTTTTTCTCTCATGGCTGCTATATAATAAATGCAAGAAAAGATAAGCATAATACTCGCCTCCCTGTCTTTAGTAAAATCTAGCCTTTCTGACACCAAGGCTAGGAAAATCTCAATTTACAAACATCTTCTGGGGCACTGAGCGTGTTGTGTGAGCCTGAGTGTTCTACCAGACAGCCACTGCATGTTCATTGAGTCACTGCCTGTGATATTGTAATACAAACTGAAATGTTTAGTAGTGCCACATAGGTACTTTCCCTGGATGATC
This sequence comes from Calotriton arnoldi, assembly GCA_963921515.1. Taxonomy (NCBI): domain Eukaryota; kingdom Metazoa; phylum Chordata; class Amphibia; order Caudata; family Salamandridae; genus Calotriton; species Calotriton arnoldi. Next base: position 213,392 of record CAWUFW010015380.1, on the reverse strand, counting down.
CCTTGTCTTGGTTCGGGGCACCCACTGTGGTGATAGTTATTGGTTCTGAGAGGCATCTTGCAGGAAGCTATTGGGAAACACAAGGAGTAAAGACACATTACATTGCACATGGTTTGATGTGACACAGACTTACAACGCACAAGTGAAAGGAAGGGTGGCAAGACTTGCACAGACATTGATGCGGCCATCGCACTGCACAGTGGTGACCTGGAGTATACACATGCAGTGAGTCTTAATATTCAGGATATGAAATGTGGGAAGACAGAGCCTGTCTTTAGGAATGAAGGTGGACACTGATTCACAAATGACACTTAGTTGCTGCCATTGCAGCTGACCCACCAGCACAGCAAAGCTGGTGGTTTGGCTAGTTGGAAACGGTGAATGACGGCGAACAGGAGATGAAGATGCAATAGATTGGCACAAGTCTTTTTGGCAGGACACAGAGATAGTGGGGTGGGCAGTTTAGTGGTTGATTAACAGTTGTACAGCAGCATAAATCATGCTGCAGTAGCAGGGGCCTCTCCTCCATCTGACTACTGTGCAATGGGCGGGCTGTCCAAGATGTGAATCATGTATATCATATAGGAGAGTGATCCAATTTAGGGCATGGGGGGCTGGGATCATTACATCTCAAAAGGGTACCCCCTACACCATCAATCTGAAGACATCTCACCTAGAAAAACCTTGCCATTGTTTCTCTAGTCGTCAACTAAATGACACCTGATGCTTTAAACAATCTCAACCAACGTACAGTAAAATTATCACGTCCACAACAGCACTGACAACACCAGGGGAGGCAGTGTCAGGAGGCAATGATGGTTGCAACACTGGATCTGTAAGGAAAGGCACACTTGATATAATATGTGCATGAGACAGAGCATGTAGCTGTGTACGGATTGCACATAGCCATGTAGACATGTGTGGTGTGAAGAACATGCACAGCTACCAGGCTTGGCAAATCCTACTGAATGTCAGACTCAGCTTTATTCAGCTGACAAACAGCCATAAAAGAACATAGATATATACAGGAATAAAATTGACTAGAGGCCCAAAATTTCAGTAAAAACACAGATAAAAGGGTAAAACGTGGATAAAATAGATATTATAAAAATCAGACACACGTAGTTAGTCAAAGTGCATAGTGCTTCTGGCTCGTACAGCTGCCCGGAGAAACAGACTTACACAATGGCAGATTGCATTATCAGATAATTCTTGCAAATAGTAAAAGGCCTGCATACATTTCCAATCATTTCTAAGCCGCATAAGAGGCACAAGATAGCATTTATAATAACCACGAATGAATCATTGATTGTTTGGACACGTTATCACATGGACCTGTTCTGAGATCCAGGCAGTGCTGGCACCCGCTTGGAAAACAGAAGGAGTGGTGCCGGCTCTAAAGCGCAAGAGAAGGGGGCGCTCCCGGCTCCCGCTGGTATTCCACAGGTAACTAGGTACGACGACCCCAGGACTGAGATGTAGACAACTCCCAACACTTCATTCCTGAGCTTCTCATCTAGCCTTTCAGCTTGTAGCTGTGCTATCAGTAGAGCCTGTACTTGTTTCCTGCTTAGGGGATCACATGCGACTGTCTCCGAAGAAATATCTTTGTTAAACCAATCCCTTCAAGTGTTTTTTTCACGTATGCCAACCATGGGATGGAAGAACGAACCCCTATCGCAGGCCAGACAGTCAGAAATGATTCTCCTCGTAAGTGATGCTTCTTCCGCGCTCATAATAGAAAGCTACAGAAGCGGGGGATGGATATGTATTTGGTCACTTAAATAAGTTTGATCTAGCTCCCGGTGGCAGACAAAGTGGGAGGTCGATACGGGCACTGAAAGAATTCTCCCACAGAAACATTTTTCTTCCCTTTGGAGTATCTGCGGCTCACTGATTCCCCAAAACCCAGCCCCATAGGTTCCAATAGGTACACACTGGGAGGAGTATATTTGTAACAAGGGTGGGAGCACCCCCACCGCGGTGGTGATGGTAAACTAAAGAGCGAAGCTACGGCTCTTGACAGTTTTGCCCTGCTCTGCGCAATTTGGGGTGCCCATGAGCCAGTAGAACTAAAAGTGACCCCCCAGGTAGGAGAAAGTGCTAGTGATCTGCAACGTGTTTGAACCTACTCTAATAGGTAAAGGTCGTATGCGCTTTAGGCCACATGTCATGAAAGATTTAGTAAAGTTAGTTGTTAAATCAAACCACGATTGAGTGAACCAAAAGACGTAGGGCTCTGGGGGTGCAGGCGATTAACACAGCATCGTCTGCATAAAGAAGTGCGGCGTTGTTTACCATTGGTAGATAAGGGGTGCACTGTGTAAGCTCAGAACTAAGGTTGTTTATATATAAAATATACAGCAGAGGAACAAGCACACACCCTTGGTGCACCCCACGTCCTGTGCTAAATTCTTCAGACGCTTCCGCATTATTGCCAAATCCAACGCACGCTTTTGTTCCTTGGTGCTGATGGAGCAAGGTAAACGAGAAAAATTTTGAACCCCCTAATAGTAACGTTAGTAATTAATACAATTGTTCGTTTAAATGAATAACCAACAATGTATGTTTTCCTTAATAGGTGTTCTTGGTAACATGCAGTATCTGTGCAAACTAATCTACTTACAATTGTTAATGTAAATAACGATAACATAATGATTTGCGTATTAATTAGAATAATATTGCATGATTTGTGCTACGCAGTAAATTGTATGGTGGCAAAAGAAAGTGGTTGGTAAGTAAGAAATAGCTTTATATGTCGCTTTTGCTAGGTAACACCTAACTGGGGTACGTAGAATGACGGGAGGGAAACGAAAAGGCTTATTTTCTTATTCTTAACTATTATCTGTTTGTTTCTATGATAGTTCGTTCAAGCCTGCTAGGCCGTGCTGTAAAAATGGCTGCCGAGACAAATAAGCTTAAATGCGCAAGCGCAAGATGGCTTCCAAGCGGAAGAAAAAGCTGTGAACAAATACATCACGTGGGTGCTTCCAAAGCTCAGGATGGAAGAGGGATCAAGGTTATGATGACCTTTTTACCCAGACGTGTGCCAAAGGGGGACTCAGCGAAAGAGTGTGAGAACCAGAAGTGTATCCGTGAATTGACAAGGAACTGTTTAAAATGAAGTATCAGAAAGAAGATACAAAGAAAGAATGTTAATTGGATTGGTAATGTCCTGAAACCGTGAGAAAGGACAAAATTATAAACATTTTTCAGAACTGGTTTGGGCAAGGAGGGCAATGAGGAGATGTTTGCCACCCCTCCAATGGACCAATTAGCGTGAATCTCGCCCCAAAAATGAAACATTTGTGTTTAGTAAGCTAGTGTTAGGGTATAAGAGGACCTACTCTTAAGTAGGAGGGGCGCTGCTTTTTACATATTTTTATTGAGCACTGGACGCTGACGCTGGAGAAGCCGCTGCTATTTTCCATAGGCCTTTATATTTTTAATACGATTAATCTTTTACTCTTAAAATTTTGATTGAGAAAGAACGAGATTGTGGTGGAAAACCTGTATAGGTGGTCCGTCGAGGAGGCTTGTTTAGCAGGACAGACAGTCAGTTTTTGGGAGTTCTATGCTGAGATCTCAATTTAACTTCTGTGACGAACTTTATTCTTCCATCTAAAAGGGTATGCATTGCAATTTCAATTTATTTCTTATAAGGTTATTAAATGTATTGATCTGATTAATAAAACTGAATTTATTCATGCTTAAATTTTAGATAAACTATATTATAATTAAAATTATGAGTCTGTGGTTCTTTAGCTCAATAATAAATGTAAATGTTAATATGAATTTAAGTGATTGAGCTGGTCTTAATCACCATCAACTGATTCCTACTAGTTGGTCCATCGACCAATGAGCGGAATACCTCGAAGCTTGAGAATTATCGTGTTGATTTAAAAGGTATCCCGTCTCCTTCCAGCAAGTCATTAACTTTTTCTCCTAAGTAAAGGCGGATGAGTTCCAGGGAATATATGAGAGAGTGAATGTTTATGCGGTTTTATGGGCCCCACCGTCATATATTAGTATAGTTGTGAAGAGGAATGTTTTTCAACCTGGATGTCAATGCCTAGAGGAGAAGAAATTCTATTGATGGCGCTGGATAAGATTTCTTGGTAGCAGAGTTATGGTTACTATAGATTAGTTTGGTGATTATTGATTATTGATTATTTCATGTCTAACACTTTATGTTGAGTCGCGTTATGTTATATGTAAGTCGGAAATTTTGAAGCTTCCGGGAAGTAGAAAGTGGACACGTGTGGCAAGAGAAGTCACATGGAATAGTGCATTGTCTAGGTTTTCAAAATGGTGATAACACAGGTTGTGTTATGATAGGAACATTTTCTGTATGAAAGGTGTATGAGTGAAATAGCAACCGGTTTTCTTGTGAAACTCTGGCCTTAATTCTCAGGAGCAGTGTAGTCTCCACATGTGTTTTATCCCCAGAGAAACGGGTTTACCCCTTGCTTGAAAGAAGGGTAAGGTAGAAGGAAGTGCTACACTTATCGAACGAAATTGTATTCTTGCGAAATAGAGTAAAACTATCACTTTGTTTAGTGAAAACAGACAATGGAAATGTGTTTTTGATGTTGTAATTAACCAGAAACAGTTAAGAGAATATTGCCGATAAATTTTGTAAAGGAGGGGTCGGCAGCAGAACTGAAGTAGAGAAAAGGCCGCGCTGGAATTGGTCAGTGCAATAGAAACACGGAAAACGCCCTGATTGGTGCGTTGGTGTGAGACGCGCTAGGATAGGTTGGATAAGCAGTGACGTAGAAGCTTGGGATTGGTGCGTTGGTGTGAAACGCGCTGCGATAGGTCCAAATAGCACATAGAGAAAAGAGTTGAGTTACGAGTTTTGCAAAAAGGAAAGAAATCGTGAAATATGGCTTATTTTGAGTATGGTAGAGAGAAAACGTCGTGGATGGCGAAAATTAAGAACTTTTTTAAGAAAGACAAAAAGGTAGTGACTAGAGAGGGACAAGTAATTCCTCCGCCGAAAACACCCGCTTCGCATATGATGCTGAAATACGGCTATCATACTTGCATATGGTTAGAAAATTGGACCAAATATACTCAAAATGATGGAGTGTTAGCCTTTCCTGAGAATGGTTCATTTAGCGTAGCTGTACTTCGGAATTTGAGAGAGAAAATGACGAAGCTTGAGCCTAAACCTAGACCAACACAGTTTGAAGCGTTAAGTGAATGGGAAGATGAGATGTATGAACGAGAAAGATACAGAGGAGTAAAGAATCATGATTTTGTTCCTGGAAGGCTGTGGGGAGTGAATCATGAGGACAGAATAAAGCGTTGGAGATATGCTAATATGACAGGAGGTTTGTTTCCAGCCTTTACAGTTGAAGAGGAAGCAAGGAGAAAGTGTACAGAGAAAAAGAAACATATAGTTACTGAAAGATACGGGTATGGTGGTAGCGAGACAGAGGATGAATTGCTGGAAGATATTTTAAACCGAAACCCACTTCCATACCAACAGAATTCTGCGGTGGTGACACCTAATGCACCACCAATGGAAACTGGGAGGAATAAAAGTCCTGAACGAAGATACGAAATAAGCAGGTTAAAAGAACAGTTAAAAACCCCACAAAGCGAAAAGGTTGAAAGTGACAATGCAACCGAATTAGCAAAAACTACGAGAGAATTGACTGAGAAAATAAGAGAGTTAACAATGAATATGGAAGCTGTAACTGTACCAGTAACAATAGGTCCAGTAATACCAGTTTTTGAGAACCAGAGAATAAATGAACATTCTTTAGTCATTCCCATGAACTCAAATTTACAAAGAATGGAAGAAGGGATGGAACTAGAAAATGAGGAAGCCTGAAATTTGGTCAGTTCATATAGACCGAGCCCACCTACTAATTTGACAATAAATGAGAGTGAGTTAAGGAGGATTCCTATGGGAACTGAGTCTGCATCAGAAACACCAGAGAGGAGTAGAAATTGGGTAGAATTAAATAGTACACCTGTAGGTCCAACTCCAGATAAATTAAATGAATGGATGAAAACCCTGCAAAAGAAAGAGACAGAACCAAAACCATTAGATGTAATTAGGCTAAAAATAGATATGGAAGAGTTAATTTTAGGGACTATTGGTACAGAAAAATTGAAAACATATCAGGATGATGAGGTTATGTTTTTGTGCAAAAGCATTACATGGAGAGCTAGAAATTTGCATGACAAATTAGAAGAGACAGCGAATGAGCTAGGAGTAGAATTTGTAAAGGTGAGAAGTTTACAGAAACCATATAGGGTAGATTTTGTGAGAAAGATATAGAAAATTTGAACACAGCAGGACGGTTAACCCAAATAAAAGAATTGATTGTTTTGTTGAGAAAATTGGGTGATGTGGACAGATGGAGAAGCAGGTGGACTAAAAGAAATGAGAAAACGACCGATAAAGCGTCTTTGGCTTTTGCGGTGACAGACAAGGAATCAATTGTAAGGGAGTATCCGATGAGAGAAACTCCAGGAGGTAGTTATGTGCATGTCCCTTGGTCCAGACAAGATATACTGTCATTTACAAATGACTTCCCAAAATTAAGAGAAAAACCTGTAGAATGGTATAGACAAGTGGAAAGGTTTGTCAAAGTTTCGAAGGTGTTGTGGGTAGATTTGGATGGATTATTTGACATTGTAGTACCAGCTGATTTATGGACAGAGTGTAAAATTACCATCGATTGGCCAACTGTAGAATACCCAAGAGACGCAAAAACAGGAGCGCCAGGACCAGAAATTTTGAGGAAATATGACCAAGTTATTACCTTTTTGAAAAATAAAATTCCACCTAAAGAAACAGATTGGGTAAAAATTGATAGAACTACGCAGGAGAGTAAGGAATCTGTACATGCCTATTATGAAAGGCTACTTTTGGTTTTCTAACAGTATAGTGGCTATGAGACTTTAAATGAAAAAGACATGAGTCATTTTGTATATAGATTTGTTTATGGGTTAAAGCCAGAAATAAGTGAAATGATCAAACAGCATATGATCTGCTGGCAAAACAGCACAGTAGATGAAGTGTTGAGGTATGTAGTGATGACATTGAATGTAGACAACGTAAATTAAAAGAGAAAGCGATGTGGGCGCAAGTGAAAGTTGCAGAGAAACAAGAAGCTCAACTGAATAATCAGGTTAATGAGGCAGGACAAACTAAATCCAAACCGAATATAGGTAAAGGCAAAGGCCAAATGAGTATAGAAGAGGCAAAGAAGAAGTGGCCATGCCACAATTACGGAAAGTTAGGGCATTGGAGAAACGAGTGTAAATTCCCTCCAAAAGCTAATGCGGAAAATCAATCATTAAATCCACAGGTGCAGAGTGAGGTGAGTTACCAACAGCTGCAGCAACCGCAGGTAGTTACTCAGCAGAGTCAGGTGCCTCAACCACCACTTCCCAAGAGTGTAAATCCACAAAGATACAGTGCAGAGACAGGATTCTACGGAGGAGAGCAGGTAACACAATTGCCGCGCGCAGCTGCAATATCGCAGTATTGGTTACGACAGGATGGGAATGAGTCGGATGAAAGTTTATGACGGTGCCTAGGAGAGGAGGAAGAGTGCGTGCTTGGTGCAACTCTAGAGGTAGATCAAGCAGGTCCATTTGTGGATGGAGAAGTGAATGGTGCAAATGTAACATTCCTCGTGGACACTGGAGCTACCCGTTCCACTGTTAGATCAGTGGAAATTCCAAACCTTCCTCTCTCAGGTGAACATATCCAAGTCATTGGTGTCTCAAACCAGCAAAATATTAAGGCGCCTCTTACCAAATTAGTAGAGGTAAAGATTGGACCATTCAGAGAAATGCACCGATTTGTGGTGTGTGATTGCAGTCCTGTGAATTTACTAGGACGCGATCTACTTTGCAAAATGAATTGCACCATCTATTGTACTCCGGATGGGATTGCCTTTCAGACTCCTGATGAAGATGTACTGTATAAAATGACAATGGTGAATTTAGAGTCAGAAGTGAATGACTTATTTCCTGTGTTTGATGTAGAGAAAATCCCAATTGAGTTGAAAGAAACAGTAAAACAGGAGGTGTGGGATTTTACGGGCGAAGATATAGGGCTAATGAAAGGAGTAGACCCTGTTAAAATTTCTGTTAAAGAAGGAATAAGTTACCCAAATACTCCACAGTATAAATTGACGCCAGAAATAATTGAAGGAATAACACCTGTAATAAATAAAATGATTGAACAAGGAATTTTGAGAGAAATAATGAGCAGTCCATGTAATTCGCCTATAATGGGACTGAAAAAGCCGAACGGAACCTATAGAATAGTACAAGATTTAAGAAAGGTCAATAAAATTGTTGTTCCTTGTTGTCCAATTGTACCAAACCCTGCTGTAATACTGTATCAGATTCCACGTGAAGCGGAATGGTACACGGTCATTGATTTGTGCCATGCATTTTTCTCTATCCCATTACATCCAGATAGCCAGCCATTATTTGCATTCAGGTTTGGAGAGCGTATTTTGGCATGGTGCCGAATTCCTCAAGGGTATACAGAAAGCCCCTCGATCTTTAATCAGATTCTAAAGAAATCATTGGAAGATTTGAAAATGCCCGAAAAATCTGTGATGGTTCAGTATATTGATGACCTATTGGTGGCATCAAAAACAGAAGAAGCATGTGTTACCGACACAATTGCTTTGCTGAATCATTTAGCAAAAGGAGGACATAAGGTATCCCCATCAAAATTACAGTTTTGCCAACAGGAGGTCCAATACTTAGGACATAAGATTGAAAAGGGAGTGCGAAAAGTAACGACTGAGAGAATAAAAATAATTCAAAGAATGAGAGCTCCAATGACACAAAGAGAGGTAAGAATGTTCCTGGGAATGGTTGGATATTGTCGACAATGAATAAGTGGATTTTCATTAATTGCAAAACCATTACAGCGTTTGACAAAAAAAGATGTTAAAGGTCCATTTGAATTGAATGATGAAGAGATGAAGGCGTTTAGAGAACTAAAAACGAAACTATCTGAAGCTCCGACACTGGGAATGCCTGACTAGGAGAAAGATTTTGAGCTGTATTGTAGTGAGAGAGATGGGTGCGCGTTTTCAGTCTTAATGCAAAGACATGGAAACATGAAAAGACCTATTGCGTATTTTTCAGCTGTTTTAGACCCAGTAGCAAAAGCGTTGCCTGGGTGTCTGAAAGCAGTAGCTGCTACTTGCGTGAGTCTGGAACAGAGTGAAGGCATTGTGATGGGTTATCCATTGAGAGTATATGTTCCCCATTCTGTGGAAATTCTTTTGACAAGAACCAAAACTCAATACATGACACATAGTCGGCTGACTAGGTATGAAAAAGTGATTTTAAGTGCAGACAATGTAACCATTGACAGATGCACAAATGTAAATCCTTCGACATCATTGCCGGATGAAGAGAGTATGATAAATATGGATGAGGTTGACCATGATTGCTTGAATGTACTCGAGTATTGTACAAAACCAAGGCCAGACATTAGAGATGAGCCTTTAAAAGAATCAGATTATGTATTGTTTGTGGATGGCTCATGTTTGAGAATGAGTGAAGGAGTTTTGAGTGCGGCATATGCAGTATGCACAGTAGCTGCCATAATGGAAGCATCTTGTTTGAAAGGAATACGTTCTGCCCAAGTGGCTGAACTAGTTGCTTTAATACAGGCATGCAAATTGGGAAAGAATGTCCGAATCACGGTAATCACGGATAGCCAATATGGTTTCGGAGTGGTTCATGATTTTGGGCAGATCTGGTCCCAAAGAGGTTTCTTGACATCTGCAGGGACCCCAATCAGAAATGGTGAGTTTGTGAAAAAGTTGCTTGAGGCGATACAGCTGCCTAAACAGATTGCAGTGGTGAAGTGCAATGCACACAAAAATGGGGAAGACTACATAACTGTGGGCAACAAATTTGGCGACGAAATAGCTCAGTATTGTGCTAAAAATGTAGTCTCATTGAACAGAGGCAGGGAAAGAGAGCATGTTTCGTGTCCTTTGCTTATCACTAACCCTGTCGAGACATGGGATGAGGTGAGACAATTACAGGAAGCTGCAGATGATGAAGAAAAAAATAGCTGGATAAAAGCAGGATGCAGAAAAAGGGAGGAAAATGATGTTTGGGTTTACAGAGACGAAAGACCAGTTATGCCTGATAGCATGATTTCTGACATGGCACGGATGTACCATGGACAAGCTCATATCGGAAGGGATGCAATGATCAGACTTTTCAGACAAACCTGGTATAACCCAAAGTTCAGAGCCATAGCTGAGAGTCTTTGTCAAAGATGTCTTATTTGTCAACAGATAAACCCAGGAAGGAAGACAGTAGTGAGTCTAGGAACAATAGGACGAGAGGGAGGTCCTTTCACGAGAATGCAGATGGATTTTATAGAAATGCCCCCAAGCAATAGATTAAGATATGTTCTTGTAGTCGTCTGTTTGTTTTCCCGTTGGGTGGAAGCCTACCCGACCAGAAGGAATGATGGAATTACAGTAGCAAAACTCATGCTGAGAGAATTCATTCCGAGGTATGGTTTTCCAGTAACAATTGAAACAGATAGAGGAACACATTTTCAGAACGAATTAATTCAATTGATATGTGAAGCACTTGGTATTAAACAGAAACTGCATTGTGCATACAGACCAGAGGCTTCTGGAGTAGTAGAACAAGTGAATGGAACTATAAAGAACAGGCTAGGGAAAATGTGTCAAGCCACAGGACTCAAATGGCCAGATGCTTTGCCATTGGTCTTAATGACTATCAGAAGCATACCTGAAAGAAAGACAGGTCTGAGTCCCCACGAAATAATCATGGGACGAGCAATGAGACAAGCACATGTACCTGTCAACAAACTGCTGACTATAACTGATGATCTCGTGTTGGATTATTGCAAAGGATTAGCTGATGTGGTACGTTCTGTGTTTCATCAGGTTGGACCAGATGCGACCACTCTCGAAAGAAAACCAGCTCATGATTTGAATCCAGGAGACTGGGTCCGCATAAAAGTCCACAGGAGAAGAAACTGTTTGGTTCCCCGCTGGGACCAACCACGACAAGTGATCCTGGTAACAACAACTGCGGTCAAATGTGCAGGAGTGAAACACTGGGTACATGCCAGCCACACCATCAGAGTTCCGGATCCTGAAGCTCGACCTGTAAGTCGACATCTGGAAATATCTGATACCAGTTCAGCCTCCGATGCAGAAGAAGAAACAAACAGGGTTCCAGAATTTGAAGATCGACCTGTAAGTCGACATCTGGAAGACCCAAGTACAAGTTCAACAACAGGAGGAGATAATGAAATAGCAAAGATTCCAGAATTTGAAGATTGACCTGAAAGTCGACATCTGGAAATATCAGACACCAGTTCAGCATCTGATACAGATCACTCAGATTGTGATGAAAATCTGAAACAGGACTGGAAAACTGATATCATAAACGAAGAAACTGAGCAAAAAGACAGCAATAGTGAGCAACCAAGTACAAGCTATGGTAAAGATCCTTCAGAAATTATTCAAATAGATAAAGAAGGGATAATTTCAAATAGAAAGATAGAAGAATCGGAAGAATCTCGAGGAGCAATAGGGACAGACCGGCGAATAAAGGAACAGGGAAATATAGAAACAGAAAGAGAGATCGACGCGAATTCGGAAGAACCTCGAGGAGGGACAGAAGTAGGTGATCAAAGAAGAAAAACACAAGAAGGATCAGAACTAGATGAAGGAAGTGAAATCATAAAATTCAAGATAAGAGGCAATAAAGAAAGGTTTGAAACAGAATCAGAAGAGAGTGGAGAAGAAAGAAAACAGAAATTAGAAACAAGAAAGAGAACTTGGAGAGCAGAAAGAGAAGAAAAAGAAAGTGAACCGAAAAAGCCGAGAAAAGGAGATAATTGGCCCAACGAAGTTGAGATTGAGATACAAGATTATAAACCTAAATGGAAATCATGCAGAACAAGTAAATGAAATAACCAGTCAAAAGGAACAAGAAAAACAAGGTGGAAAACAATTGCAGAAAACAAAAAGAGTAAAGAAAGCAAATCTGAAATATAAATCACCTGAATGGCTATACATTGCGTTGACTGATATCAAGGAAGAAGAAAACACTCACGAGGACCCTGAACAAAGTTACAACCTAATGGGTGAAAGTGAAGTGCAACAAGTTTAAAGAAATTAGAAAGAAATTTCTACCGGACTGGACAAAACCCCGAATAAGACAAGAAAGAGTTCTGAGAAGAACTAAAGAAAGTACCAAACGAGACAAAGTGAGAACGTAGGGTGGCTAAGACGTCATTTCTGAGGTGTGGTGACACATTTTCTGTATATATTATATATATATATAGACAATAGAACAAGATGGTAGATACTAAAAATAGAACATGTAGATGTGAGTTCTTACGTAGATGGTGTAAGATGTGCTTCTTTTGTACAGGATTATTAATGTTCGTATGGTTTATTTTAGCAATCACCATTCCAATTAAATTAGCTGTAGAAGAAACGCCCATATTAGAGAATAACACAGAGAAGGATAAGGAAGCTAACCTGCAGAAAACAGCCATATTAAAAGATAGTGCAGAATTACATAAAGATAGATCCATAACTGATTTTTCTCAAAATATTTTCACAAAATTATTATATGAATATGTAGAAACGATGGACGTGAGAGATTGTTATGTTTGTATGCAATTGCCTGTCTATTGTAGAAGGTGTGACCTACCATCACCTTCCCTTGACGTATGGAATAACATGTAGTGTTTTAGCTAGTCTATTTTATAGAACAGGAAGGTTAGAATATTATTATACTGACATTGATAAGGTTTTTGCAAAGATTCCTATAATATCTGAATTGAATAAGGTGAAAGAGGCAAGAATATTTGGAGAATTTTTCTTAGAAAATAAGGTTCTAACATCAGATGACATAGTTAAGCACAATCTTACCTGTGAGTTAAGGAAGGAGGAAACGGTGTTTTTAGAAATGGTTGAAAATAGAAGAGTAAAATTTCAAAGAAAAGTGATAGAAGAGGAGACAAAAACACCTCTTTGGGCAATTGAAGAAGAAATTAATGATAAGAAAAGGACAAATGCAGCTATGACTTTGGATTGGCCCCAACAGGGAAAGTTGTGCATTAGTAGAAATAGAACAAGGTATGATAACTATTTCGTGGGTTCCAGTGATTGTCAAGACAATTATAAAATTTTAGGAGGTTGGGGATTCAAAGGGGGAAAAGATCCAATATTTCCTGGGATCTATTATATCTGCGGAAACAGAGCTTATTACAGGTTGCCGGACCATTGGTATGGGACGTGCTACTTAGGCCTGGTCTTTCCAAAGATTTTTCATGTAGATAGAGAAGAAAAAGGAACACACGAGATGGGTAAAACATTCACACGAAGAAAAAGGGAAAGTTTTTCAGAAATAGTGGGTGATATTTTTGGAGCATTGATACCAGCAGTGGGAATATCTTTGAATGCATTTAAAATTCGGAAATTATCCACAGTAGTAGATCGTTTATCTACAGATACTGCTGGAGGGTTCTTGAGATGGTTGCCATGAGAGCTATGGTGATGCAAAATCGACTTGCCCTTGACATTCTTTTGGCAAAAGAGGGTGGAGTCTGTGGAATGCTGAAAGTCCAACATTGTTGCACTTACATTCCAGATAAAAGTGAAAATATACAAAAGTATATAAAGAATATTACAAATTTGCACAAAGAACTTGTTCCACTGGAGGTTGAAAATGCCTGGGAGAAACTTGGTAAGAGTTTTTCCTCAGTATCAAAATGGTTCAATAAAATAAGTAGTTTTATTATAGGGAAAGTTATGATATCAGCGACAGCAATAATCTTAGTAGTATTAATTGTGAGATTTGTTATTATATGTATCAAAAGGAGAAAAAGACAAAACAAAATAGAAAGAGAAAATAAGATAAATAAAGAAAGAGAGCGAGAAATAGGTGAAATAGAACTGGAAGAACTGAAAGAAAGCATGTATAAGAAAACAAAAAGACAAGATGAAAGGGATACAGTTGTGTAAAACTAACAAAGAAGCAAAAGGATAAGAAATATGCTATCTGACAAATTTGTGTAACATGGGTTTTTGTGGTGATATTAAAAATCACCAAAGGGGGGAGTTGATGGAGGAAGGTAAACGAGAAAATTTTTGAACCCCCTAATAGTAACGTTAATAATTAATACAATTGTTCGTTTAAATGAATAACCAACAATGTATGTTTTCCTTAATAAGTGTTCTTGGTAACATGCAGTATCTGTGCAAACTAATCTACTTACAAGTGTTAATGTAAATAACGATAACATAATGATTTGCGTATTAATTAGAATAATATTGCATGATTTGTGCTACGCAGTAAATTGTATGGTGGCAAAAGAAAGTGGTTGGTAAGTAAGAAATAGCTTTATATGTCGCTTTTGCTAGGTAACACCTAACTGGGGTACGTAGAATGACGGGAGGGAAACGAAAAGGCTTATTTTCTTATTCTTAACTATTATCTGTTTGTTTCTATGATAGTTCGTTCAAGCCTGCTAGGCCGTGCTGTAAAAATGGCTGCCGAGACAAATAAGCTTAAATGCGCAAGCGCAAGATGGCTTCCAAGGAGAAGAAAAAGCTGTGAACAAATACATCACGTGGGTGCTTCCAAAGCTCAGGATGGAAGAGGGATCAAGGTTATGATGACCTTTTTACCCAGACGTGTGCCAAAGGGGGACTCAGCGAAAGAGTGTGAGAACCAGAAGTGTATCCGTGAATTGACAATGAACTGTTTAAAATGAAGTATCAGAAAGAAGATACAAAGAAAGAATGTCAATTGGATTGGTAATGTCCTGAAACAGTGAGAAAGGACAAAATGATAAACATTTTTCAGAACTGGTTTGGGCAAGGAGGGCAATGAGGAGATGTTTGCCACCCCTCCAATGGACCAATTAGCGTGAATCTCGCCCCAAAAATGAAATATTTGTGTTTAGTAAGCTAGTGTTAGGGTATAAGAGGACCTACTCTTAAGTAGGAGGGGCGCTGCTTTTTACATATTTTTATTGAGCACTGGACGCTGACGCTGGAGAAGCCGCTGCTATTTTCCATAGGCCTTTATATTTTTAATACGATTAATCTTTTACTCTTAAAATTTTGATTGAGAATGAACGAGATTGTGGTGGAAAACCTGTATAGGTGGTCCGTCGAGGAGGCTTGTTTAGCAGGACAGTCAGTTTTTGGGAGTTCTATGCTGAGATCTGAATTTAACTTCTGTGACGAACTTTATTCTTCCGTCTAAAAGGGTATGCATTGCAATTTCAATTTATTTCTTATAAGGTTAATAAATGTATTGATCTGATTAATAAAACTGAATTCATTCATTTTTTATAAATATATTATAATTAAAATTATGAGTCTGTGGTTCTATAGAACAATAATAAATGTAAATGTTAATATGAATTTAAGTGATTGAGCTGGTCTTAATCACCATTAACTGATTCCTACTAGTTGGTCCATCGACCAATGAGCGGAATACCTCGAAGCTTGAGAATTATCGTGTTGATTTAAAAGGTATCCCGTTTCCTTCCAGCAAGTCATTAACTTTTTCTCCTAAGTAAAGGCGGATGAGTTCCAGGGAATATATGAGAGAGTGAATGTTTATGCGGTGTTATGGGCCCCACCGTCATATTGGTATAGTTGTGAAGAGGAATGTTTTTCAACCTGGATGTCAATGCCTAGAGGAGAAGAAATTATATTGATAGCGCTGGATCAGTGCAAAGATATTAGAGTGTGAACAAGCGATGCATCCATCCCCGATTCTGTAAGAAGTTGCCATAGCTTAAGCCTGTTAACACAGTCAAAAGCCATCGGCAACCCCAAAAAAGCGATGCAGAGGATGGACTGTTTCACCACAGTATATTTTCCAATAATTAAGTGTAGATTAAGGCACTGTTCCACCGTTTCTATACCGCTAGGAAAACCGAACTGACAATGATTCGGTATATTGTTATCCTTTACCCATTCCACTATTCAGTTGTACAAACCCTGCCAAAAATGTTTTTGCTGGGATATTTATCAATGAGGTCAGTAACTTTTAGGTTCAGAACGGTTCCCTTTTTGAAAAATTGGAACTATGGTTGGTGTTACCCATGGTGTTTGAAATCGTGGAGTGACTCAGACTATTATAGACATTTGTCAATAATGGGGCCCATAAGTTCGCATTGCACTTAATCAGGTCGATGGGGACACCACCCGGTCCAGGGTCCTTACCCCTCCTACTCCCCTGGATAGGAACCGTAACTTCCTGCAGAGAAACAGATCAAAAGGGGGCCGGGGGGGTCTCTATTAGCTGGCTGACCACAAGTTGGGTCGGTAGCTGCGTAAATTTCCCTAAAATGTGCCGCCCATTCCTCTCCTTTTATATAACAACTAATGGACGTGTAAACCTGATCTAGCAATCTCATGTATGTTGCTGCTCTCCAGAAGGTCTTACTGTCCCTGGTGTTAGCAGTGTCTGTTAGTGTGGCCCACTGGTTGGTGATGATTTCCTTCCTTCACTTTCTAATCAATGATTTATAATCCTTGCGAAGGGCTGCATCCTGGGTTTGTCACTGTCATATCAGTCAGCTGCAAGAAGTGAGTTAGGCAGCACCACCAAACTATTTATGAACAAGTACAAAAGTCTGGGTAAGACTATCATTTTCAGTTGTGAAGTTCTCCTATAATTGATAGGGACAATTTGATCCATAGATCTACTGAGTTTTCAAACAACCCAATCACAAGCTTGAATTTGCTTTGGATCAAAGGCAACTGCTTAAGGATACATATGGTTAAGGGTTTGGCATAGGGTAAACCTTTGGGGCATGGGGTTAAGAGTTACGGGCATAGGGTTTAGGGGTTAGGGATGTAGGGTTAAGGGTGTAGGGTTAAAGTCTAAGGGTAAGTATTTTGGCAAAAAGGGTAAGGGGTATTAGTTCAAGGATGCAGGGTGTAGAAGTGATGGTTGTGACGTTAAGGATTTAGAGAATAGGATTAAGGGTTTAGAGTATAGGGGTTAAGGATTAATGGCAAGGCGCATAGAGTTTAAGGTATAGATGTAATGTTTAGGGGAATAGGATTAAGAGTTACAGGTGTAGGGTTTAAACAAAGGTTTAAAGGTGTAGGGTTAAAGGTATTGGGGTTAAGGTTACAATGTATAGGGTTAAATGTTTCAGGTATACATTTAAGGGTTTGGGATATTGGGTTAAAGGTATAGGGTATGGAGTGATGGAAATAGAGATAAGTATAAGGATTTAGGGTGTAGGAGTTATGTTGGAGTCAAGGGTTAATGGTTAGGGTTATAGAATTAAGGGTTTATGGTGTAGGGGTTAGGGACATAGATTTAAGGGTATGGGAATAGAATTGGGGAAAGTCTATAGAGGTAATGGTTTGGGGTATAAACTGTAAAGGTATAGGTTTAGGGTATGGTTTAAGGATAGGAATTAAGGATATAGGGGTAAGAGCTTTGGGTATAGGGTTACGAATTGGGGTGTATGGTTAAGAGTTATGGGTATAAGGTAGGGTGACCAGACGTCCCGGTTTTCCCCGGACGGTCCCTGTTTTCGGAGCAGTGTCCCTGTGTCCCGACACTTTGCTCCTAATTACAGAAATGTCCCGGTTTTTGTGCAGTGTCCGGGTTAAACGGAGAAATGTCCTGGTTTTTAAATAGTGTTTCGCACTGAAACACTATTTAAAAACCGGGACATTTCTCTGCTTACTTAGCACAGGTGCTGAGACGGGTCTCTATTGGGATGTCCATTTTTGCCCTCAGGATGAAAAAACAATCTTACTGTTGCAGAAATACCACCCTTCACTGCCTTCAAAGAGACGCGTTATAGTTCTTTCACAGTCTCATCATCCCAGAACTGAAGCATTTTCAATGTTATGTACAACGAAGCCCAAGTTTGTTGCTTATTTATCTTATGCAGCTAAGAACAACTGACAAAGCGAATAGTCCTGGCTTGTTGTAGGTGTAATTGTTACATGCATAGCTGCCAAGGTTTCAGATTTCTATGTGTGACATTTTCATAATTTCAGAATAATTATGAGTGACATTTTATCGACTATGAGTGGCACTTTCTTGCGAGCAAAATCAAGATATTAAAACGAGGGAAACTTATAAATATTAGATATGACACCCATTTGAGCAACTAGAAACTCAACGTTAGCTGCTGCAAAGCGTAAGAAATAATGGTTAAACAACTTTCATTTATACTCATGTCTAAGTAAATATACTTAGGATCGTACAAATATCAGGAAACTCCCTTGCAACATATTAAATCAAGGCTCTCTCTGCACACTAAGTCAGGAGCTGTTTTTATTTTTTTGTGGTTGTTTGTTTTTTGAGGCTTGTACCTTCAGCCTTTTCTGACTTATACTGGACCCTCTGGTTCCTCCCTCGTAATTAATGATGCTGCGCAGAGAGCATCACTGCAGGGCCTCTCTCCAAGGTGGGACTCAGCCCAAACAGGATGTGCGAGGCCCTGCTAACAACACTCTGGTGGCTACTGTTGTTGGATAGGCCAGCAGAGAAACAACATAAAGATTGCCAGCCTTTGTGGTGGCCCCCTCCTTCCCTGCAAACTAAAGTTAGAAGAACATCAGGACTCGGGGCCACCCTCTGACGTCACATGAGTGACCCTGTGCCTCTCTCCAAGGTGGGACCCAGCCCAAAAAAGATGTGCAAGGCCCTAACAACACTCTGGTGGCTACTGTTGTTGGATGGGCCAGCAGAAAAATCAACATAAAGATTGCCAGCCTTTGCGGTGCCCACCTCCTTCCCAGCAAACTGAAGTCAGGAGAACATCAGGACTCGGGGCCACTCTCTGACGTCATGTGAGTGACCCGGCCCAACAGGGAACCTATGTCAGAGAGGCCCCAACAACATAAAACACACTTCACGCGGTGCCAGTCTTGCAACCCATTTCACCGTTTTGAGTAACACCGCAGGCGCTGCAGCTGCCTGATCGCGCGCTGCCATTGGCACCCAGGCTTAAAACTTAAACTTACTTGGGCTGTAACACACTCTGCCAAGGCTGGCCAGGCTGCAGGCACTGGTAGGCTCAGGCCGCGAGCCACTGCGTGCCCCGGCAATTCGGGTTTGCTGCTCAATCCGCGCCTCCAGGCCGTGTTGTCCAGGCTGTGCAGTGAGTCATACTTTGCAATCCACAGGGAGCCATAAGTGTCACCAAGTAAGGATATCACACCGTGCAATTAGCGGGTCACCTGGTGACGGTCACTGAAACCTCGACGTCCCTCTCGGCTAAGTCTGTGTCACACATATGATTTGACTGTAATTCTTCATCTGTGTCTGTGGAGGCGGCTGTCATTTTAGTCCCTTTTCCATGTCTATGACAGCTGTCAAAAAGTCCTACTTTTATGTCGACCGTTACTGCAAACTGTAGTCCTACTTCTATGTCTATGTCTATGAACTGTCCCCGTTTTTTGTTTTGAGAATCTGGTCACCCTAGTATAAGGGTAATGGATTATGAGTTAAGGGCTTTAGGGTTAGAAGTTATTGGTATAGGGGTTTGGGTTTTTGGGTTAGAGGTTAAGGGTATATTACATAGGGTTACAGGTTTGGGGTTAGAAATTAAGCATTTAGGCTTAACTCCTATGATTAAATTATCTTAGTGTCACAGCTGAAAAATGTGTTTACGGTGTGTTGCTGTGTTTTACAGTTATTTTTTGCTAAATAATTGAAGGGTTGCTTTTCACAGTAACACTTCACTTTGCTAATTTTAATAAAACACACTTTCATTTGAAAGAGGTGCACTTAGAAGTGTTAAAAAGTACTGATACTATTTCTAAGTGAAAATTTAAATTCCAAACGTACAATTGCTAGCCTTCCCTTATACTACAGTATCACCTCACTCTCTTCTTTTTCACTTATCTCCCACTAGAAAAATAAATTATTTGTGATGATAGCTATCTTTATGGCTGTCATTTCTGAAACCTGCCTGTTTGCTCTATTTCAAGTCACCACTACCTTCTTCCTCCCTTTCTTACTGTACTTTGTACCCTCTTGTGCTCTTCCGAGTCCATACTACATTCATTTAAACAAGGTGTGAATCTCCCTTTAATTGAGAACACCTCCCTTGATCTCTTGTCCCTGGTTCTCGCATTCCCTACTTTTCAAAGTTTGAGAATTTGTAGTTCCTAACCAAATCTCAGCCTTCCTTGGAGTCCACTTTTTTCACCCCTGTCTAGTATAATGCTTTTGGCCTCATACCGCTATAACCTCATTCCTCTCTGCACCTGACCATGTGACTTCACCCAGCACACTTTACTGTTGTCTTTCTAGATCCGCCTGGACCACTCTGCTTTTTGTGACATGGTCAAAAAACACATTGGGCCCGATTCACAAAAGTAATCTGAGACAAAATCCTAATTTACCGGCCTTCGGTATTCACAGAAGGCGTTTAGGAGTACTAAAGTTAGGATGTTGTCTCAGTTAATCTTACATTTTGGTCTTAAATTAAACTTAAGACAAACTTAAGTTTAACTGAGACAAAATCCTAACTTTAGTACTCCTAAATGCCTTCTGTGAATACCGAAAGTCGTAAAGTTAGGATTTTGTCTCAGATTACTTTTGTGAATCAGGCCCACTCATTTTAAGTTTGCATGGTCTAGTTGGCTCTGTGTCTTCTTGTGTTTTTGTGTGTTCGCCCCCTTGCCTGTGGTTTCAAGTTCTCTACCCTGCATGTTTATAATCAGTTGAATCTCCTTTCCAGCCTCTACTGTCGGTGTCACCTGAATGAATCATCACCTACCTCGACATCTCCTGTGAGGTTTTCACCTGTAAAATGAAAAATGTTTGACTCTGCTGATCAATATACTCTCTTGAGTATGTCTCCATAAATTGCCTTTTTTTACAATTTCTGATTTTGCATATGTTCACTACACATACTACTCATACAAGCACCAATAGTGGCACCTATTCTTTTAAAAGCTGTAAAAAAAGAATTTATTAATGAGTAAATTTCAATATAGCCTTTAGCCTTCTGCTGATGACTATACCATCTGTTAAAGGCCCTGAACCTGAGTTTTACGAGGGAGAAAGTCTTTAACACCCAGTATATCTCGAGGCAGAAGGGCTATAAGGCTATTGGAACATTCCACCCGCTGAGGGTAGAATGTCAGAAATTAAAAAGGCAGAAACGCAAACACAAACAGTAGAATGTTGGAATGTTGGAGCTGAAGGCCTATATCAGCCATTTTTAGCCCTGATACATTCCATTATCCCTAGTGGAGCTCTCAAGATTCCAATGTTCTAATGATGTTTAAAAGTAACCAATGTTTCATAATCATTGACTTGAAGTTCTGATTTCACTGGATTCATCTCATAGTTGCAAGATGATCTGGGGGAGACATTGAGAGTTACTATGGTACAGCTGCTACTCTAGGCCTTTTTAACTCCCCACTACACCAAGTTTATCAGTCATAGATTTATGAATGAGCAATGTGCATTGGAAATAGATTGAAATAGCTACAAGTCCCTACTCGTGCAGATCTGGGTGTGGACACAACAAGTGGATCTACCTCTAACTAGGTAACAGATGCGTTACGACTTTTTCAGATACTACAGATTCGGACAGCGAAGGTCCATCTCACTACAACCCCAATTATCAGCAACGTCAGGACCAATTTGAGAGACCCCCTGCACGCAATCGTTTTTTAGGGAACCGACAGGGAAACTTTCGCCCCAGATTTCGGACCCAGCAGTCGAGGGCTTCTACCAAGACCAGGAACCTCAAAAGTACATCCAAACCCGCAACCAACAATATTGGAGGACCTAAAAACTATTCCTGTGTTTAATCTGTGCTCTGACATTATTGACCCTAATGCGGAGGCCCTGTTATCTAGGGGTTTGTCATTTATACCTGCTGCTAACCTCGATAAGTTTGAACTTATGAAAGATCTACACCAGTTCTTTCGTAGAATAAGACTAAAAAAATTCTTTATGAACAGATCAACCAATGAGTCTGAAAACAACCAATCTGGCTTGACACCCCCATCTGATTTCACTCCAGGACTTGATGTTCTGGGAAGTGAAGTAGAAATCTTTGAAAAAGCTGTGATAACTAAAATGCAGAATGCTATAAGGTATGTACCTAAACCCCAGCCCAACATCTCGAGAGAAGAAAATACCGCACTTATATCCCTCAAAACCAACAGGAATCTGACGATCAAACCCTGTGATAAGGGAGGCGGCATAGTCATTTTCGACACTATCCACTATGTGGAAAAGATGAACGCCTTACTTGGAGTCTCGAGACACTACAAAAAGATTGCCATCAACCCAGAACCCAAACTGAAACGTAAAATCTTAGGCCTGGTAGAGGCTGCCGTTGAGAGCGGGTACATCTGCACTAAGGAAGCAGAATTCCTTACTCCATCTTGCACTCGCATGCCCATCATATATGGGGTCCCCAAGACCCACAAAGATGTGGTAAACCCGCCCCTCAGACCTATTGTCTCCACCATTTGTGCAGCCACGGAGCCACTGTCAAAATATATTGACCGGTTCCTAAAACCTCTGGTGTGCAATCTCACTTCATATGTTAAGGATACAGGTGACTTCATATCCAAAATTGAGAACCTCCCTTACAACAGTGAAAGTGAACTATTGGTTACTATGGACCTGGAGTCCTTATACACTAACATCCCCCAAGTTGAGGCAAAGAAAGTTCTTGAAGAAGTACTTGAAGCTGATTCATCTATACCCAACTCGTCCTTTATCCTCCAGTGCCTGGAAGTTGTACTTGGAGAAAACTTCTTTGAATTTAATGGTTCTTACTAGCAACAAATCCAGGGTGTCAGTATGGGCGCGGCTTGCGCCCCAAGCATTGCCTGTCTATATATGGGACATTTTGAGGCCCGTAACATCTATAACGAGATGGCCCCCTTCTTTGAAAATGTCCGAACCTGGTCTCGATTTATTGACGACATCTTCTTCATTTGGAAGGGCGACCAGGAGACATTAAATGAATTTACTCTCTGGATTAACTCAGCGGACCCCAACCTCAAGTTCACGGTCCATTCCAGCAACACTAAGTTGGAATTCCTGGATGTTTGGATCGAACACCAGGATTCCCACTTGATGGTCTCTTTGTTTACCAAACCCACTGCCAGGAATAACCTGCTGCAATACAGCAGTTTTCACCCCCGTTGCCAAAAAGATGGCACATCTTTCAGCCAGTTTCTCCGCCTTCGGAGAAACTCTACCAACTTGGTTGATTTCTTGAAACAAGCTGAAATCTTAAAAGAAAAACTTCTGAAGAGGGGTTACCCCACCAGACTGATTAAAGACTCGCTAAAATGGACGAGGCAAAAGCTAGGCCGAACAGCATGTGCTTGTACTGGTGTAGCCCAAATGGAGTGATGAATGCAGTTAGTGGTTTTGAATACAGTGTCAATTCTACTTGATAATAGACTTGTTGCAAGTTCAGCATTGAAAACACCGTGGCTCCATTAACAATTGAAATGAGCTTGTTCACCTTTGGCAATGGATGCCTGTCAATGATGACAATCGAAGTGAGGGCTTTTAAGTCAATACACAAGCATTGACTCCCATTGTTCTTTTTCGTCAGGACGATTGGCGACACCCACTCAGACGATTCAGTTTCCTCTATTATTCCCTGAGCAAGAAGATCATGTAACAATTTTCGCAATTCTTTTTTTACACACAAAGGTACTCCCCTCAATTTTTGCTTAACTGGTACATGTCCCTTTCTCAATTTAATAAGGTACTTGAACCCAGACAGTTTTCCAAGTTCTACACTGAAGGTTTTAGGAAACTCCCGAATAAGAGATATAGCCTTTCCATCATCGTGGGTAGCCAACACTGGTTCAGGTGCATTAGAGTTTAATACAATTTGGAGTAGTCTTTGGTCCTTCCATCCAAGAACACAAACACCCTTGAGAATCACATAAAGTTATGTCAGCACTCCTGCCTTTAAATTGGACATTGGTGCAAAAGTATCCATTGAATTCAACTGACCTCCCATCAAAGGATACAGCTTTTATGACTGGTCTTACCAATGGACCAACTATTTGTGTACATTTTATTGTGATTGCTTCCAGGGTTATTATGGTATATGGTGACCTAGAGTCCACAATAACCACCAAGTCAGTGTTGAACACATGCAACGTGCACACAGGGGGCTTATTAACATGTTGTTCTGGGTTTCCTATGACCTCCTGAACCACTAGAACCATTCCTGGCACTGATCTTTGCTCATGTTCTTCATTCCCTGTTCCCTGTAACTCATGTCTACTGTGCTATTTTTGGTCTTTGAGTGTGATGGCCTTCTTTACACACTCAACTAAAATGCCCAGTACACCAGCAGATATTGTAATCTTTGCCTAAGGCTGGCCAGTTCTTGAAAGAAGTGATTTGTGACAAACTGCTGCATCTGAAACAGCACATCTTAACTTAACTTTTTCTGAAATTGTTCACCTCAGCCCTTCCTGGTTTGGGAACAACACTGCACACCTCTCCTGGTTTATTCATGCTTTTCTCATCTTTCACTTCATGCACCCAAGAGACTGACTGTTCAATTACTTTTGCTGATTTGATGACTTCATCAAGAGTGGGGTCTCCTATACCCTATAGTTTCTCCTGGATGCACTTGCTGTTTGTATTAACCATCAATTGGTCCCTAATCATCTCATCAGTAAATGCACTAAAGTTGCACGTGGTAAACAATCCTTGTAGTTCTGTTATGAATTCATCAAAAGATTTTCCTTCTCATTGTTTTCTGGTGTAAACGCGATACAGTTCAAGTTAGTACTGATATTAGGCTTAAACCTCCTCTCTAATCTCAGTAATGCCTCTTCAAATTCATCATATTATTCCTCATCCTCTGGTGTCTCAAGCTTAGGTAAGATCCTAAGATGCATTGACCCTTAGACTCTAGGCTGTGTAGGAGAATGTCCTTCCTACGTTCCGCACTTATTTTGCTGGCATCAATTACCACCAGGTACGTTTGAAATTTCTCCTTCCATCATTTCCAATCAACTGGGGGATCTCCTTTATTTTGCAGGAATTTCTGTGGTGGATCAAACTGCATGTTGGTACCATATATTTCAATATGTGGTGTCTAAAATGGTAGCATTCACTGTTTCACATCTCAGAGTGCTTCTTAACTGAATAAACGTTGAGACAGAAGTGTTATCAATCACACATTGAAATCGCTCACTGCACAAATCTAGAGCACCAAGGATTTAACAGGATTGAGGCATAAACACAAGGAACAGCACCACGGTGCAGTGTTCCTCAGAATTACAGGTGAGCTCCGCCCAGGAACAGTCAGAAGCACATAGGCTCATTTGATGGTGTGCACCACCCTTGGAGGCATGTCTTGCTCAGAGCGGACTGATGTGACGACCCTACCCAGCGCGTACTGCTTTACCGGAAAGTCAGCTCTGAGGAACCTATAAGGTGAGGCTTGGTGAGGGGTAAAAGTCGCTATGGATATTTTCACAAACAACTCACCAGATCGACATTGGACGGCAAGAAATATCGCATACGCCTGGTAAATGAGGAGGGCCTACAGGCGACCACAGCATGAAGGTGCATCCAAGAAATGGCGGGACTGCATCGGTAACCCACAATAAGCAATAGAAGGACGTAGGCTTATCCTGTTCCTCATTGCCAAAATCACTCTTGTAGTAAAGCAAGAGGGCTGAGTTAAGTGCACAATAAATGTATTCGTCTTCCATCCTCTTCATCCTACCTCAAATACCGCATTCCCTCAGCCCAACCCTCCACCCGCTCCCAACGTTCCATGGAGCCTACAACTCCTCCAAAACAAGCGAGAAGGCACTTGACGTCAAAGGGACATACCAACATATTGAACTAATAAAATGAAAATGGAACAACATACTGAATGGTATACAATATGGGAATATAACAAGGTGCTTGTGGAATACCAGCACACAAATATTGTAGTTCCATCTAGGGATCTCTTCCACCCCACCACTGCTCTTCACAGTAGAGAGAGAAAGACTTTCTTGCTGCTACGTCACCTTGAGCAATGTTGGAAAGTTTCAAGCCGGGTACACTTGCGACCTGCATAATGATTATTAACTAGGCAGGTCATTCTGATTAGAGGCATAGATCATCATAGACCTGCTGTTACCTCTGCTACCTACAGCTTTATGAGTTTAATTTGAGAATTTCTAAAGTCAGGGCATAAATAAAGATAGCCCATGAATATTCAGCATTAACACATACATGCATATAATTATTAACTCAATATTCAGCAAAGTTTGTTAGTAGTATGGGAGGACTCTACTGCCATTCCATTTGATGAATAAATCGACGAAGACAGATGGTTGGTGTGCAAAGAATTGTATTCTTATTTTTTCATTATCAGAGTTAGTCAACTGTTTCCTTCCTCTTATGTGGTAGAAATATTCAGTTCTTCGTAAAGAGAGAGTACTTCAGTCAAGAGTTGGTTTAGCCACTGTGCCTCTAGGTGTGAGGCTTTCTCAAGGTTAAAAACTACAGTAGTACATTACCGTTTAAGGTATGTTAAAGTAAGTGAAACTTGATGTTTAATACATAAAATAATATGCAGATAGAAATGCAATGCTTAGACTTGTATTCTGGTGGCACACCAACTGGTGACACTGCATACTCTAGAAACATAAAATATGGTAGTTAAGCGATATTAGTGAAAAGTGGCTATTTAAGGACAATATATGATCATGATGGAAGATGATAGCTATTTAGCTTTTTGGCGTTAACTGTGATCCCCAGGAAAAGCTGGGAAGACCGATTTTGCCTCATATCTGTCAAATCAGTAAATAACATTGACGGAATGGCCCTTTGAGGAAAGAACAGTGAAACAGAATCAGTCTAGATCTTGCCTAATCCCACACCTACGTCTGGGTCCTCTTTGCAGCAATTTAATTTCTTACCGTGTTATGCTGCTGTGGTGGCGAGGGTAAGGAGACTGCTCTCCAGAAGTCCCTTGCGTTATGTTCCTTCTACCTTCTGTTCCTAGACCTGCGTCTGTGTTGTGAACAAAGGCCGTGATCTGTGTAGTCCACATTTTAGCATGTGAGCTGTGTGGAAAGGGATGGAGACGTATTTCCAGGTTCAAGCAGCAGTTTCAGCTATTTAGTGAGAGTGGTGCCATATTGGAGCGGAACTCCATAGCCGGCAATCAGCACAAACCCATGGCAGCCCTCATTTTATCTAATTTATTTATTTATTTATGCAATTTTATATAGCGCAGACATTACCCAAAGGTGTCAGAGCGCTTTACAATAGAATCAAGTATGTTACATGAGGAGATTTACAAACTTACATGCGTTACAGGTACAAACGGGATAGTTGAAAAGGTAAAATAAAATGAGAGGTGGCAATCACAGCAACAAAACAAAACAAAAACATTGGGATTAGGTTAGCACAAGCATAGAAAACATATTTACAGCATTGTAAGAACTTAGAACATCAAGAGAATTCCAAGCAGCCTTGAGGGACATGAAAAGGGATGTATTAATACTGGAAGTGTCTTTGGAAGAGAAGAGATTTGAGGTCTGTTTTGAAAGTCCGGGTAGAGGTGGTGGTACGGAGAAATGGAGGAAGCGAGTTCCAGATTCTTACTGCATTGCCTGAGAAGGATTGAGCCATCGATCTTTCTTTTTTGAAGGTAGGGGGCTCACGCAGTAAGTTTTCAGCATTACGTGAAGGTCTAGAGCCTCCAGAGATTTTAAGTTTATTCACCAGGTATCGAGGGGAGGAAGTGTGCAGGGCTTTGTGAGTGATACAGGCAGTCTTGTAGATTGACCTTGCTTCAATGGGAAGCCATCGAAGAGAAAACAGTATGGGTGTGATGTGATCATTTCTTTTTGCCCCAAAAACAAAACGAGCCGCTGAATGGAGTCGGATTTGAGAGGGGAGAGGTGGGATTTGGGGAGGCCAGCAAGGAGAGAATTGCAATAGTCCAATCTGCAGAGAACCAGGGATTGGACCAAGGCTTTTAGGTCTTGCTCCGGAAAGAAACGTCTAATCCCCCAGAGAAGGCGCAGTTGGTAACGTGCATTCTTTGCAATGGAATTGAAGTGGGAGTGTAGATTGAGCCTTTTGTCCAGTATGACACCAAGAGATTTAGCGCTGTCGACAACGATAGGTTTGTTGTTGAGTAAATTCAGCTTATCCATCCAAGATTGAACAGGGGGAGGAGAAAGTGAGGTAGAGAGAAGGAGGAATTCAGTTTTGGAAGGATTCAGAATGAGTTGATGAGCTGACATCCAGTTTTGGATAGAGTTGAGAGTAGTGTTGAGGATTGAGATGTCGTGTGCGGAAGACACCTTAAGGTAGATTTGGGTGTCGTCAGTATAGAGGTGGTAACGGATCCCAGATTTACTAAGGAGATTTCCCAAAGGTTCCAATTAAAGATTGAACAAAGTGGGAGCGAGGATAGATCCTTGAGGGACGCCTTGACCTACCGCCATTGAAGACGAAAGGCTGTTAGAAAATGTAATCACTTGAGATCTATCCGAGAGGAATGAAGCAAACCATTTAAGCACAGTGCCTTCCAAGCCCATTCTCTGTTTTAAGGTGTTCAGGAGAGTGTTGTAATTAACAGTCTTAAAGGCTGCAGAAAGGTCTAGAAGAATCAGAAGACAAGACTCCTCCGAGTCAAGAACATGCAGGGCATCGTTGATCACTTGCAGCAGGGCTGTTTCAGTGCTGCAGTCTAGCATGAAGCCAGATTGGAATTCGTTGAGAAGCTTGTTATCCTTGATATGTATGGAAAGTTGTTTTGCTACACATCTTTCTGTGATTTTCGCAAGAAAAGGGAGGTTGGTGATGGGGCGGAAGATGTTGAGGTCATTCGCATCAGTGAAGGGTTTTTTAAGAAGTGGGGTAACCTGACCTGTTTTAAGGGCAACAGGAAGGGAGTCTTTGCTGAGGAAGAGGTTAACCAGACTGGTCCAATAGGAAAGAGTGTGGGTGTAGAAGTCAATGGCGATGTCACTAGGGATGGGGTCGAAAGAATGGTTAGAGGGTTTTGTTTCGAGAATGCTTTTAAGGAGGGCATCCTCAGAGATGACGTCAAAGTTCTGCCAAATGACTGAGGATTTGCGCTCCTCTAGGGGGCTAGGGTGAACGACCTGATCCACCAGTAGCTTCACTTTTTCATCAAAGAATATAGCAAATTCTGCTGCTTTCTTTGGAGGATCGTCAGGCTTGATGGTTGAGGGAGAGAAATTTGTATTTATGAAGAGGTCAAAATGTTTTTGGGGTCTGTTTTTGGCTGAGTCAAGGAGGGTTCTGAAGTGTGACGCTTTTTCACGGAAGATGTGTTTGTGGTATTTTGATCTTGAAGAACGTAGATTAGAGAGTTTAGTGGTGGATGGAGATTGTCTCCATTGTTTCTCCAGGCATCTCAAGTTCTTCCTTTCTTCATAAAGGGATTTATTGAACCATGGTGCAGAAGGAATAGGCCTTTTCTTTTTACTTTGAAGTGGAGCAACATTATCAATTTCGACTGCAAGACTGGAGAGGCATTAGGAGGTAAGATCGTTGACATCAGAATTAGGGTCTAACATTGGAAGAGATAGCATAGCAGAATTGCAAAGAGTGTCAAAGTCAATATTTTTGGTGTTACGGAACCAGGTAGTAGTCCTTTTAGGTTGGCCAAGAGTTACAGAGTGAGATAGGTGCAGAGAGAAGGGGATGAGGAAGTGGTCGGACCAGTCTACTTGAATAGGGTCAGCAATAGTTAGCGTATCTGCTTTAGATATAACAAGGTCAAGAATTGAGCCCTTAGAGTGTGTTGGTTCCGTGCAGTGTTGGATAAGATCCTTTGCTGAGAGAAAAGTGGCAAGCCTATTGGCAGATGAGTCTTCCAAAGAGCCCCAGTGAAGATTAAAGTCTCCCAGAAAAATCTGTCTGTCACTTTGAGAGTACTGGTCGCTGGCAAAGTCGGTGAATTCCTCCAAGAAGGAGGAGCAGTCACCAGGTAGGTGGTAAATGGCATGAAATCTGAAGGGGGAGCAGGGTTGCACTTGAAGCTCCAGAGAAAGGCATTCGAATGTACGGAAGGAGCTGTTGGGGAAAACCTTGAATTGTAGGGAGTTTCTGTAGATGACTGCAACACCTCCCCCACTTTATCTGTTCTGTCATTTCTAAAGATGGAATAGTCGGTGGGTAGCAGAAGATCAAAAATAGTATGAGAGATGTCATTGAACCAGGTCTCAGTGAGGAAAAGAATGTCAAGATTGTAAATATTGATGGTGTCTGAAATTTCCAGTTTGTGTTTGATTGTAGATCTGCAGTTGTGGAGCAAACAGCGCGACTCTGACAAGACTGTTTTGGTGCAGGGTGCGTTAGGGCTTTTAGGGGTGATAGGGATAATGTTCCTGAATGAGGGAGCCAGGGTAGAATAAGGATGATGTTTAGTTCGGGCAGAGGAGAAGGTCGGAATAGTGCAAAGATTAGACTTAACTGGAGAGTAGAGGGAGTGGGATGGTGTTAGAAGTCTTGTAACTAGCCAATAAATTGGAGATGTCTGAAGGTGACAGATTGTGTGAGGCTTTTTTGGGGCGCGGGAGCAAGGTACTCCTCGGGAGTTTGGGGAAGTGAGTACTTGCCAGGGGGATTGAGTTGTAGGGAGAGGTGGAAATCTTAGTACTTAGGAGTGAGATGGTAGCTTCAAGCTGGGAGATAGAGGAGATGAGAGATCCTAATTTGTTTTCTAAGGAGAGAAGGGCTGAACACGGAAAGTTAGGTGGCTCGATCGGTTCCGGAGGGAGTGCAATTAGCGAGGGAGGGCACGGAGAGGTGGGGGTGGGGAACGAGTAATGGGGTGCAGGAGTAAAAGGTGGAGGAAGATGGTGGTTGGTAGAGTTTATCGGTGCATCAGAGGTGGAAAGAAAATTACTTGGGCAGATGTTGAACAGAGGAGAAGTATTGAGTTCAAATTTAGGAGGAGACGGGTGTGAGGTGTGATGTGAGGGCGGGATGCGGGTAGGGGAAAGAGGGGAGTCATAGAAGGGCAGAAGGTTAGGGTAGAAGAGAGGAGTAGGGGCTGGACAGGTCACGTGGAGTGGTGAGTGTATGGGGGCTGGCAACAGGCAGAGTGGGGAGGATTGACCTAGAGGGTAGTTGAAGAGAGAGTATGGATCTACAGGGCCAGGGGGAGGGAGAAGGAAGAGATTGCCATGGGGGATAGTGGGTTGAGCAGAGTTACTGGAGAGATGGGAGGATGAAGAGAGATGAAAGGGGTTTGTGCAGGATTCAGGAACCAAGGATGGGGGGAGAACGGGTAGGGTGTAAGAAAAGGGAGGAAAGAAGGAGGAAAATCCGCAGAGTTAACTGGGAGATCAGGCTGTTGGAAAGATGGATTAAATGAGGGGGTGGTAGGCCTGGTGGGGGGGGGAGGAGGTAACTTCGGGATTCCAGAATGGTGCAGAGGGGAATAGGAGATTGCTGGCCATAGGTATGGTTGGTGTGTTGAGGGTAGCGTCCCATCTGGAAGGGGGCAGAATGGGGGAAGGGGAAGCAGGGGAGAGGGAGGGCAAAGGGTCAGCTACGGGGGAGAGCAGCCTATTGGAGTTCAGGAGGGTCAGGGGAGGAGAGAGGGAATAAAGGGAGGAGTTAGTTGAAGAATCAAGGGAGATCACAGTCCCAGGAATGGGGTGTAAGGAAGGAAAGAGGTGGTCAAAAAGGGAGAGACAAGTGTCTTTAGCTTGAATCACGACAGTACCATTGTTATAGAGTGAGACAGTGAGTGAGCCATCAAAACAAGTAGAGGGGGAGATTTTTAGCTGTTGCCCGTGCGGGATAGAGGAGGAGAAGGTGACGTTGAAGGAGTTATTGAAGCTGGAGGTCCAGGAAGGGATGTTGTGAGTGAAGAAAATAAAGTCAGTTTTAAGCCTCCCATAACGACCACTATGGAATTGGTCAACGAAGAGGGAATCAGGAAACTGTTCAATGGTGATATGTTTGAACCGTTTTGCTGAAGCTTTGGACAAATTGGGGGGATAAATGATCTTGAAGCAGTTAACTCCAGACTTAACTCGATTGGTTGACATAGTTGAAAAATGCGGCGGGAGAGGATGGTGGGGAGAGGAGGAAAACGCCACTAGGGTAGCGACGGTGAGAAGAAGTACTAGGAGGAGATGGCACAAAACTCTGGGGGGCATTAATCAAGAATTGTGAAAGGAGAGGAAAGGTATAGAAAACATAGTTGAAAAATGCGGACGGAGAGGATGGTGGGGGGAGGAGGAAAGCGCCACTAGGGTAGCGACGGTCAGTAGAAGCACTAGGAGGAGATGGCACATAACTCTGGGGGCATTAATCAAGACATGTGAAAGGAGAGGAAAGGTATAGAAAACAACGTAGAAGGCGATGAGTCACCAGAACAGGGGGCATGGCAGACACGGGAAGAGGTAGGTTGAAGCAGCAGACCTAGGAGGTGTAGGAGAAGACCTTCTTTAGTGTCAGAGGGCTAGACACGGGAAGAGGTAGGTTGAAGCAGCAGACCTAGGAGGTGTAGGAGAAGACCTTCTTTAGTGTTAGAGGGCTAGTTTATTGTCCTTACGGTACCAGGGTTTGGTCCACAGTAGCACCAGTCTACCAGTGCTCCATGCAGGAACCCAAGCAACTGTTCCTCATCTGTGGGAGGGAGTCTCTCAGCCTTCACTAGGGGGTCGTTCCCAATTCCCCAGCTCACTATTCACTGTAAGGGCAGCCACTCTGGAAGGCCAATTCAGAGCCCTGGCCATCCACTCTAAGCTCAATAGGTAGTGCTGGTCATTCCCATGGGAAACACACAGCTGGGCCGCAGCAATCTCTCTCCTGAGGGGCCAGACTCACCGCAACTTTTCCCAACTCCAAACCGGGTCTCCTGTTCCTCCGTTTCGCAGTGGGCGTGTCCTCTGGCAGGCCGGGCATGTTTTATTCCCTCAGGATGGCCCCCAGGGACTGCTCAGCTGCGGTCTTCCCTCCGGTGGGGGTCCCAGGGCCTCCACCGATGTCCTCTGCTGGCCCTCACACTCACGTCGGAGAACTGGCAAGATGGCCACCGGGATGGAGCTCCAAGGAAGAAGCTCCCGGGTCTGGGATTAATAATCGATATATATGTCCCTGATATACCCTGCCATCCACCCCATCAATATCTATCATCAGAACGACGAACAACCAGGAAACCCATATCAATGAATCCGGCTTTACTTACGTGTAAGGTTTTGAAGTTAAACCTTGATGTTTGAATTGAACCCACTCCTGACTGGCACCCAGACGCACTCTGCTCATCGCTGCCAAGATGGACCCCTAGCAGCTGCTCTTCCTGCCCTCCTCGCTTGCCTGTGCAGCTGCTGGTTGCTGTCTGCGGATGCCGGAGAAAAAACCAGAGACCACAGACGCCACCCATACAACTTGAGAAAAATGGAAAGGTGGACAGTCTGGGATTGAGGGAGAAGGGATGAAGTATTTGCTGTGGTCAGTGGGCAGTGTTTTGACATTCAGATCATTATTTCCAGGTTGTGAAAGCATTACTCCTTAATATTAATGACCATGGAGCATCATAGCAGGGAGCATAGCACAGTAGAGAGCATATAAGTAGCTGGTTTAAGAAAGGAGTTAAAGTGGCAGCTATATTGAAAAGGAACACAGTGGCAGAAAATGGGTCTGCATAGCAAGCAGTTCCAGTCTTAGGGTTGCTACAACAATGTTTAGATGTCTTGGGTTCAGTTGAATGTGAAGTCTTCCAGAGTAAACAATTGTCATGGTCATTTAACTGTATTTTAACTAGCAAGTCACAATTGGTTTCTAACCTCATCCATCTGTGATATTATATAGCATTATTCAAAAATTGGAAAGCATACGGTTCCTACCTATATATGTGTAATATAAGTCAAAAGGTTCCAAAAAAGCACAATATGTAGCATACTGTTGGTAGATACAGAATAGTGAAAATAAAAAATTTTCTATTAGCAGACCCCAGTACACATGATGGCCAACAGCTGTGATTGAAGACTAACAATTCATAACAAGTGAGATATCATTTTTGTAATTTTCTGTGGCATGAACTTAGTTATGCAGGCATATGTATTCAAAGCAATTCATAATATGGTTGCACTTAAGACAAAAATTGAGTTTATATTTAAAAGAGCGACAGGCCATCAGGTTTTGGGGTAAGACATCTCACTGTTGTGTAGTTCCTATATATAACCTATACAGAATCTGCGCGTTCGGATAACATGAACTGTGGGTTTGGTGGCAGACTGACTCTGAACACCCCCACCGAAAATGTTAGCCTGTTTGCATTAGCTAGCTCACAGTGCCACTAGTGTCTCCTCTTATCGGGGAGAGAATAGTTTCTGGCAACCTTAGAACATGACAATCCTGATCCCTCAGGATCGTGGAAACAATATACTACTTTTCGCTCAGTTACTCGTGCTCACTTATTCGGTCTCAGAGAGTTACACAGAAGAAGCAGTCGGGCGTGTTACAATAAGTACTTATTGTATAGTTGTTCTTCTAGTGTAAAATAGATGTGCTGCAATAATTGTAAGACAGTAGCAGATATATATAGTCAGCAGTATAGTGAATACAAATGGATAGTACAGTTCTACCATTTTGCAATAATCATAAATGCATACATGGATATAAAATGCATGATAAAAGAAAGCGCATACTCCTACGATGCCTGTCTAGATGTACCTAAGTGTACGTAGCATGTGAGTAGGTGTGAAGCCAAGAATCCCTCTAGGATTTAGTCTAACCCCATTACCTGAAGAGAGAGAGTGTGGGACCCCGTCCTGGTCTCGAGTTGGACACCCCGCAAGGGATGTGTTAGACCACTGTCAGCTGGAGCGTCTGCATGCAGGAGCCTCATCGTCTCTGGTCAGTGTGTCGGCCTGGAAGTCTCGGTTCCCTCTAACTAACACTAGCAAGATGTGTGGTATTTATGCAGAAAGTATCTAGGGTTCCTTTGTCCCTTGTTTCTTGTGTTAGCCATTTTTGGGTTTAAGGATGACGTATGGGATGAACCTTGTACGTAGATATTATGCAGGTGGTGTAGCCCTAGCCTGGTTTCCAAGAACCCTTATGAATATTCATTCATACTGTGTGAGTTTATTGATGAAGTTATAGGACACTATTGTTCAGGGAGAAACCCTCCTTCTGTGCCCAGGACTAGAACTAGGTAAAGGTTCAATCCTAAAAGTTCCGTTACTGTGTAGTATAGGGGAGGAAATGTAGGTGAAGGTGTAAGATATTACCCGGGCCTATATTAGGGTACCTATATGAAACATAACATCACATGAAAGTTAAGAAAACATACCAGATGGAGGAGATGGAGAATGGGGCAATGGGGATTACAGTCATCGAGGATAAAGAGCTTCCAGGCTATTGTCTAGCCTGACGCATAGTACCGGTATTTGACTTCCAGGTGAGAGCAGGCAGAGACCTATAAAGGCCTAGTGGGTGCAAAAGACAGTTTCTGATAACATCAGTTGTTTTGACTCCCACACTTGATATTATAGTTCGCACCCATAATTCCATTACCACACCATTGTTGGTTTTCCCCTTTGTCAGACCTTTGATTTCCCTTCTCCCACTTCCTTGTACTGACCCTTGTACGTGTTTTTGGATGGATCTTGGTATTTTGACTCGGGTACTGTTCTTTGACCTTGCTCCAGATGTCCTCCTGTAGTTTGGCTTAGTGAAATAGAAACCTTTTTTTGATCTGCCTTCAGATTTCCCCTTGTAGTTTGGCAAATATGATTCAACTTTCCGACAAAGTGAACCCCTACTCGTCTTTGGTTCTCTGGCAATTTTCTCGGTGTGCCTGGGGGCCTTTTTACAGTGACTTTTCACCTCACACTGGGTATGCCGCCTCAAGTATGTCCATAGTACATACCTGTTATAAAAGCCTTCTTCCATTTTCTGATACTCACTGTCTTCTGTTTTCTCTCTTGACAGTGAGTCATATTGTGCCTCTGTGATGCTGTGCCATCCTATATGTCAGAATTCAAAGCTGCATAGAAGTGGTTTAAGGTTGGCTGTAGTGTCTTTCATTAACCATTGTAGTGAATTGTATTTTTGGATTATTTGAGTTTTGGTCTTTTTTCGACCAAACAAAAAAACGAAAGTACCTCGTTCTTTGTCTGCTTGCTGTAAAGGTCTTCAATATATGGCTAGATTCATAGTCCCTCTCTCTAAAATGTTCCATTGCTTCTAAAAACCTTTTTTATCATTACATTAAGTTTAATACTTAGTATTTCTCTATATTTATGATTGTATATCTCAGATCAGATGGCTGCTTTGTCCATATAATATGAAGTTGACTTAGGTATCCCTCTTTGTAGTTGGTCTGTAATATATTGTTCTTGACATAAATTACCAAAAATAGTCATTTCACTTGGACCATGGAAATATGATGTGTAATCTGATGTTAAATTCCTGTTTGTTCATTTTGTTGATGTACTCTTTGTGGTGTTTTTCCATTTATACCTGCCATATGAATAAAATATTATTGATATATCTGCCCCATTATAAAACATGGTGGTGTGTTTCCAAAGAATTTCTTATTCAAGAACCAATGCCCATGAAGAGGCAAGTGAATAGTGGGCCATATTATGTTGAACTATATGTCCAGTGAAGATGAAAAACTTATAATGAAGGCTTACTTCTAGCATCTCGAGGATCATTGTATTGCTTGCCATGTAATACATACAGTTCTTGAGGATTTATATAGACTGACAACATCTATTGTGGCAAGAATATAATCTGATTAACAGTCAAGTCAAGGAACCTTTATCTGATTTGAACAATGCAAATCATAAAAGTGCAAGTGCATACATACACACACGACATGAAAAATTCAACAAGATAAAACAACAGATAAAAAGAATAATTACATCTCAATACTTCGATCTTAAAACGCCATATAAAAACCATGTTAAAAAAAAAAAAACACTGGGAGTAGATTAAAGCTGTAAGAACAATAAAGCTGGTCACACTTGTCTGAAGTTCAACTTAACAGTCAATATTCTGAATTTTGATAAGGGCATCTTTTGTGTCTCAAATGCTAGATGGTAAATCCTTCATGAACAGTTAGAGTTGTAGATCCATATACTTGCCTCGTCTTGAGCAGATTGAGTCGATTCCTGATATGAGTGGATGGCCTGGGAGTGGAGAGTCCCCATTTGTGAATTTTGGGGAGTAAATATAATGTCACATGCATTGGGTGATCCCTAAATACTGTGGCATAATAAAACTTGAGGGCCCCCACTGCAAAGTACATGGAAGGGGCCCCCCACGCTCTGGACCCAATCAGGAGCTCTCAGGCCAGGGGCTCGCCACCCGTGCACGGTGCCGGAGAGGGACCCTGCAGCTTGAAGGGCTCCCCTGCACCGCAGAGGCTGTAGGGGCTATTGTTACGCCACTGCTTAAATAGATCATTATTGTCCTCCAGTGTTAGCAGTCCATCCACATACCATTTGCCCAATCTTTGATTCTTAAGAGTTTATGTAGCAGCCGTTGAGTCCTGGTTGACATTTTTTAAAACAGGTTTCTGTCACTGCACCGCCTTAATGTAGTCATAGATAAGGAGAAGTTTGTACTATTGCAGCCAGAGCTGTACCTGTCCTGTGTGTGAGAGAAGCTTGCACTGCTGCTATACCAGTGCAATGTGCAAGGAAGGCATGCACTGCTTCAGTCTAGGCTGGGGCTGTCTCATCTGTATAAGGAAGTTTGTTCTACTGCTGCTGTCAGTACTGTACCGGTACCATCTGTGAGAGAAGCTTGTACTGCTACTGCAGCCATACCTGTGCTGTATGGAAGGGAAGCCTGCATAGCTGCAGGCTAGGCTGCACTTGGCTATGTAAGGAAGTTTATAATGCTTCTGCTTTGGCTGTGTCTATTCCGTCTATGAGGGTAATTTAACTTATTTAAATAGGGCTATTGTACTTGTGCTTTTCTCCCTCACTAAATAGTCACTAATATTCTTTATAATTTATCAGTGCTAGATTGTAGTACTCCTAACCTTGAGTTCTATCAAATCATCATATTGATTGAGAAGATAATATCCCTAAATACAGTCCAGTCTCACTCTGAAAATAATTTTCTAAGAAGTTCAATGAATATCAGGTATCAAACTATATTTCTTCAAAATGTTTGGTTGTTTTCAAGGGGCTTAATACATTCCCAGTGTTCACTGGAGCTACTAGTTCTAATCATACCTGCTCATGCATGTCTAGCTTCCTATTAAGCCCCTGAAGGAAACAGGGGGCTTATCTATCACTGGTCAGATAGTAACCCAGTATGTGGAAATTACACACCGGTTGGTTGCGACATGCCCAGCATTTTGTGATGCGACTGAGCTACTAATCAGTTGCATGGCAAAATGAGTATGGAGGTCACAAAATCTCCTGCTTCATGAATATTAATGAAGTAGGAGGCCTTTTGCAACCCTCGTGAATGCCTGCAAATGCAGGGAAGAAGAGTGGGAAGAAACAGCAGACCCTCCATCCATTCCTTCATTGTGAATATTTTTTTTAAAAAGGCAGTGTATGGCAGCTTTGAAAAAGAATGTTCACATGAAAGGAAAGACATTGGGGGAACGTGCAGTGATACCTGCTCTCCCCAAGGATGAGTCACTGGAACCAAGCTATACATGACTGATGAGCCCTACCTAGGCTGAAACTGGTCCTGGATTGCTTGTGTTCCGGTTCATGGAGAACCTGACCTGGCAGTTCGGGCTGGGCTGTTCCCATTGGAGCAGGGTCAAGACTCATTTGCATATGACTGGGTTCAAACTGAGGTGGCATCGTGTGTAAAATAACGATGGACTGGGATGCGGCCTGAGTAATTACCAGTGGATGAGATTGACTCAAGCATTCCATCCATCCATCACGTTTTGTATACTTTAGTGTGTATCCCCAAGGATGACGGCACAGTTTTTAACAGGGAAGTTGTCCCACTTTATTGCTTGTCTTTTGTGAATCAGTTCCCAACCCAGCTCAGTTGTTGTTAAAGCTCAATCGCTTGTGACCATAAATGTAGTTTGAAAGATGCGTTTGGAGATCCTCCTACATGCAAACTGAAAGGAAAACTGGTGCATTTAAAAACAGATTAGACAGATAACATGAATCAAAACTAGACAGAGCAAGAGGTAATTTTACAAAGGGGTTCGACGCATATCCACAAAGAAAATTCAAGATAATCTGAGCAATTCAGTGCTTTTCAAATCACACTGGCTGTGTTACATAGGCTAAGGTTGGGCAAAAAATTGAGAAACAGCTTTCAATATTACCTTATTGAAATGTACTCATTTGACCGGGTTTGTAATCCCAGTTCTGGCATGTGAGCAACAATTGCAGATATGAGCAGTGTAAAAGTGAAAGAATAATATATGGTGTGCTGTGTGGTAATGACTCAATAACATGTTGCTCTCCTTCAACTACACAGAGCATTCTGTTTTTTTTCTGATTTGGTTTCAGGCAGACGTGACACACAAAAATAAGTTTCTCTGTAAAGCACTCCACTGCACTTGTACAATGGGTGCATTAGCCATTAGTGCATTAGCCAACCAAACTATTTTATTGCTATTCGAACCTACATGTTACATCCACATTTCACTTCAGTAGACATTCAACTTTCTAGTTCATCTCTTTGGAATTGGGGTTCCTAACGTACAGGTGAACAAGTTCAATAACACTGCTCAAGACATAACAGCATTTTTCAAGCTGTACTTATTCAACACAGAAGCCTCAATGATTCATTACCCCTAGTATAGTTTTCCTAGTCATAGTACTAACATCTGAGGCTGCCCCACCTCTGACAGGGATCGCTATACAACTTGCTTGAAACAAAATCAAGCATGGTTGGTGCCAAGGAGTCCCTCCCACCACACCCACTTCCAGTTAGTAACCAAGCCGGCATAATTGTGTCACAGGAAACTGGTATGGCGGACAGGAACTTACTATGACGGGGACGAATATCCTATGGGTAACGAAGATTATGGAAATTGGCTCATTACCCCTATGCCTCGTCCTCCTCAACAGAGAACTAGCATCTGAGGATGTACAAAAGCCAGTAAAGAGACAGACACAATTATATGTTCCTCAAAATATTATTTTCAACAATTATTTAATTGCTGACTTCATTACAGGAGTGTCAAAATTATCAATCAATCAGTAGATTTGTAGAGTGCTTCTTGTCACCCGTGAGGGTATGCAGTCACTGGTAGGGTCCAGTCGATTAGCCCAATAGCCAGGTCTTCAAGGACTTTTGGAACTCTGGAAGAGATGGGGAGGTCCAGAGATGAAAGGGTAGCTCTTTCCATGTCTTCACTGCAAGGTAGGAGAAGGAGCGACTCGGATGCGGGTGTGAGGTTTAGAGAAAGTTAAGCAGAGCGGAGGTGTCTGGTGGGCTGATGGAAGTTCAGGCAGTGGTTCAAGTAGGCGGGACTGCAGTTGTGTTGGGCCTTGTATGCGTGGGTCAGGAGCTTGAACTGACATCTTTTCTGCACAGGGAGCCAGTGGAGTGGGGTGATGTGGGCTGGTCTAGGGAGATCCAGGACAAATCTGGCTGCGCTGTTCTGTATGGTCTGTAGTCGTCATCGGAGGTGAGCTGTGATCCCTACGTAGAGAGCATTGTCGTAGTCCAGTTGGCTGGAGATGAGGGCCTGGGTGATGGTGTGTCTTGAGCTTTGGGATAGCCATTTGAATATCTTATGAAGCATGTGGTGGATGAAGAATCAGGAGGAGGAGATGGAGTTGACCTGATTCGTCATGGTTAGCTTGTTGTCCAGAATGATGCCTAGGTTTCAAGTGTGGTCAGTGGGAGTAGGAGTAGGTCCGAGTTCTGAGGGCAACAAGGAAGTATCCTATGGGGAGCTTTTGTTTCTGAAGATCAGTACCTCTGTTTTGTCCGTGTTGACCTTCAGGTCCTTCATCCAGTTGGAGACGTCTGTCATGCAGTTGTGGAAGTTGGTCTTGGTGTTGGTGGTGTCTTCGGAGAGGGAGAGGATGAGTTGTATGCTGTCTGCGTAGGATATGATGTTGAGTCCCGTGGGTTTTGATGATTCAGGCCAGAGGTGTCATATGAGTGTTGAAGAGGGTGGGGTTGAGCAAGGATCATTGGGGTACTCCACAGATGAGAAAACCCTGTCTAAGAGATTCAAAGGACGGACATCAGATACTCTCTTACAAGATATTAAACAAAGTAGCATAGTAAGTTTGGTGGACAGCTGCTTGTGAGAAAAGTACTTATTCTCCGGCCATCTCTCAAAAAAACTTAAGACCACATTAACATCCCACAGCAAAGAGTATTTGGC
Source organism: Calotriton arnoldi (assembly GCA_963921515.1). NCBI lineage: Eukaryota > Metazoa > Chordata > Amphibia > Caudata > Salamandridae > Calotriton > Calotriton arnoldi. The sequence continues at coordinate 172,045 of CAWUFW010015380.1, read as the reverse complement.
TTGAGGTGGATTACACAAGTGAATGCCTCTCATGAGCTAAAACACCACTCGGTGTTCACCAACAGGTTTCCCCGCAATGTGGAGATTACCTGAAGATATGGCAGACCTAGAATTGTTAATAAACCTATCAGTCAGGCCAAAAGCCACCAAAGAAGATAAGAAATTAATTACTATGCTGACATCTGCTCTAGTGGGATCGGAATTCAGCTTGTCACACCAATGAACCCATCGTCGCCATGCCACAACATAAATCTTGTGGGTACCTGAAGCCCATGCCTGGATGATGTAGAAGGAAGCTTGTGAAGAAATGCCTGGCACTTGCCATCTACCCCAGAAACCCTCCAGGCTATCAATCAGTTGCCTTGATAATTCTATTAAGGACGCAGAGACAAGGACTTTCCCACCCTGATGTTTTTCTGTGTATTATGGATATACGTATGGTCTAGGTATATTTCTTCTGTTCTAACATTGTTGATTTTGAGTTTCCCGCCCGGTATATGATGTTTATCTTTATGTGCTTTTTGATGTTCCTTTGCCTGTAAGTTCCTTCTGTGGTATAGATATTATGGCTTCATTTTCTGGTTCACATGAAATGACCAGAAACAATCTTGAGGTGGACTGATGCACACGAGACATAGCTTGAACAGGAGTTCTGGTCATTGGGAAGACTACCTCGTTACTCAGCGCAGTTTTCGGATCTGCCTTGGTGGTGCTGTTTACCTGCCCCTCCAGCTGAGAGGGTTGAAGGGTTTTTCCTCCTGGTTTGGACATGGTTTTAGTTCCAGGATGTTTGTTTCGATTGCAAAGAAAGATGATTCTAAAATGGAGGTGCCTCCTCTTTAAGGACTGGAATATCGGGGATTGAAGCATGTGACTACTTATGGACAAAAGGTTCATGGGATATGTAGTTTTATTCATTTGTATTGTTTTAATTGGCTGCCTTTAATTGTATGTAGTAAAGAGAGAGAATCATTTATTTATTTGAAGAGTTTTATATAGCGCTGGCTAGACCCGGAGGTATCAGAGCGCTTTACATGAGGATCAGCGAGTTACAGATTACATGGCTAAGTATAGACATAGGAGTAAAACATGATATTACACAATAATATGAGTTATTAGCGCGTACACATGTCTTATGGGGAGTGAAAGGTCGAGGGGGAATGGTAAAACAAGGGGAAACACAACGGGGAGACGAGGAAAACAATGTCCGATGTCCGGCTGGGTAGGTGATGGCTGAGGGATGAACCAGAGCCAAACTCCTCTATAGCTGCATAGGACAGCTCCACCGGGCATCAGCCAAGGTTGCTCGGGCACCGTGGTAAGAACAGAACAGTTATGGTTTCCGCCCAGGGGGCATCATCAAAGTTCCATCAAGAGCATCAGTCACGGTGTTACAGGGAAGCGCCGTCCGCCTCATCCTCCAGCTCGCCCTCACGTCAAGAGTGGTGAGAGGAGAGGAGGAAGGGACAGTTCCAAAGTCTGCAGATCATCCCCATTCCCAGCAGCTGTAGTGAGTGTTGGGCATTTAAAATGTGGGCATTTCTTAATGGGTGAAACAACTCTGCCCCTGTGATCAACTCACTGGTTGCACAGCCCCCAGCAAGGGTGTGATAGACTAACTGGCCACAGTCACAGTGAGTTCTTGCAACAAATTTTTAAATATTCGAAGGAGTGGACCTGATGACACTCATCGGATGTATTTTGCCGGGTTCTTTATGAATTCGTCCATCTTGAGGACCATGTGGTCCAAGTCTGTGGTGTTTGTGTACTTCAGCAAGTTGGTGCCCCTGACAAAGTAGTGCTTCAGGAAGTGTTGGCTCACACACTTGTGCAGCTTCATGAACAAGCGCAGGAAACAATTTTTGAAGTTCTTCCAGTCTTTTGCACGTGGGTACTTCTCGCAAGACCAAAGCAGCAGCGTCTGGATGTGATAGGCAGTGATGACCGGTTTGCAGTCAGGGCACCAGAAGTCCTCCTTCAGCTGGCGAATGACCCGGAAGCACTTGAGCCGACAGCCCCCATCCTCATCGATGCCCTCCAAGAGCTCCCTCTCCGCCCGCATGAAGGACAGCTGCCAGTGGTAGTTGGAGCGGGCCATCAGGTTAAAGCCGAAGGACTTGACAGACCGTACTTTGTCGTTGGACGGCCATCGTTTCAGGAAGTGCGGCCAGCGGGCCTTCTTGGACCAGCAGGTTGGGACCTCCACCGTGGGGACCAGCTCCACCTCCACCTGATGCTCTGACGTTTCCACGGCGACCCGGACCACAGGTCCCAAGGTCTCAATAATTGCCACCCTATCGGACAGTTTGCAGGATGCAATGGACTTCTCCAGCAGGTTACGAAATATTCCAATGATTTTTGCAGGGATGAGGTCTCCCTCCACGTTCACGTCACTCTCGTGCCAGAGCCGGGTGGTCTTGGGAAACTGCTCGATCTCCAGCCACTGGTGCAGCTTCTCTGGCTCCATCACCGGGGACAGAAGCTTGGTGTCACTGAGAGTGTAGTAGCGCCAGCGCCGCGCCTTGCGCTGCCGGAAGCCACCCAGGCCACGCAGAGGGACAGTGATGAGGAATTGCGCCGGGGCCAAGACCTTGATATTGTCATGGTGGATTCCGGCGTTGGAGATGGATTGGAAACGGGAATCTTTTACGCTGATCTCCTCAGTGAGCTGCTGGATAATCTTCTGCACCTCCTCCACCATCTTGGAAACCACTCGGCGTCGTAAATCAACCTTGTTGTGGAGGTAGCTGTCCAGGTCTTCCTCGGTGATGCCTCTCATGGCCTGGCGCTCCTTCGACCCAAACATCGGATCTGCCTGCGGGGCTGGGGCCGTGGAAGAGCCGGACACGCGGCTGAGGCACTGCACAGCCGGACACACAGCCGCGTGCACAGCCCGAGCTCCTCGCTCGACGCTCAGAGGCCTCTAACAGTGAAGACAGAAAAAGCCTTGCCCCGGCCGCAGTCAGCCCCGTCTCTTTACAGTAAACTGGCCACAGGCAGACTTCGCTGCACTCGGACTCCCGGGGTGTCATGGGAAGTCGAGGTAATCAATTGCTTCGATTGGTTCCGATTGCTGCTGCTCCAGTTCACACGCAGGACAGGCCCAGGCGGGTGAGCCCACTGGAGATGCAACGGGGATCATAATTGAAGCCTCCGGTCCTGACATAGAATTGAATACAACACCAGCCCTTCTGTGGGAGCTGGAACTAAAACTAATGCTGCTTTCCATAAAAGGGCCTGAATTCCTTGAGTCATGGTTTGTTTCTCCGAGACAACACTGGGGAACGGTGTTTGCAGAAAATGAGGTTCCGGTGGAGGTAGTTTAACCTCTGCTGCACAACTCATCGTTGCATAAAGTGAGTCTCCGACGCAGCTCCACAAGGCTTGTTTTTTGAACCTACAAGTGTACTTAGTCCAATGCACCAAAGCTTAAATGTGAAAGTCAGGTTTTTGTAGCCCCACAGAACCCCACCCAGTACACAGATGAAGTTGCAACAATGCTGTAGGGCAGGGCCGGACTGGGAACACAAACCAGCCCTGGCAATTCAGCTGGACTGGCCCCGGGGAGGGGGGAGGTGACGGATGCTTTTGATAAACAGTGCTGCTGCTTTAGCACTGCTGCCAGCTGTTTTAGCACCACTGCTGCTGCTTTTGTTAAAGGGGGCCGATATTGCAGCACTGCTGCAAAACCAGCCCCCAGTAACAAAACTGGCCCCTACCACTCGAAAACCGACCCCCGCTCTTCTGGCCCACTGGGAAAACGCCCGGTGCCTGCTACGGCCAGTCCGGCCCTGCTGTTGGGTTACTAACAGTCCCTAAACAGGGATACAAGGAAACTGTGGTGATTGGAAACAAACCTGTCGTTCTTCTCAATACCACACACACAAACAGCACTGCAGAAAAGACACTTTAACTAAAAAGCGTGTTTATTTCAACAGGTGCTCCCTGTTGCTTAGCACATCGAAAACAACCACACAGAATATAATTAAAACAGCACAAAGGCATGTTGCGAACAACAAGAATAAGATGAACATTTCTACTGTGATTAAAATGTCATCTAAAAACCTAACACCGTAAAAACCTGCTCCTGTGATGTTATATGGGTGGAGAGATATATGGGGATTTACATAATTGATACAGAAATCTATGTTCTCAGAACATGAAGATATAAAATTCTATATTCAAACTCATCTCATAATATCTATTATATACATATGAAGTATAAAATGAATATGCCTAAATATAACTTCATAAAAGCATGTTTACATAAAAATATCAAGAATAAATACAATAAGCTGTGCATGAATTCATTTCTTTAAAACTTCCATGTTTATTATCTTAAAAGAATTCATCTTGATTGAGAGAGATGCATCTTGGGGATTAAACAGATCAGGCATGATACTGAATCTGCCAATTGGAAATAGTCTGTTTAAAGATCGTCAGCTTCACGACACAGTCTTTGTGGTAGGTTAGAATCCTTCGATTCCTGTGTATGTTTCTGATTGAATCCAAGTTGTTTTTCAATTCTTGTCTGAGGACATATCGATGGCATCAGGTTTATACGCAGTATATGTGAGGTAATTGTGCAAACCAATCAACGTGTACTTGTTGAAGTTAGCTTGAATATTAGATGGACCAGCAATAATTGCGATTCAAAATTACTTAATGATGGTGACAGTACAGCATTTGGAGGTGCGAACATTAATAGTGAGTCAAGTCAGTCATCAAGCAGCTCACTAAAGAGTATCACTGGTGTAGTTGATTTAGCATGGTTAGCATTTTGCAGTAGGGACAGACGCACTGCTCTGCATTGTCTCTGGTGTGATTGCAAAGGTTACAGCAACATTTCCACATATAGGAATATCACTGGAGGTTACTCTAGATGTAAATCCAAGATGATTTCAGCTGGACAGTTTATACACCAGAACACAGGTTTCACTTGTGCATTGTCTATTTTGTGACAAGATGGTATCCAGTTCTCATTCTTAAAGCCAAGCATGTCCCAAATATCATGCTAAGGTTTCTCTGCATCTTTGTTCAGCTGGATAAGTGTACTACATGTCATTGATTTCCTTGTCGGATCAGGAGAAAGATGACAATACCACAGTTGATCAGCAGTAGAATGGTTGGAAATCCTCCAAAGATACCGAAAAACAAAGAGTGAAAAAATAATGGAATCAGTCCAAATACTGCTTTAAATCTAGTCACCAGACCAGATCCAATTTTTTTCAAAAGATGCTGTATACCAGTTGTTGTTGACAAATTACAAATCTATGCATGATATTGGCAAAGTGAGTAGAGTATTGCGTTTGTAACAGCCTCTGAATCTACGGAGCAGTTCTGGCTGTCTGTAGGTTGTACGTTTCTGCTGCAAAAGTCAAAAGGATTTTTTTTTGTAGTAACACGGTGACTAATTTGCTGATTTCATCAAAACTCATGCCTCTCATATCAATGCAAGGCCAAGGGACATTTTTGATTACATGTTAAGGAGGTGGGTAAGGGTCCTTCTACAACACTGTATTATTTTAGAAAGTGTAATCAGATATAGTTGGCCTGGCTTTAAACCGCAACAATTAGCGTTAGTTAGCATTAAATAGGAACCACTGTGCAGTAGTTCATGGTGTATGCGGAGATGGATGTAGTAGGAGTAACTGATAAAACATAGCTTAACCCTAGCATCAAAGCTCTACACATTCCATGCAACTAAATGGTATCACACAGAAGGGAGTGACATAACAGATTTCTACAGCTGGTGGCGCTAATAAACACACGGTCATCTTAATTCAAGCAAGGAAAAAGGAAACTCCCATGAGTGGAACAGATGTGAATTGTACAATGTTTCATACCAGCCAAATGATTTGTACTTCTGTCAAACAGGAAAATGAAAAATTGTTATTGGCAAAGAAATAATGCCTTGTATTCGGCAGGTGATAGGTGGATGGTCACTAAGTGAAAATGATGTTTCTTCCACTTGTTTGATACTAAGCAAAATAGATGTGGATTCTTTTTTGCCATTGTTTTCTTTGTTAGGGTCAAATTACAAAGCTCAAAAATAGCCGTTTCGTTTAGAAGTTGTCAGGGCATGAAACCTAATCTGAGGGTTTTTAAAGCCCAATTATATAATAGCTCATAAATGAGCCTGGCTATGTTGGAACAGACCTAAGTCTCCTTTAAGGAGGTTTAAGACTGAGGACAGAATTGTGGTTTAATGAGTTCACTCTCTTGGAGAGTGTATGCATACCTTTTTCGATAACTTTAAAGACTTTGCAGAATGTATTCTATTAATTATAAATGGCATATATTTCTGTTGCTATGAATAGTTTATTTCTAACGGAATGTGGTCCCAGATGGAAGTCAGAAAAATCCATGTTTTTTTCGATTATGGATAAATGTTCTATCACAGCCGTAAGACAGGAATGTGCTAACTAGCATTGGCACAGTTTGCCCACACTGTATCTGGCGATTATTACAGGCAATTATGTTTTATACCATGGATCAGGGCACTTAACTTTAGGTCCTGGAGGGTTGGAAAGAAAATGAAGCATGTAGGTATATTCAGCTGGGAACTGAGTGTAAATATATGTTACATTCAGGATCATATCATTTACATCAGAATCTGAAACATTCATATGTGATTGGCAATTGTTAAACAGAGTCAAATTAACTTTTGGTATAGCAGGCTTTTAAGGTCTTTCATAGTACGAAATCCCAGACAAGTGGTTCTCCTAGATGGTTTTGTTTAAGAAAAACATTTCTTTAGGTATAATGCAAGCTTGAAATGAGGTTTCTTTGCCTTGAATCTACCAGATCTTTGTTCCCCAAATGCTTTTCTCATCAACATTTTAATTCCAATATTCAAATCCTGGAAAGCCAGGTTCTGATGAATTGATTTGAATAAATCAGTTTGTTAGTGGTGATTAAATTCTTCTGAAGTTATTGTGGACTTTGTGCAAAATAGAAAACTGAGGAATGTGATCTGTCCACGCCCTGGAAGTAAGGACATTTCTTTAAGAAATTTGGATGACTATTAGGAAGCGGAGCTTCACAATGCTCCCATTGGGTGTAATTGTATATTTCCTTCAGATAGCTGCTTCTATGTTTGTAATAGTGTGCATAATGATGATAACAATATGTTTCTTTGTAACTGACTGAATACAAATAAGGATCTTCATTGTTCAAAGTGGCATATGCCTGTAAATCAGACATCATTCGCTTTACAGTCTCTGTATCTCAGTTATCTGAAATAGAACCAGGAATAACAATATCGTTCATTGAAACTTTCAAAACATATGGTAATTGCAATGTCTCAGTAGGTCCCATAATTTGATAAGGAACCTTCTCCCAAACTCTGCCCTGGGGCACAGGATAAGTGTGATGTTTGCAACGTAGAAATTTCTTTGAGCTCTGAGGGATGAAAAATGTGGTTTTAGGTCACGAACCACAATTTGTGCACTTGTTTTTCAGGGGTGCAGTGTCCACTCAGTAGCAGTAGAACTGTGATCATTGTTGACAGCCATATGATGAGGAAAACACTCCTAGAGTGGTCCAGACATTGGACCAAGGTGGAGTCGAATATCTGTCATGAAACCAGTGATACGCAAAAAGCAGTTTATGGCGTAGTGTCACTTTGGTGCATGATGATGTGCAAAGTTCAGAGCCATTCTCCTAAATAGTTGCTTCTCGAAAAGGAATCATTTTGATTGATGTGGACTCAGGTCGTACTTCATAATAAATCATGGAGTAGCGTGGAGTTGCGTGAAACACTGGCAACTGTAGTGATGGCAGCATCAGATTCGCTGGTGAAGTTCATTGTTATGTGTAAAATTGGAGAGGCAGTGTGCTCAAATATCCCTGGCTATGAACTCAAGCTAGTGATGTTACTCCTCTCATTAAGGGGCATTTCATTCAGAGTAGAGTCAGACTGAGAGGTTCTACTCTGAATCCTTCTTGGTATCTGTGATGGTCTATTGTAAAGAATCGGTCACATAGTGCTTTTTCATGTGGCTGATAGACACCTGTCTGTTTTTCCTTACACCAGACAAAGGAGGCAGGATGACCGTTCTTTTGCCTTTTACCCCGAGGACTGTAACGAGTGGTTTGTAAGATGGTTCAAAATCTTATTTGTTGTGGATTTTTTCATGAACTATATCCCCTATTCTAGGGATTTACCCGTTAGCAATGGTTACAACCTTCTCTTCGCTGGTGGCGGCTTAAGAATGGTTCACATTAGACAGCTTGTCTCCGACATCTTTGATACTTTGTAAGACATTCATATGTTTTTCCAGGTCAAATGTTTCTTCACCTGCTACCTTCCCAAGATTATCTAGGCAAGGCACAAACTTCGGAACTCTGAAGAGAACCTAGTAGGTATGCAGTGTGGCCTCTCAATACTCGCCTAGGCAAGTTATTTAATGCTCTCTTGACTCCATACAGATTATGGTACCAACTAAGACCTGAACTTAGTACCCTAGCGGTCATGGCTTATTTAATTATGCCATTAGCATGCTCAACTGGCCCGTTGGACATGGCTCTGAATGGGTTACTGATTTGACGTCAAACTCCCAGTACAGACATGGTATTCCTGTAAGCTTTGAAAGCGAACACAGGACCATCATTGGAATGAAATGAATGTACTGCTACCATCGCTACCAGAAACAGCAAATCCTTTATGACCGCTGAAGCACTTGCATTTCTTTGTGGTCACACCCATAGGAATCAAGAACATGAATTATTGGCTAACAGTATATATTTATATCGGTTGACAGAATTTATTGGGCCGACATGGTCCAACTAAATTACCCTGAACGGGATATTGGAGACTGTGAGGGGAGTTGGCAAGGGTCTCTTAACAGGCAGGAGCCTGACGCAGCTCTCCCTCATGCATCGCCCTAGCTTCTGCAAGTTATTTTTGCTTGTTCCCCTGTTCTTCCCTCGTTTTTTTCTGCTCTTGCCTTTATTTTTCCTCCTTTTCTTAATTGCTAGTCCTGTTTCTTCAGTGCAAATCCTTTATGACTGCTGAATCACACCCATAGGAATCAAGAACGTAAATCAATATTTTTTCCTCCATTTCTTAATTGCTTGTTCCTTCTGCTTTTGACTTTATTTTCCTCCGATCTTTATTGCTTGTTCCCCTGTTTTTACCTCATTTTCTGCTTTTGTCTCTATTCTTCCTCCGTTACTGCCGCCTTCTGCCCATTTTCCCGCCTCCTGCCTAGCCCAACCCACTGCCTCCCAGCGCCCTTCCCTCCTCACTGGACCTACTTAATGGAGGGTACAGTGTGCTGACACGCCGAAGGCAAGCCCATCTGCGCCTGTATTGCGCCCATCGCCGGGACCTCTGGTCCCCGGCCCACCCGCAGATACCCCGCCACCATCCTCTGAGCCCTGAACACCGGACGGCCCAGCAAACACTGCTACCACGCCGCACTGTACTCTACGGTAGGACCACTATCCTACCCCAGATGCACCCTCTCCTGCACCAGTGAGACTGCCATCACACCACAAAGCACCACGCTGACCTCTCGCCACACCATACCAGAAGTGACACACAGACTCCACTGCCTACTCCTCAACATGCACTCTATGTGCAAGCACTCCACTGAACTATGGGACCTCCTCGCCACCCTTGCATCCAACATCATCTTCCTCACCGAGACCTAGCTCAACCCTGTATCCGCCCCAAACATTGCCACAGCGATCCCCGACAGATATAAAATCACTCAAGACCACACCAACAAGCCGGGAAGAGGAATAGCCATCATCCACAAAAAGACCATACAGTGCACCACCATCACTGACAACACCACCAACCCCATGGAACATCTCAACTTCAAGCTCTACACTGACGGTAAGACAACCATCAGAGGCACCCTCTCATACCGACCTGTGCTCCAGCTTCTACAACACCATCGCAGACTTCATTACGCCCCTCACCTTAGACTCCAAGCACTACGGGCCAGATTCACAAAGGTAAACTGAGACAAAAGTCTAACTTTACGACTTTCAATATTCACCAATGGCATTTTCAAAAGTAGTAAATTTAGACATTTTTCTCAGTTAAACTTAAATTTTGGTCTTAAGTTTATCTGAGACCAAGGACTTTTGGTCTCAGTTAAACTTAATTCCAAAACTTAAGTTTAACTGAGACAAAAGTCTAGCTTTACTACTCGTAAATGCCCTTTGTGAATACCGAAAGTCGTAAAGTTAGACATTCGTCTTAGTTTACCTTTGTGAATCGGTCCCTACATCTTCCGCAGTGACCTAAATTTCCACATCGATGACCCCAACGATAACAAAACCGTACACCTCCTCGACAGCATGAGTAGCCTCGGTCTGACACAGATCGTCCATGTTAGAACCGAGGTCACCAATTCCGACGCGGTAGCTTGGCGCGAGGCAGGAAGGCACCCGAAGGCAATGTGTTAAGCACTTGTGCAGCACACACTCACACTGACTCAATAATGCGCAACAATAAAGGGGGACACCACACCAGGCTTTGATGTAAAAACAAGATCCTTTATCTCATTTAAATTAGCAGTTGATAAGGCAGATAATCTTAGGCAACATTTCATTTCATTGTAGCTTCATAAACTAGTGCGTAAATTTCATTCAAGCACATTAGAACGTTACGCCATTAAAAAGGCAGTAGCAATAACCTCCTAGAAAAGCAGGTAACACTGTAGGTCATAGACTGTAGGTCAAAAACATAGACTTCAATACAGTTGGCGACATGCAATTAGCTAGACATTAGATGCACATTACACTGTAGATGATGAAGAACCTGTATCAACCTAGGCGCAACCACATTCAGTACAGTGGGCGTCGCAAAGCAGGTAGGCCTACAACATAAGAACACTTCAACTCTTGGCAGGTGAACACTTCAGCTCAATTCAGGTAAGCACCTTTACACTAGGCAAACACATTTCATTACTAAGGATATAAATCAGGCCTAACCATTAATTAAAGCAGGCATAATAATCAGGCTGGTAAATAGCTTAGGGAACCCCTCCACATGTCCCTCTCTCTGGGGCTTCCCTGTTGATTTGGGCTTTTGTGGCTCTCAAGAGCTACTTAGGGGTTAATTCAGGCCAGGCCCACTCCTCTCCGGGCCTCGCCTCGTCTCGTGTGCAAAGTTAATCCTGGTTTCCCCCTTGTGTGGCAATGAGGAGGTGGCCCCCGGCCCCCAGTGGCGACTCTACATGCCCTAGGGGCCTCCCGGGCTCACCTGCGGTGATTTCGGTGGTCGCTCGCCTGAGCGGCTGGTTTCTCCCCGGGCCGGCCCGTGTTCTGTCGGGCGGGGCCCGGACTGGGGCCGATAGGCCTTCTGGAGGTGATTGCGGGTCGTCGGGGGCCGGTAATGCTCTTCTCCGGTCCCCGTAGCCAGCGTTACGATGCGGGGAAGGGAGCGGGAGCAGGCAGTCCTCTCCGGCCGGCTTCCCGCCTCCCTCTGCTCACCGGGACTCCTCGCTGGCTTCCGTAGGCGTTGGGGGCGCGGCGGGAGTCAGCAGCCAATCACTGCGCGGCCTTCCCGGGGGCGCGGCCGATGACGCGGTCGGCGTCCCCGGTCGCTCGGCAACGGCGTCGGCGGGGCCGGAGGCCTCTCTTCCTCACCTGGGCCGCGTCAGTGATTTCCAGGCCGCAACTTCTTTCCCAGAGGGCTCCCGGGCCCGGCGGTGATCTCGGAGGCAGCTTCTGGACCTTCGGTGAGGGTGCGGGCGGCGCGCCTCACCACCAAGGCCTCGAGGAGGCCACGCCCACCTCCCCAGCTCCTCACACGCGGCGACGGCCGCAGTGGCGGTTTCCAGCCCTGAGGTCAGTGGCTTGAGGGGGCGATTCCTCCCACGTGGAGGCACTGCGCAGGAGCGCGCTTGAAACAGGCTAGCAGGGGGGGCAGTTACAACAGTGCTTTGGGCCGCCCCGCAGCAGGGCAGCACTGCGACAGCTAGTAGTGGATTGGGGTGAAGGTCTAGCGCTTCAGGGCACGGCGCTTTACCTGGTGATCCCCAGTTGGGCAGTTCCGATTTCTGACCTTGCTGTTTCGTCAGGCTTGCAGTTTCAGGTTGCTTGCAGTAGGTCTTCTGTGGTTGCTTCTTTGGTTTTCTCCTTATGGGGAAGGGAATGAGTTGGTGGTAATTGGGGTGCTGGATGGTACTTCCAAGCACGCTGAAGATGGTTCCCTGGGTCCCCTCACACTGGGCAAGGTCAGTGGGTGGCGGGCGTTCCTCAGCTATCTTACTACAGCAGTGCCTAAGCCTTGTCAGTAGCAGTAGTGTAGGTCTCCCCCTAGGCCCTAAAGCCTGTACTCCGGCAGAGGTTCTCCCAGGATCAGTGGTGCCCCAACTGACTAAAAGATTTCCCTCCAAACCTCTTATACCCCTAGGTCAGGTGACCCTCCTAAAGGCGGCAAAACATAACTCCTCCCCAAGCTGGAAGGTTCTAGAAGCTTCCCTCATGTCTGGCCATGAGGCCCAGAGGCGGGGACGGCATGGATACTGTATCATTATGTCCCAGCCTGATCCTGACTACTAGTATGTGTATGCAAAGGCCACTCCGGCATAGCAGGGGCCTGTGGCAGCCATCTTAAAAGGAGAGAGCACCTGCACCTCAGCACTGTTTGGCAGTGGTAAGGCGCCCAGAGACCTAGGTCCAACAAAAGTGTAGTGGCAAAAATGAGGCGCAAAGAGAAAAAAACGGGGTAAGACCACCCTAGGGCTGACAGGTCTAACACGCGTCCCCCCCAGCCGAAAGTGGGGAGAGCTTCCCAACCTCAATCAATCAATCAATCACAGAATTTGTAAAGCGCACTACTTACCCGCGAGGGTCTCAAGGCGCTGGGGAAAAAAAGGGGGGAGGGTGCTGCTACTGGTCGAACAACCAGGTCTTGAGTAGCCTCCTGAAGGTCAGCAGGTCTTGGGTCTGTCGTAGGCTTAGTGGAAGGGTGTTCCAGGTCTTGGCGGCGAGGTGGGAGAAGGATCTGCCGCCGGTGGTGGTTCTTCGAATGCGAGGGACGGTGGCGAGGGAGAGGTCGGCGGAGCGGAGTTGGCGGTTGGGGACGTAGAAGAGGAGTCGTCTGTTGAGGTAGGCTGGGCCAGTCTTGTGGAGTGCCTTGTGTGCGTGGGTGAGGAGTTTGAAGGAGATTCTCCTGTCGACGGGGAGCCAGTGCAGGTTCCTCAGGTGGGGGGTGATGTGGCTGTGGCGTGGTACATCGAGGATCAGGCGTGCGGAGGCGTTTTGTATGCGTTGCAGTCGCTTGATGAGCGTGGCCGGGGCTCCCGCGTAGAGGGCGTTCCCATAGTCAAGTCTGCTGCTGACGAGGGCCTGGGTGACTGTTCTTCTTGTGTCTGTTGGGATGGAGAACCTCTATGGAGTTCTCATCGCTAAGGCGGAAAAACCGGGAGAGACCGTCAGCGTTGGCGTGGTCTACTCCGGGTCGATGTTCCACCCGAAAGTCCATCCCCTGGAGGGAAATGGACCACCTCAACAATTTGGGGTTTTCGCCTCTCATCTGCATGAGCCAGCGAAGGGGTCGGTGGTCGGTCTGAATAAGGAAGTGAGAGCCAAAGAGGTATGGCCTCAGCTTCTTCAAAGCCCAAACCACAGCGAAGGCTTCTCGCTCTATCGTACTCCACCGCTGTTCCCAGGGGAGTAGCCTTCGAGAAATAAAGGCCACTGGCTGGTCTTGGCCGTTATCATTCAGTTGGGAGAGCACAGCTCCAATGCCATGCTCAGAGGCGTCTGTCTGCACGATGAATTCCTTCCCAAAGTCTGGAGTCCTAAGCACCGGAGCGGTGCACATCGCGTGCTTCAGAGTGTCAAACGCTTCTTGACAGGCAGCCGTCCAGATGACTTTACGGGGCTGCTTCTTTGAGGTTAATTCCGTCAGGGGGGCTACGATGGTCCCATAGCCCTTGACAAACCGGCGGTAGTAACCCGTGAGGCCAAGGAAGGCCCGGACCTCCGTTTGGGTTTTGGGGGGCTCCCAGGCCAAGATGGTCTCAATTTTGGCCTGGAGGGGTTGCACCTTACCCCCGCCCACCAGGTGTCCCAGGTAGACGACAGATCCCTGTCCAATCTGGCACTTGCTGGCCTTGATGGTCAGCCCAGCCCGCTGTAGGGCCTGCAGCACCTCCTGGAGATGCTCCAGATGGTCCTCCCAGCTGCTGCTGAAGACAGCTATGTCATCCAGGTAGGCAGCAGAGAAGGCCTCTAGGCCAGACAGTACCTGGTTAACCAACCGCTGGAAAGTGGCCGGAGCATTTTTCAGCCCGAAGGGCATCACCCGAAATTGAAAGTGGCCCTCGGGGGTGGAGAATGCAGTCTTCTCCTTTGCTCCTGTCCGCCATGGCAATCTGCCAATATCCTGACGTCAGGTCGATGGTACTCAGATACCGAGCTGCTCCCAGTCGGTCAATGAGCTCATCCGCCCGAGGGATCGGGTGAGCATCGGTCTTGGTCACTGAGTTCAGACCACGGTAATCCACACAGAACCGAAGTTCTGGTGTGGTGCCCGGTGGGGCCGCTTTCGGCACCAACACCACCGGACTAGCCCAAGGGCTGCTGGAAGGCTCAATCACCCCCAGCTCCAACATTTTGGTCACCTCACTCTGGATGCTGGTTCTTACTTTGTCGGACAGCCGGTAAGACTTGGTTTTTACTGCCGGGCTGTCCCCTGTGTCCACATCATGGGTACACAGGTGCGTGATCCCAGGCGTGAGGGAGAACAACGAGGAGTACTGCTCCAATACCTGGCGGCAGTCCCTCTGTTGCTCCCAGGTCAAGGATGGGGAGAGGACCACTCCCTCCACCGATCCATTGTTCTCTTTGGCCGCCAGAAGGTCCGGAAGAGGCTCGCTCTCCTCCTCTTCACTCCCATCCGTCACCATCAGGAGAGTAAGTTCTGACCGCTCCTGGTGTGGCTTAAGGCGGTTGATGTGGAACACCCTGTGGGGTTGTCGGGGGGTCTTGAGGTCTACTACATAAGTGGTCTGGCCTCTTCTCTCCAAAATTTCGTACGGTCCAGTCCACCGGTCCTGGAGGGCACTAAGCTCTCCGGGCTCCATGACCCACACCTTCTGTCCAGCATCCAACTCCACCGTCCGAGCATTCCGGTCGTACCACTCCTTCATGACGACTTGACTAGCCTCAAGATTGTCTGAGGCCTCCTTCCACAGCTTGGCCATCTGGCTGCGGAACGCCAGCATGTAGCTGACCACATCACAAGGGAGCTTCTTAGAAGACTTCTCCCACCCCTCCTTCACGAGACTGAGGGGCCCCCTAACGGGGTGGCCATAGAGCAGCTCAAAGGGGCTGAAACCGACCCCCTTCTGCGGCACCTCTCGGTAGGAGAAGAGCAGACAGGGTAAGAGGACGTCCCACTTCCGTCTCAAGTCCTCGGGTAGGCTTCGGATCATCCCCTTCAGGGTCTTATTGAAACGCTCCACGAGCCCGTTAGTCTGGGGGTGGTAAGGAGTGGAGAACCGGTAGGTCACTCCGCACTCCTTCCACATGGCCTGCATTGTAGGCCGACATGAAATTCGTGCCCCTATCTGACACCACGACCTTGGGGAATCCCACTCGGGTAAAAATCCCCATCAAGGCCCGCGCCACCACAGGTGCCGTGATGGTCCTCAGAGGGATTGCCTCCGGGTACCGGGTGGCGTGGTCCACCAACACCAAGATGAACCTGTGTCCCGAAGAAGTCGGCGGGTCCATTGGCCCGACAATGTCAATTCCTACCCGCTCAAAAGGGGTACCGACGGGGGCGTGGCCAAGCGCGGATCGAAGATGGCCGCGTAGAGCAGTAGCTCCGCCGAGTGTCCCTACCCCACGTCTATCCTGCGGACACATCCGTGGCACCAGTTGACTCCCCCCGAGAGCGGAGTGCTAGCGATCCCCGGTCCGCTTGGTCTGGCACATCGAGCGGCCCCAACAGGGGAGAAAACGGCACTGAAGTGTTGCGGCCTGCGGGGACTCTGGGCGCCGGGGCCCACAGTGAAAGGCAGAGCCGGAGGGAGGTCTGACCTGAGTGGCGGAGGTGCCGCCGTATGAGATCGAGGCGGGGCCACCGGGGGACAGTTGATACCGGCAGCGGAGGTGGTGACTGCCCCTGGGCCCTGAAGCTGACGGAGCTCCCCGCATTGACCGATGGGTGAGGCGCGCCGGCCGGGAGCAGAGTGATAGTGGCGAGGCGCTCCGGCTGGGGGATCCCCCTGTCGCTTGTGAACCCGGGGCCGGGATCCACTGCCCGCAGATACCATAGCGGCGTTTGGTTGCCCGCCTGGGTCTTGAGAGCGGAGTGCTGGCGGTCCCCGGCCCGCTTGTTCTGGAACACTGAGCAGCCCCAACAGGGGAGATAATAGCACCGGAGCGCTGTGGCCTGCGAGAGCTCTGGGCGCCGGGGCCCACGGTGAACGGCGGAGCCAGAGGGGAGTCCCGACCTGAGTGGCGGAGGTGCCGCCGTGCGAGATCGAGGCGGAGCTACGGGGGGACAGTTGATACCAGTAGCCACATTGACCGATGGGTGAGGCGCACCGACCGGGAGCAGAGTAATCGCCTGTGATCGCGGGGCCGTGATCCGCTATATACAGGTATCGTAACGGCGTTTGATTACCCGCCTGGGCCCGGGGGCGCTCGGCTGTCCGGATCCGACTTGAGGGACCCTGCCTCCCCCCTGGACTTGCTCTCAGACCCCTGGGGCTTGTGCCATAGCTGCCGGTGTCCTACCTGTTAGACGTCACTGGTGGGCACCGTGTGGATGGTGCATCCGCCTGCATCCATTAGATCAGTTGGCTGGGCGTGATGGCTACTGCCGGTGATCGCAGAGGGACCGGATCCCGTGGGGCGAAGCAGGTGCAGACTAACAAATTGGACAGATACACAGTCGCTAAGGATCCTCAGAGGAGCCGGCTGTCTGCAGAGACTAATCAGGGACATCCAGGGGAAGAGGAACAAGAGCTATCTCTCGCAGATGTCATGGGGGCGATTGCTGGAGTTAAGACCTCTCTCGAGCACAAAATGGATACCATGGCGATTGACATTAACCTCATTAGGTCCGATCTGGGGAAACTTAACGAAAAAGTCAAGCAAGTGGAGATAACGACCACCAGTCTTGTTGGGGATGTCACACAATTACAAAGGGAGATGCACGAACTCCAGGACTCACACAAGTACATGGACCTCAAGCTGGATGATTATGAAGGTCGACTCCGGCGCAATAATCTCCGTATCCTAGGAGTGCCGGAAAAAGCGGAGGGGCAATCCCCGGACCTATTCGTCGAGGACCTTATTCTTACACACCTGCAGCCTAAAGGCCTCAGCAAATTCTTTGTTATCGAACGAGCTCACAGGGTCCCGGGCGGCCGTCCCAAACCGGGCGCTCCCCGCGGCCCATGCTGGCTCGGGTCCTGAACTATCGGGACAGAGACACTATTCTCCAGAACTCTAGAGCGGGGGCACCCCTCCGATATGAAAATGCTGCCATTTCCTTTTTCCCGGACTTCACACAGAGAGTACAAAAGCAGCGGAGGTCTTTCCTCGCTGTGAAGCGGGACCTGAGAGAGAGGGGTCTGAAGTACTCACTGCTGTTCCCGGCACGTCTCCGGGTGGAGGCCGAGGGACGGGCATGGTTTTTCGACGAGCCCGAAGCAGTGGCAGACTGGATCGAACATCGCGGAGCGAAGGGCCGGGCGGATCGCGGCGCTGGGACACAGGCGGACATCTCACCGATTTGAAGTGGATCTCTGAGGAAGGCGGCTTTGAACTACGTAATGGGGTCGTCGATGTGAGATGGGCTGGGGGAGCGGGATATCTGCGCATTATTATGGGGACTGGTTATGACATATATGTTTCCTGACATTTACCTGCCAGGGGTGTTACACTTGGCCTGACTAGGGGTGGGGACACGGAGCTCACTTTTCCCCCCTTCTTTCTTTCTTTGAATTTCTTCCTAGGGCGACAGGCACTCTGCAAGTTTTCGATGGGCAGTTCCAAGCCTAGAGTGCAGGGCAGCGGGGTGGGGGTTGTTGGGGTGGGATGACTTCTTTTCTTGTTCATTGTTATATTTGGTTTACTGGTGCAATGGATATATACACTTGCAATAGAGTTGCTGACAAAGTACAAGCCCGGAGCGGCGGGATCTATTTTCTGCGATATAGGCATGATGGGGGATAAAAATGTTAAACTTATGAGTTGGAATGTTAACGGGTTAGGGGACAAAATTAAACGAAGTGTCGTGCTTCAGTACATTAGGAGGCACGCACCCGATGTAGTCTTACTCCAGGAGACACATCTGGTTGGGAATTTATGTAAGGCAATGCACAGAGGGGGTATAAACTGATTGCGCACTCTGGCTTCACCTCGGGCTCCAGGGGTGTGGGTATTATGACTCGGAACAACTTCCCCCTGGCGGTTAGCGCCACTTGGGATGATGATAGAGGCAGATACGTCGGTGTTTCCGGGATGTGGGAGGGCCGGCACATTACCTTTATGTCTGTCTATGTTCCCCCAGGCCTACAGGGCACAACGTTTGCTGATTTGGGCGCAGCCCTGCTCGCCCTTCCGGATGGGCTCCTGGTCCTGGGAGGAGATTTTAACGCAGTGGTATCGGGTACATTAGATAGACACCCCCCTCGAGAGATAGTACCGTCTGCCCGATGGTTGCCTGATTTCCTCGAGGCGATGGGACTGGTTGACGGCTGGAGAGTATACCACCCGGGCCAGGTGCAACACACCTTTCACTCCGGGGCACACAATAGTCTCTCCCGTTTAGATTACTGCCTGGTACCAGCTGCACAAGCGACATACATACACGACATCAAGCACTTGGCCAGAGGTATCTCAGATCACTCGCCTGTCTGGGTTCATCTGTCAGTGGGTGTGGGAGGAGTGGGAAGATTGGCCCCAATTAATCCTTGGTACTTACGTAACCCCAAGATCCGTCAGGAACTTATCAAAGCGATTGACGAATACTTTTCTGACAATGTGGGATCGGTGCCCTCTTCCAGGACCTTATGGGAAGCATTCAAGGCAGTAATCCGGGGACAAGCCCTGTCTTTGATATCTAGCTCTAAGAGAGACAAGCAAAAGGAGGTCCTCGAGCTTGAGACAGACATATATAATCTAGAAAGGGAACTGGAATCTGGGATTACGCCGGAAAAGATCCACTTGCTGAGTATGAAGCAACACGACTATAAAGCGTTGGTCTCGGATAGGGCCAGGGCCCTGAGTAGAGAGCAGCAGGGCAGGCTTTATGACCAGGGAGATAAGGCCGGGAAGCTCATAGCATGGCTGGACAAGAAAGAGTGGGCGAGTCGGCTGGTTCCGGAGCTCAAGGTGCAGGGAGGCGCCTCGGTCACGGAGCCACAGGAAATAGCGGATAGGTTCGCTGATCATTTTCAGTCGGTCTATACGGCGGTCTCCTCCCACGCTGAAGCAGACTCTCAGGAGCTGTTGAGGGATATTAAGCTTCCCTGCCTCTCCCGTGAGGATCGAGACTATATGGATAGCCCCCTTACGGCCGATGAGACCGCACAGGCGATCCGTTCCTTGAACTCTGGAAAAGCTTTGGGTCCGAATGGACTTCCCATCGAGCTCTACAAGTTGAGACCAGATAAACTGGCCCCATACTTGAACGCTATGTTTCTGGAATCTAGGGAGGCGGGAATGTTGCCCCGAGAACAACGAATGGCTACTATTGTCACCATCCACAAGGAAGGGAAGGATAAGGCAGAATGTGCCTCATATAGGCCCATCTCTCTTTTAAATGCTGAACCCAAGATTTTGGCCAAGCTCTTGGCCAATCGCTTGGTGAAGGTGATTGGAGGCCTGGTGCACCCGGATCAGACCGGGTTTATGCCTCATAGAAATACAGCTCTGAATCTCCGTAGAGTGCATGGGGTGATGGACAGGGCTGGCACCCTTCGCGAGCCGGCGGTGATTGTGTCTCTGGACGCGACGATGGCCTTCGATACTATCGAATGGCCATACCTATGGGCAGCTATGGCAAAGCTGGGATTTGGGCCAGAATACATTCAGTGGGTGCGTCTCTTATACTCTGAACCTCTGGCTCAGGTGGTGGTGAACAACAAGGTGTCAGCCTCGTTCATGCTCAGTCGGGGTACTCGACAGGGATGCCCTCTGTCCCCCCTTCTTTTTCTTTGGCCTTGGAGCCCCTGGCCGCATGGATACGCTGGGACCCAAGGATAAGGGGTCTGCGGTGGTCCCCCGGATGGGAGGACCGTATATCCTTATACGCGGATGACATTTTACTTTATTTAGCCTCCCCTAGGAGCTCGCTAGTAGTAGTGATGGATATTCTCGCGGTTTTCGGTCGATTCTCCGGACTTTCTATCAACTGGGGAAAATCCTTATTATTTGTACTGAGGGGAGACCCTCCTGTCCCTCCCCGGAACTGTCCAATACAAACGAACGCAGTTGGATTCAAATATTTGGGAATATACATCTCACTGGACCCCGCGGTTCGCTATGCCCAAAACCTTCTTCCTCCTCTTCATAGACTCAAAAGTGATATTAATAACTGGAAGACGCTCCCTATCTCGCTACTGGGCAGAGCCACTCTGTTTAAGATGATGGCCTTACCGCGATTCTTATACGCCCTACAAAATACCTTGGATGTAGTCCCAGCGCGTTACTTTCGGGAGGTGGAGGGCCTGCAAAGAGACCTATTATGGGATGGCAGGCCTCGGATCGCTTTGAGCAAACTAACGTTGTCTTGGTATGATGGAGGCATTAGTCTCCCTGATGTCAAGAAATACTACTGGGCTTCCCAACTGGCAGCTATTAATCATGGCACATACGGCCGGGTGGATGACCCGGGCTACACCATGGATAGATGGCTCCTTCCGGGGGGCACTTACGGTAGGGCGTTATACTCCCGACCTAACCGGTTCAAACTAACTGGCCCCACGAAGCACTCTGTGCAAATCTGGCATGATGCCACTAATCATCTTGGATGGAAACACAAACTCACATTGGCTACCCCTCTCTGGGACTCGGAGAAGTTGGGCGACCTGTGGAAGACAAAGGGCTTCGACAGGTGGGACCTTATTGGGATCTCAGCTGTTAAAGATGTCTGGGGAAGAGGGGGGCCCAAACCCTTCAGCACGCTTCAGGGCGAATATAAACTGGCGGATGCCGAATTTGTTCGATATATACAGGTCTCACACTCACTTCAGTCTTTATGGCCTAAAGGGGCGGATCCCCCGGAGGTTTCCCCTCTGGAGGACAGAATCTTAGATGGTCATCTCCCTGACAAAACGATATCCTTAATTTATAAAAAACTAATTAATCACATGGCGAGCCCCCTCCGGACACTGAGAGATAAGTGGGCACAAGATGGGATAGAACTAGACGATGAAGAGTGGCAAATAGCAATATCCTCCCCTAAAGAGGTGGCAATCCCGGCACGCTTGCGATTGGTTCAGCTGAAGATCCTCCACAGGATCTACATAACGGGCCCTAGATTAATACACATGGGGTGGTCGGAGACAGGGGAATGCAAGCGACGCTGTGGCCAGATTGGAACGTTCATGCACATCATTTGGGAATGCCCGCATATCAACTCTTACTGGTGTCAAGTGCACGACACAATCAACCAGGTAATGGGAATTTCCCTCCGCCCCGAGGCGAGGCGATGCCTCCTTAATATCTGGGAGCCAACAGACTTGGACACTTCCCAGACACAATGGATCACCCTGGGGCTCATGTTGGCGAAGAGAAACATTGCACAACTCTGGGGGCGGCACACACACCGACGCTGGAGGCCTGGGAGAGAAACCTTGATTGGTGCATGTTTAGGGAAAAAACGGTGTATTTGGCAAGGGGGTGCCCGAGGAAGTGGAGTCGAGTCTGGAATCCGTGGAATTTGTATAGAGGAGAGATTTGTACGCCACCTTGTACTGTTGAGTACGATGATCCGCTGCCTTAGTGATGTTCCTCACATGTGAACTGTCTGTTTGTTCCCCCATACATGCGTAATGAGTAAAGTGAACTACCTGGTTTCTTGTACTGTATCATTCACCAGCAATTGTTTAATAAAAAGAATTGTTAAAAAAAAAAAAAAAGGGGTACCGACAACCGGGAGCGGTTCCAGAGGGACCTTCAACTTAGTCCCAGTCTTGCCACTCGCCTGACAAGTCACACAGGTCTTACAGAAGGTGTCAGAGTTAACTCTCATCCTGGGCCAATAAAAATGTGGGACCAATCGGGCAAACGTCTTGTCCTGGCCCAGGTGTCCTGCCAGGGGTATCTCATGTGCCAATTCCAGCAGGAAGGCTCGGTAGCATTGAGGGACCACTAAGGCCCTAGATGACCCATGCACCGGAGCCTTAGGCTCACTGTAGCGGAGACCATCCTCCCAGTAGACATGGTAATTACTGGTCTCTTTACCAGTTGCTTGGGCTTCGGCCTGCTGCCACATGCCTTCAAGCGCTGGGCACTCTCTCTGCGCCCGACAGAATTCCTCCCGGGTAGGCCCTCCATCCACCTGCCACTCTGCAGGGGTCGGCAAGTCCCCCACGGGAACAACATCCACCTCAGCGGACTCCGGGGTCACCTCCGCGGGCTCCCCATCCATCTCGCAGGGTGCATCCTCAAGGATGTCTTCTTGTCCAGCAGTGGGCTGGGCCATTGTTTCAGGCTCCAACCCGGGTTGAGTTCCTTGCCGGGCAGCCATGGACCGCGTGACCACGCAAGTCCACCCTGGTAATCCCAGCATATCAGCGTGGGCGTTGAACTCTACCTCCTTCCAGGCAGTATGTTCCAAGTCGTTTCTGAGCAGACAATCAACTGGCATGGCAGGGCTCACCGCAACTCTCAACAGGCCTGAGACTCCTCCCCACTCAAAGGGAACTTGGGCCACGGGGTAATGACCCAGGCTATTATCAGCCATAACAACTGGGTGGAATACCTCAGGAATCACCTGCTCTGGGGACACCAGCTGACGTCTTACCATCGTCATGCTGGCACCCGTGTCCCTCAGAGCCTCCACCTCCTCCCCGTTCACCAGGACCCTCTGCCGGTACTTGGCAGTGTTCGAGGGTACCTGAACCCGTGGGATCATCTCTCTATCCCCCAGGGAAACTAAGGTCAAGCCTGTCCACTCACCTCCCCTACCTAGAGACAACTCCTCCCCAAGCGCTACACTGGCCACCCCGGGGCTCTTACCTCCTGTGGGGGCTGGGGTCCTCTTGCGACACTGGGGATCCCCCTTGTAGTGTCCAACCTCCCCGTACTCGTAGCACCGGACAGTTCTGGGCTGCTGACTCCTGTCAGGGTAAGTGGGTTTCTGGAATCCAGATTGGGATGGGGAACCTACCTCCTTCCCTTGCGGTCTATTTTGGGGGCCTTTAAAGAACTCCTTCTTTTTATCTCCCCCCTCTCTCTTCTGGGGAAAACTCTGTCCACCTTTCGGGGGGTCTCCCCCGGATCCCTTGTGGGACACCCGAGTGCTAACCCAGGTATCCGCCTCCTCCGCAAGTTCCCGAGGATCGGTCAGCTTGCGGTCCACCAGGTGTTGGCGCAGCTCTGGAAAACTTTTATCTAGAAGGTGCTCCCTTAAAAATAGATTGTACAGCCCTTCATAGTCACTCACTTGGCTGCCACGCACCCAACCCTCCAATGCCTTCCGGGCATAATCAAAAAAATCCACCCAGTTCTGTGTGGGAAGCTTGTGGCTGTTGCGGAACTTTTGGCGATACTTTTCTGGGGTGAGGCCAAACTTTTTAAGCAGGGCTTCCTTCATGACAGGGTAATTTGTCTGATCACCTTTGTCTAAAGTCAAGAGTGTGTCCCTTGCCAACGGAGGTATGTACTTGTACAGGCCTCCCCCCCCAGTACTTCTCAGGCACCCCATTGGCCACCAAAGACACCTCATATGCCGCCAACCACTTATCAATGTCATCCCCTACACTGAAACTGGCCATCACCTCCTTAGGTAGGTAAAACTTAGGCTCTCGTGGAACCTCAGCGGGTACGCAGCCACCATTCAAGTTGCCCTGCGTCTCCATCTGCAAGGCTCGGAGCTCTAATTCTTTCAGGCTAAGCTCATGCGCAAGCTTCCTTTCTTCCATGGCTAGCCTTGCCTGTTCTCGCTCCTTGTCCATCCTAGCAAGTTCTAACTTCAATTGCCTCTCCTCCCTCCTGTCCTCAAATTCCTCTGCAGACAAACTCCCCCCTGACGCACTACTGCCTGCCCTGGAACGTCTTCCTGGCAACACATTCTCGCTAACGTCAATGCGCAGTAGGTCCAGTTCTCCTGGGTCGTCTGTCTCCCCCTGCTCCTCGTCCCCTCTTCCCCCCGGGTGGGCCATTACCCATGCCCTCAAAGCTTTCTGAAGCTCCTCTCTCCTGGCGCCTCGCTTGACGGACACCCCCTTCTCTAGACAGAACTCCTTGAGCTGCGCCACCGTATACCTTTCTAGGTTGGCCAACTCAAACTCCATCCTGCTAGGTGGGGCCCCAGACAATTTAGAAAAAGGGTTCTAGAATGTAGGTAGCAGGTCTAACGCAGGAGTGTACACAATCAGGCAATCACAAAAGAATTCTTAGCACTTGCATTTAAATAGGTGTCCAATTGCGGCGCACACTGAGTCTCTGTAGGGTGCTGCACAAGCACAAGTCCTTATCCCACCGCTGAACACCAAAGTTAGAACCGGGGTCACCGATTCCGACGCGGTAGCTTGGCGTGAGGCAGGAAGGCACCCGAAGGCAATGTGTTAAGCACTTGTGCAGCACACACTCACACTGACTCAATAATGCGCAACAATAAAGGGGGACACCACACCAGGCTTTGATGTAAAAACAAGATCCTTTATCTCATTTAAATTAGCAGTTGATAAGGCAGATAATCTTAGGCAACATTTCATTTCATTGTAGCTTCATAAACTAGTGCGTAAATTTCATTCAAGCACATTAGAACAGTAGAACGTTACGCCATTAAAAAGGCAGTAGCAATAACCTCCTAGAAAAGCAGGTAACACTGTAGGTCATAGACTGTAGGTCAAAAACATAGACTTCAATACAGTTTGCGACATGCAATTAGCTAGACATTAGATGCACATTACACTGTAGATGATGAAGAACCTGTATCAACCTAGGCGCAACCACATTCAGTACAGTGGGCGTCGCAAAGCAGGTAGGCCTACAACATAAGAACACTTCAACTCTTGGCAGGTGAACACTTCAGCTCAATTCAGGTAAGCACCTTTACACTAGGCAAACACATTTCATTACTAAGGATATAAATCAGGCCTAACCATTAATTAAAGCAGGCATAATAATCAGGCTGGTAAATAGCTTAGGGAACCCCTCCACATGGCCCTCTCTCTGGGGCTTCCCTGTTGATTTGGGCTTCTGTGGCTCTCAAGGGCTACTTAGGGGTTAATTCAGGCCAGGCCCACTCCTCTCCGGGCCTCGCCTCGTCTTGTGTGCAAAGTTAATCCTGGTTTCCCCCTTGTGTGGCAATGAGGAGGTGGCCCCCGGCCCCCAGTGGCGACTCTACATGCCCTAGGGGCCTCCCGGGCTCACCTGCGGTGATTTCGGTGGTTGCTCGCCTGAGCGGCTGGTTTCACCCCGGGCCGGCCCGTGTTCTGTCGGGCGGGGCCCGGACTGGGGCCGATAGGCCTTCTGGAGGTGATTGCGGGTCGTCGGGGGCCGGTAATGCTCTTCTCCGGTCCCCGTAGCCAGCGTTACGATGCGGGGAAGGGAGCGGGAGCAGGCAGTCCTCTCCGGCCGGCTTCCCGCCTCCCTCTGCTCACCGGGACTCCTCGCTGCCTTCCGTAGGCGTTGGGGGCGCGGCAGGAGTCGGCAGCCAATCACTGCGCGGCCTTCCCGGGGGCGCGGCCGATGATGCGGTCGGCGTCCCCGGTCGCTCGGCAACGGCGTCGGTGGGGCCGGAGGCCTCTCTTCCTCACCTGGGCCGCGTCGGTGATTTCCAGGCCGCAACTTCTTTCCCAGAGGGCTCCCGGGCCCGGCGGTGATCTCGGAGGCAGCTTCTGGACCTTCGGTGAGGGTGCGGGCGGCGCGCCTCACCACCAAGGCCTCGAGGAGGCCACGCCCACCTCCGCAGCTCCTCACACGCGGCGACGGCCGCAATGGCGGTTTCCAGCCCCGAGGTCAGTGGCTTGAGGGGGCAATTCCTCCCACGTGGAGGCACGGCGCGGGAGCGCGCTTGAAACAGGCTAGCAGGGGGGGCAGTTACAACAGTGCTTTGGGCCGCCCCGCAGCAGGGCTGCACTGCGACAGCTAGTAGTGGATTGGGATGAAGGTCTAGCGCTTCAGGGCACGGCGCTTTACCTGGTGATCCCCAGTTGGGCAGTTCCGATTTCTGACCTTGCTGTTTCGTCAGGCTTGCAGTTTCAGGTTGCTTGCAGTAGGTCTTCTGTGGTTGCTTCTTTGGTTTTCTCCTTATGGGGAAGGGAATGAGTTGGTGGTAATTGGGGTGCTGGATGGTACTTCCAAGCACGCTGAAGATGGTTCCCTGGGTCCCCTCACACTGGGCAAGGTCAGTGGGTGGCGGGCGTTCCTCAGCTATCTTACTACAGCAGTGCCTAAGCCTTGTCAGTAGCAGTAGTGTAGGTCTCCCCCCTAGGCCCTAAAGCCTGTACTCCGGCAGAGGTTCTCCCAGGATCAGTGGTGCCCCAACTGACTAAAAGATTTCCCTCCAAACCTCTTATACCCCTAGGTCAGGTGACCCTCCTAAAGGCGGCAAAACATAACTCCTCCCCAAGCTGGAAAGTTCTAGAAGCTTCCCTCATGTCTGGCCATGAGGCCCAGAGGCGGGGACGGCATGGATACTGTATCATTATGTCCCAGCCTGATCCTGACTACTAGTATGTGTATGCAAAGGCCACTCCGCCGTAGCAGGGGCCTGTGGCAGCCATCTTAAAAGGAGAGAGCACCTGCACCTCAGCACTGTTTGGCAGTGGTAAGGCGCCCAGAGACCTAGGTCCAACAAAAGTGTAGTGGCAAAAATGAGGCGCAAAGAGAAAAAAACGGGGTAAGACCACCCTAGGGCTGACAGGTCTAACAGTCCACGACCCCACGCACATTTCAGGGCACACGCTGGACCCCATCTTCACCTCCTGCAACCGCGTCAGTTACAGCCACATCACAGATCTCACATGGACCAATCACTCCATCGTCTACTTCAGCTTCTCCCGCCCCTACATCACCCCCAAGGTGACCAGTGCCTCCCACCGCAGTTGGAACAAAATTTCAGAGACCAGCTGGATGGACACCCTCCAACCACTCTACCGCCAACAACCTCTAACAGGGAATTAAGAACTTCAATGCCTGGACCACCTACTGCACCATCAGTATCACCCCCATCAAGAGCAGCAACTGGACAAAATCCCCCAAAAGGGCCAGCTGGTATTCCCAAGAACTAAGAACAGCGAAGTGAGACAGCAAACAGATGGACAGGAAATGGCGCTCCAGCAAGGACACCTCCATCAGGGCAGCTTTTTAAGACCTTGGTCAACCTCTAGCACCACCTGCTGAGGGCCACAAAGAAGACAGCATTAGCCGCATGCATCGAAACCAGCACAACACCAAGGAACTTTTCAACATTGTGAAAGAATTTTCCAACCCGGCTGCCAGCAAAAACAACATCACACCCTTACAAGAGTTGTGCGACAACCTCGCCAACTTCTTCCATGACAAGATCGCAACTATATACAGAAACTTCCAACCACAACCTACGGACTCCCTCGACAGACTCGCCACTGCCGCAACTGACACAAACCACAGACTGACCACTTGGAACCTCCTCTCCACCGAGGACACCACTACCATAATGAAATCCATCCACTCAGGAGCTCCCACAGACTCATGCCCGCACCACATCTTCAATCTCTGAAACCAAAGAATCGGCCAGGAAGTCACCACCCTGCTCAACTCCTCAATCTCCACGGCAACATTTCCCAACATCTGGAAACACTCCGAAGTCAAACCACTACTCAAAAAACCCTCTGTCGACCCCAGCGAACTCAAAAATTACCAACCAATCTCCCTGCTCCCATTCCCAGCCAAGGTACTGGAAAAGATCATCAACAAGCAACTCATGACACACCTGGAACAGAACCAGCTACTCGATGCCTCCCAATCCAGTTTCTTCAGCAATCACAGCACCAAGACCATCCTGACATCTGAACCTTCCTCGACAGAGGAGAAACAGCAGGTCTGATACTCCTCAACCTCTTGGCAGCCTTCGACACCATATCCCACCACATGATGATCAAAAGACTCCACCAAATTGGCATCCAAGAGGACGCGCTCAGATGGATCACCTCCTTCCTCACCAGTAGAACACAGAGGATCCGTCTCCCACCTTTCACCTCTGAACCCTAGGATATCGCCTGCGGTGTCCCTCAGGGCTCGTACCTAAGCCCCACGCTCTTCAACACATATATGACCCAGCTGGCCAACATCGTCAGATCCGATGGCCTCAACATAATCTCCTACACTGATGACATCCAACTCATCCTCTCACTCACCAACGACCCCACCACCACCAGGAACAACTTCCACAGTTGCATGACAAGCGTCACTGACAGGATGAAGAACAATTGCCTGCTGCTCAACACGGACAAGAGAGAAGTACTGATCTTCTGCAACAACAGCAACCCATGGAATGTCTCCTGGTAGCCGTCAAACCTAGAACCTGCATCCACACCCTCTAACCATGCCAGAAACCTTGGAATCACCATTGACAACAAACTCACCATGAAATCACAGATCAACGCCATTTCAACGGCCTGCTTCCTCACTCTGCGCATGCTATATACGTTCTTCAAATCGCTACCCCTGCACACTAGACGCACTGTGACACAGGCCCTCATCACCAGCTAACTCTACGTCGGAATCGCCGCACACCTCCTACAGAGACTTCAGACCATTCAGAACGCCGCAACCAGACTAATACTCAACCTCCCCCGACGAACCCACATCACACACCACCTCAGGCAACTCCACTGGCTCCTTGTACAGAAGAGATGCCAATTAAAGCTGCTGACCAACGTACACAGGCTGTACACAGCCAAGACCCGCCTACATCAACCACCACTTGAACTTCCCCCAACTGTCAAGAAGACTACGCACCACCTCCCGGTCTCTTGCCCATACTCCCCGCATCTACCAAAGCAGAAGTGGAGGACGCTCCTTCTCCCACGTTTTAGCAAATACCTGGAACAGCCTCCCCATGCAACTCCGGACCATCACCTCACTTCCAAAATTCCGAACGGCCCTCAAGACCTGGCTGTTTGAATGAGCTGCTGGTGATTCGCCGCGCTCTATAAATCTTGATTGACTGCTTGAGTAGATGGTTTGATCTGTTGACTTATGTCAAGTTTTCTAACATAGTCTCTAGTATGTTTATAAAATAAAGCCCACCAATAGTGTTGCTGTAGCATTGCCACAGCTGTATTGACCCCAGCATGGACAGATGCCAATCCACCATGAGCTTCCCTGATTAAATCTAATCTGGACATCTTATTAGAATTATTCTGTCTCCCAGTCCTGGTAGTGTGACTACAGGAGTGTGGTCTGAACTAAGGGTGTAGGAATACTTAGGAGGAAAGCCTGCAGGAGGCTTTCTGCCTTGTTTAGTTGCATGTGTGCCTGTTAAAATATCTGTGTGGATCTTTGTCTGAGATCTGGTTAAGGTTGCTACTCTAACATCTGAATTGCAACTTTGGCACCTAAATCAGCCACACAGTTCCTTTTGTCATGAAATCCATCATGCTGATGGCCCAAAGTGTGCCTCACATTGACCAATGGAAGCATATCTTGTAAGACAGCTACCTGTCACCAAAGATGCTTCTTAATGATAAATTTTCCCTTTGAATCCTTGTTGCATGTCAGCGTTGTACCCTTGCACACAGAACAATAAATCCAACACTATGAGTGTGGGAACTGATGGATTAGACCTCTGTAATGCAAGTAACGGCATGAAGTTCTGCATATTGCTCAGAGTTGTCGCCTAAGCATTTAGTGTGATTGCGCTGTGGGCAGCCGCGGTCCGTGCAGGTAACAGCGGTGAGGCTGTGTAAGTGGGGATTTTGAGGGACGCTGCAGAGGGAAAATTAAATAAAAAAATAATTTTCCCTCTGCATCGTCCCTCGAAATCCCCCCTTACATGGCCCCACCGCCCCACCACTGTTACCTGCACGGACCGCGGCTGGCTGTGGGCTACACCTTGCTCTGCCACGCAGTTGTTTCTACCCCTGGATGAGCAGAGCCATCTGTGTAGAATACGATCTGATAAGACTCAATGCGTAAGGCATTTAGAGTTGGATGAACATATTGCTCATATCGGAGAAAAGCCTGTGTATGAAGAGTGGGATCATACTGAAACTGTTCATCCACTGCACTTAAAGAAGAGCCCCACTGCATCCACCTTGGGTGTAGGGCACAAGCATTAGGAATGCTTGCTTTGGTGGCTGCCTCTTGTGCAGGTATGGGAGAAACCACAATCATTAGTTTTCCCTGCACCAAATGACACTCCTTCAAAATAGCAGTTTGCACAGCTGCAAGAATTTTTTCAATAGAAGCAAAACGTGCTTCAGAAGCAGAATAAAATTGAGACTTGTATGCTATAGGAACGGTCTGTCCTTCGTTGTAGGTCATATAGGTATAAGCGGAATGGCTAGGTATGACTTGGAGATCTTGGCTGGTCTTACTGTCCCTAGTTTGTAAATATTTTATCTCTAGCATGTTTGCTTGCAGAGCATGCAAGATATTGGTCTGTCTGTCTACTGTTTTGCTGAAAATGTGGGAGAGATCAAGTCACAGAAGGGCTTCAATCGCTCATCATAGTGCGGCAAGTAAATTCATCCAAAGTTAAGAAATCCCGGCAGGAATTGCTACTTCATTTGCGCATTAGGAGGCTGCAAAGTAGCACACTTCTGAAGGAACTCAGAAGTCAAACCCTTGCCCCCATTGCATAACTCGTATCGAGGAAGGTCACCGAAATGCAGAAAATCTTTTATTTTTCTAAATTAATTGTGTAACCATGTGATGTTCACAGTGTTACAAGTTTTTCCACCATAGCTAGGTTTACATCTAAGTTGTCATCAGTCAGAAAGATATCGTCAGTATATGACAATACCTCGGGATCTGTTTGTAAGATCTCCATAATGCGTACTGAAAATAAGCCAGTACTGTTCTTATAGTCCATAGGCAAGTGTTGGAACGAGAACTGCACCAGGATTTTTTTCGCATGATGTTCATAATTAAACCTGTACAATGAGCATTTTGCACTGCATATGCTCATGTATGTGTGTTTAAACTATCCTACAGGATGCATTTGGTTTGGAGACAGGAAAAAGGGGCGTGTTCATTGGAGAAAGACAAGGCGTTATTATGCCATGATATTGCAATTTATATATTATTGCTTTTATACTATGCTTTGCTTCTGGCTATAAAGGATATTGACCCTGCACTTGAGGTTCAATGTGTAAGGGAATGAAATGTGGAATAGAATGTTTATTCCACCACGTTTGATTTCTGTATAAGGCTGGAACCTGTCTTACAGCCCATTCACTGGTGTAAATTTCCCTGATGCCTTCCGGTACTATGGAAGAAAAAGCTGTTCTTATTACTCCCCTCCCCACCCCCGGAGCGCTTCCCGAATAAAGACTGGAGGCTAGTCTTCCTCAGCTAGAATGATGTCATAATCTTCAGATAAATGTGACCAGGAGACAGCTTTAATAGTGTGTGGTGTATCCCCTTCAAGTTGTATTTCTAAATCATAAACCCTATTGGGAGGATTTAAATGCTTATTTGGAGTCTCAACTCGCATGAACTCATCAGTTGGACTCACCACCAGAAACCACTGAAGTGTCTGATGTACTATTGTGACTTCTGCTGCACTATCTAGAAGTGCTCTCTTAGAAAATCATGCTACTTTCTTCTTCTGAACGGGAGTCTTAGACACAGATTTACTAAAAACTCATGCAACACAGCAAAAATGCTGCGTTGCGTTGTGTGACAAAAGAGAGAGCAGAAGAGCGCCATATTTACAGGAATATGGCACTCTTCTCCCCTCTGCCTAGCGCTGGTGCTGAAATGTTGTGCTGTGCGCCTCGCACACACCTTTACACCATAGTGCACGTGTGTCTGTGTGAGTCTAGCATAGGTTTTGTACTGAAAGGATACCTGTCCAGTACAAAATACTATGCTTAGACTAACGTTAAAACTTTTCTCACTTTGTATGTGTGCTGTACCGTGCAGCACCCATGCAAAGTGGGAAAAGAAAGGAGAAATAAAAGCATTTCTCTGTGATAGCGCCTATTTGAAATGGGTGCTGTTTTTTGCCGCAAAACCCTGGTCTAATTTTTTTCCTACGTTGGGTTTTGCGTCAAAAACCTTGGGTGGTTGCATGGTAACGCCCATGCACCACCCATGGAATGACCCTTTGGCGCTAAGTAATGCAAAGCAGTGCTATGCTGCTTTGTGTTGCTTTCAAGTGATTTTCCAGTGCAAAACATGTTTTGCCCTGGAAAGTAAATTGATAAAAAAGATTTTGTGTCGATTTGCATCAGTTTTGAGACACAAACACGGAGCAAAATCTTAGTAAATATACCCTTTAGAATTCAATCCTTTCTCTTTCCTCTTCACACTGACTTCAGCCTCTCGTCCTGTTTCACCTTTCCTGCTATACTCCTCCTTTATTTGGAACTCTGATTGACTCCCTCTCTCTGCTCATTTACTGTTAGAGTCCTGAGAAAAACGTGGAGAACAGATATCAGAATATACCATTCCAATTTTTTAATGGTCCTGTTAAATTATATTCTTCAAACAATAGGAACCGGGAGCTTATGATGGTCCAGCACAATTGCTCCTAAAAGTGAATTATAAATAAGGGTGTGCAGTTCCTATTAGAAAACAGGGAAGCTAGGTCACAGGAAAAAGAGCTCCATATAGGAGCAAGTGCCCTCACACACCCCGAGAGGTGTCATGCTTCATCATTTGGGTGCTCACACAATAAGTGACAAAAAGCGTGACGTGAAAAAGTGATGGTGATATTAAAATAAAGACATCGCATTGACAACAATAATAGAAGCTCCTCAGAAAATGTTTACAGAGTGGGAGGAGTTCATGTAGTAGGGGGTCGACGGCGTTTCGATCTCAATTGTTCGAGATCATCTTCAGGACAAATAGGTGAGCAAGCTGAATTATGGCTTTATTCGCGCTGTTAATCAGCATCAAAAAGAGGCAAGCGCCGGCTGGACGCTGCAATAGTCGTCACGTTTTGCGGGGTAGAGATATCGGAGCTGAGATCAATCGCCAGAACCTTGAAGAACAGCTGAGTTGTTCACATGCGGCGCTCAGAGCAGATGAATTATTTTAGCTGAACCTTGGGCACTGAATGTAATCCATGGAACGGGGAGCAGAGCGTGTCCTGCTTTCACGACTATCCGCGCTGAGTGCACACAGGAAAAAGAGCTCCATATAGGAGCAAGTGCCCTCATACACCCCGAGAGGTGTCATGCTTCATCATTTGGGCATGCTCCTCGTCGGTCCGGCGCTGCAATGCCCGACGGGCAACCACTATGGGGCTCTTTGCCAGAGATCTTTTTTCGGATGCCATATGGTAAAGTGAGGGTGTGTGGGTTGTGTAGTGTAGTGTGGTGATTGAAAGTGTTTTAAAATAGGTATAGTGATGCTAAATGTCAATTTGTTTAATGAAAAAGAGCACACTACCACAACTAAAAACGTGGTGCTCAACTCGGATATAATGGTATTTACTGAGCTCAACTCAACACATAGTAGTATATAGTGGTCAACATGTTTCTTGCCTCTGGTATCCAGAAGGATCAATTGGCAATTCTTCAGGACCTAGTGTTACAAACCTACACTACTAAGCGACTTGAATCTAAGTGTAGAACTCACTGAGAAGTAGTAGACAGACAAACAACAGGTCGCAAGGCAATTTACCTGGACCTGATCAGAAGTGACCCTTAAAAAAGGACAGACTTGTAACACTCGTAACTCGTAACACGAACACACTACCGCGTCAAAGACTCGACTAAGCGTTCTGCTCTGCGTTTGCCTTCTGGGGCAAGCCTACCCTTATTAAGGGTCACTTCTCCCCAGGGATAGAAAAGACTGCTTCTGAGGGGTAGTGAGTGCCTACCGAGGGGGAGAAAAGACTGCTTCTAAGGAGTAGTGAGTGCCTCCCGAGGGGGCAAAAAGACTGCTTCTGAGGAGTACTGAGTGCCCCCCAGGAATGAAAAAGACTGCTACTGAGTAGCTAGTGCCCCCCAGGGATGAAAAAGACTGCGTAGTGAGTGCCTCCCAAGGGGGAGAAGACTGCTGCTGAGGAGTGGTGAGTGCCCCCCAGGGTTAGGAAAGACTGCATCTGATGAGTAGTGAGTGCTCCTCCAGGGATAGAAAAGACGGCTTCTGATGAGTAGTGAGTGCCCCCCCTAGGGATAGAAAAGACGGCTTCTGATGAGTGGTGAGTGCCCCCCCTAGGGATAGAAAAGACAGCTTCTGAAGAGTAGTGAGTGCCCCCCTCAGCCTCCAGAGATGGAAAAGACTGCTTCTGAGTAGTAATGAGTGCCCCCCCAGGACTAGAAAAGACTGCTGCTGAGGAGTAGTGAGTCTCCCCTCCGGATGGAAAAGATTGCTGCTGAGGAGTAGTGAGTGCCCCCCTCCGGATGGAAAAGACTTGCCGAGGAGTAGTGGGTGCCTTCTAGGGATGGAAAAGACTACTGCTGGGGAGTAGTGGGTGCCCCCCCGCCCACGGGGAAAAAAAAGACTGCGTGTCTCCCAGGGATGGAAAACACTGCTGCTAAGGAGTAGCGAGTGCCCCCCAGGGATGGAAAAGACTGCTGCTGAGGAGTCGTGAGTGCCCTCCAGGGATGAAAAAGACTGCGTAGTGAGTAGTAGTAAGTGCCCCCCCCCCAAGGATGGAAAAGACTGCTGCTGAAGAGTAGTTAGTGTAGTTAGTGCCCCCGCGCCCAGGGATGGAAAACACTGCTGCTCAGGAGTAGCGAGTGCCCCCCAGGGATGGAAAAGACTGCTGCTGAAGAGTAGTGAGTGCCCCCCAGGGATGGAAAATACTGCTGCTGAGGAGCAGTGGGTGCCCCCCAGGGGTGGAAAAAACTGCTGCTGAGGAATAGTGGGTGCCTCCCGGGATGGAATAGATTCCCCCCCAGGGATGGAAAAGACTGCTGCTGAAGAGTAGTGAGTGCCCCCAGGGATGGAAAAGTGGAAAATACTGCTGCTGAGGTGTAATGTGTGCCCCCTAGGGATAGAAAAGACTGCTGCTGAGGAGTAGTGGGTGCCCCCTCCCCTGGAAATGGAAAAGACTGCTGCCTAGGAGCAGTGGGTGCCCCCCAGGGGTGGAAAAGACTGCTGCTGAGGAATAGTGGGTGCCCCACGGGATGGAAAAGATTGCTGCTGAGGAGTAGTGGGTGCCCCCTCCCCCAGGGATGGAAAAGACTGCTGCTGAAGAGTAGTGAGTGCCCCCAGGGATGGTAAAGTGAAAAATAAGGCTGATGAGGAGTAATGTGTGTCCCCCAGGGATGGAAACGACTGCTGCTGAGTAGTGGGTGCCCCCTCCCCTGGAAATGGAAAAGACTGCTGCTGAGGAGTAGTAAGTGCCCCCCAAGGATGGAAAAGACTGCTGCTGAGGAGTAGTGGGTGCCCACCAGGGATGGAAAAGATTGCTGCTGAGGAGTAGTGGGTTCCCCCCTCCCCCCAGGGATGGAAAATACTGCTGCTGAGGAGTAGTGGGTGCCCCCATCCTCCCCAGGGATGGAAAAGACTGCTGCTGAAGAGTAGTGAGTGCCCCCCAGGGATGGAAAAGTGAAAAATACTGCTGCTGAGGAGTAATGTGTGTCCCCCAGGGATGGAAAAGACTGCTGCTGAGGAGTAGTGCGTGCCCCCTCCCCTGGAAAAGACTGCTGCCGAGGAGTAGTGAGTGCCCCCGAGGGATGGAAAAGACTGCTGCTGAGGAGTAGTGGGTGCCCCCCAGGGATGGAAAAGATTGCTGCTGAGGAGTAATGGGTTCCCCCCTCCCCCCAGGGATGGAAAATACTGCTGCTGGGGAGTAATGGATGCCCCCCTGCCCCCAAGGATGGAAAAGACTGCTGCCGAAGAGTAGTGAGTGCCCCCCAGGGATGGAAAAGTGGAAAAGACTGCTGCTGAAGAGTAGCGAGTGCCAACCCCCCCCCCCCTTCCAGGGATGGGAAAGACTGCGTCTGAGGAGTAGTGGGCGGCTCGACAGAAACAGAGAAGCTGCTGCCGATCGGGAGTGGGTGGGGGCGCACTAGTGTGGTCGCTGTGCTTATGATATTCAAACAATACGTCGGTTCTGGGCAGGATGCACTTAGAGGGGGCCTAAACAGAAATAGCTGGAGAGTGCTTAGGCTCAGGGGTGTGTGGGTGACCTCAGTGTGTGTGGTGCCTGCACAGGAATAGAAAGTGTTCGGGGTTACGATAAGAAAGCATTGCATGCTGTGCCTAGAGTAGAAACGAATGCTTTAAATCTGGAATGCAGCCTCCAGTGTGCGGGTGCCTAAGCAGGCGTAGAGGGACTTCGGTTCCGGGCTGGGCGCTCTGTGTTGTGTGATTCAGGAGGGCCCTGTGGGAGTGGGTGCATACAGTGGGGCGACTCCCAGGACCCAACCAGCTGTTGAGATGCAGAGGGGGTGTCACCATGTAGGGGTGCTTCGGGTCAGGAAGCCTCTGCGTGGATACCTTTTTTCATCAATGTGTTAAAATATCAAACCAGTTGGTGATAAATGTGTATGCCACATAATAATTCTTTAATTCCATAAAACTCAACGCAATTAGCGTTTTCTTGCCACATTATACGGCTGTCGATTGCCACCTAACTTAGACAACCCTGCTGTTTAATGTGGTCCAATAATGCCATATAAATCCACTCCAGTAGCCCTGCAAATAATACACATGCGTGCGCGCGAGCGCACACACACACACATAGACACACAGATAAAGCACGTCCGTATTTTATGTATAGTGCGTGCATGCATTATTTGCAACAGTTATATAAACATATACATGCATGCACTACAGGCAGACAAACATGTTTGCACATACAAATATGCGTACACTTCTACAAGTACATAATCCCACATACATATACTACCAACCTCTTACATAATGCATACATATAGCATATAAAGGACCTACATTCACATATGCACATACATGCAGCACTTACATAAACACATACATACACCTACAGTGCATGTACACACAAACATGCGTTCAAGTATACACTTACATATGTACACATGCAATTACTACCAACCTCTGACATAATACATCCAAATAGCATGACCTACATTCACATATACACATACGTACGGCAGTTACATAAACACGTAAATACCCAAACATGCAGTAGACGCACACTACCACACACACGTATACAAATGAAGACAGCATTTGCACATTCACGCACACAAGACTCGCACACCGACACGAAGAGCAGATTCGATCTCGAGCACCGCGTCCTCCCTCCCTCCTCCGCCTCAGTGGGTGGGCGAAGGCCCGGATCACTCCGCCTTGCCTGCTCAGGTGCAGTAACGAGCGCCTGTCACGGCCCCGGGGGCGCTGGCGGAGGGCTCGCGGCAGCTGAGTGGGTGGCGCAGCGGCGCCTACGCAGATTCTGTCTTTGTTGGCGGGTCTGCGTCAGACGTCCAAGACGCTCCTCGTGAGGCGGGTTGCTCAA
Organism: Calotriton arnoldi; assembly: GCA_963921515.1. Lineage (NCBI taxonomy): Eukaryota > Metazoa > Chordata > Amphibia > Caudata > Salamandridae > Calotriton > Calotriton arnoldi. The sequence goes on along the minus strand of CAWUFW010015380.1, from coordinate 134,319 downwards.
GGGTGTCCTTCCTCACCGAGCTGCGGGAGGAACAACTTCAAAGAAGAGATTTCCGTGGTGCTGAAACATGTCAGCTCTGGAGCTGAGGGACACTAGCCGCCACGTAATGAACCAGATGTATTTTTAGGGACCCAAGACGCGAGGAGATACTCCCCTGCTCTGTTTCCAATAAAAACAGGGGCGTTACGCAACGCAAGGCCAAGCAGCCCCTACGGTGCAAGGAGGTTGAGGGGGTGGGGGGAGTAATTCTTCAGGGGGGCCCTGTTCTTCCCAAAGACAATGTGTATCTGTAAGATATAGGAGTCTCGGGGGGCCCCTCTTCATATTCTGCAGCGGGGCCTCATCATTTTTGCGTCACGCTATTTTGGCGCTCTGGTCTGCTGCTCAGGCCAGCGTGTCCGAATAAGCACTGAATGGTGTAGTGTCGGTAAGGGTCAGGGCCCTGGTCACTATGCAACTAGGCCGCAGGCTTGGGTTATTCCTAATGACTACACGCACTCTGAATCTAACACTGGGCCAAGACCCCGAGCGGTCCTGAGCCCCTTTATACCCTCGGGCGAGCCCGCCCTCGGGGTGCGTGTACGGCGTGCGTGAACGGGCCGGGTGGCTCCGTCACTACATCTGGTACTTTACACCTACCCTGGTACTTTATACCTACCCTCAGTACACCACGAGGCTGGTGGCATGCCGCGCAATATCGGTTTCCACCATAGAGCGGGCCTTCTGATGACACGTCTAGGTAAAAAGTCCCCGGGGCAGTGTCCGCCTGATAACCGGCATTTTCGCCGTTTCTGCGTTTACCTCCCCGGGATTGGAAAAAGGGAGGAATGCAGGCGAAATTTCCTGCACAGCATGCTTTTCTTGGTAAGGGCATTGAGGAATACAATGAAGAAGGAATTCATGTGTTGTCTGCCACTGTCAGGGGCCTGTCATTGTATATGGTAATTACATTACGTTATTACAATGTCCCGCCATTGTATATGGAAACTTTCCCAGCAGGGAAGCTTGAGCCTGGCACCTGTCTGCCTGTAGACAAACTCCTGGCTTGGGAAGTTGTTTTGAAATGCACTGTCAGGCAGTGGGGCTGGAACCATTTTCAGAGTGGGGCGGGGGTGCTTCTGTTAATGTTATATCACTGAAGTCCTTGGGATTATGAAAAGCCAAGCGTTACCTTAATACAGTAGTGGGAAATGTGCCACGCCCATTCACAGGAGAGTGGTAAGGGTGTGTAGTTTGTAGCTGGTGGTGCATTTTGGTTTATTGGCGGGATAGCACACTGTCATTTACAGAAAGCATATTTTCTGTTGAAATGGCCAAGACTTTATGTGGGCTGGGTCCTGCCAGTGCTTAGCACCGGCAGTTCTAAAAAGCCGGTGCTGAGACGGGTCCCTATCGGGCTCTTCATTTTTGCCCTCACCCTCAGGATGAAAAAAATACATCTTAATTTCCGCAGCAGTACCATCCTTCCCTGCCTTTGATGTCACTTCAAAGAGACTCCATTTAGTTCTTTCACAGTCTCCTCACAGCAGAAATGAAGCATTTTCAATATTCTATACAACGAAGCCAATAGTTGGTGCTTATTGATCTTATGCACCTAACAACCATTGACAAAGCCAATAGTCCTGGCTTGTAGATGTGATGTTACTTGTTGCATCATATTTCTGGATGTAATTACAGAAGCAACAAAATACCACCGAGGTGGCACACTATGCCAAGCACAGATTTTCAGTACGTGTTATTAAGCCACGCCCTTAATTACATCAATCACTCCCCTTTGAGAGACCCCCACCCCCCAGTTTTTTCATCCCACTTAAAGCCCTGGAAATGGCTTTTCACTTTGCACAGACATGCAGTTTTACCAGTAAAATTATATAGCGCACAAACAATGACACATGGAAATCAGGTTTCAGCACATTTTTATCATTTTCACCAAGTAAAGTGTTTTGATTTGTTCGTATTAAAATCTTTGCTTCCGTCACACTTTAGAAGTACAAAAAAGTGCTTTGTCCTTTCCTAATTGCTGATATATTTTGAAATATGTGTATAGTTCATTCAGTTATTTCCCAGCTGTTCCATGCACTTCCTATACCCCAGCAAGATTGTCACCTAGATCACTTTTACAAAATCCTCTCACTTTGCAGTCAGAGAAATAAAAGTAAACACCAGTTTCCAAATAAGCAGGATTTGTCATAATACATAGCCTGACACTTGACCTTTGTCTTTGAATGTGCAGCAAATGTGACAAGCTATAAACAAAATGTAAAGGCATCTTTATTGCTCATTCACCTTCTGAACTCCAGTATGGTTATTTTAGGTGGTGCTGCAACACCCCCAACCCCACACCCCTACTTCTATCGCTTATGCTGTCAGGAGTCCGAGCTTAGAATTAAGTCAAATGGACTGCCTATCCACTCACAATGCTTCAAAAACAATTGTGCTTTTTAGTTTATTTTCCACGCACGGAGCTTTGGATCAGGTCCAGTTCAGCACCATGGGCAGTAAAAATGACCCGTGAAATTCCTGCATTTTCCTTTTCACGCAGGAATTTCGCACACCTCTAATTTTAACATTCTGGAAGCCTGGCAGATTTGGTATGTTTTTAGGTGTCAGAGACACGTCACAAGTCTCCTGACCAATGTTCTGCATGATTATGACGTATTGCTCACCAACAGAGTGCTCGAGTCTGACGGGGTTTTGGGGTCCACTGAGTGTGGTACTCCTTTTAACAGTGGTGACTACTGAGGTCAGGCTATTACGGTTGGCGCCAGCTGATTCTAGTAGTTGATAACAGACCCCTTTACTTGAACCACATAGGGGGAATTACCTACTGGCTCTGCCTGGTAAATCCAGGTAGTAGTCGCTACTGTAACTCTTCGTTCCCCCTGAGCATAGGTTGAGTGAGCCCGAGGTTACGCGTGAGGTGGGTATTCCAGCTTGGGGTTCCCCCTGTTTGTAAGAAGTCCCTAAAGTTGTAGGTTAGTGCAGCATAGATTTCATTTCTCCTGGCCATCATGCTCCTCTGAACTGCACCTTTAGATTCCTCCCTCCCACAAGAACTGCCTGGCTGTCAATACCGGATCCCAGGAAGGACCTTTTGTGCTCCGGGTATGGTCTGAGATAGTAACACTTTGACAGTCTTTGGCCTGCTGTATTGGCAAATGGGTTAGGGCTGTGGTCTTCAAACTTTTTAATGCCACGCCTGCCCCCCCAGTGAAAAAAAAAATCATAGGGCCCCTCGCAAAATTTTTCACAATTATTCTATTCCACTGGCAATGTTTAAATATGTATAGAGTTATTTAAACATTGCAGTTAAGTTCTGTTACAGTTTTAAAATTGCAATCAAATACATGATTGCCAAACATACTATTCTGGTCAGGCAGACATTACTAATGTGTAAATGTATCCACAGTGTGATTATTAGTAATGGGGGTGGGTATTCTGAAAAATATTTGGAGTCCCTTCCCTTTTGACAACTTCTCCCAGCTGGGATATAAATGACAAAAGATGTTAGCGGTGGTCCATTACAGAGCGGCTTACTGCTGTTCATTTTTTTCAGCTGCAAACAAAGCACTGTTATCAGCATAATGCTTCTTTTGGCCAGAGCATGGCACCCTGCTGGGATAACTTGAGCCCCCCCTAGGGGTCTTGCCCCCCAGTTTGAGACCCTAGGGTTAGGGTGACCAGATGTCTCGATCTGCCCAGGCAGTACTGGTTTTTCAGTGCCTGTCCCCGTGTCCCGCCAGTTTTCATGTACAAAAATCCATCACCCTATTTTGAAGAGAGGATCATGTGTGTGAGCACATTAGTAAATAAATATCATGCTCTCGTGTTTCTACGGGTCTTTCCTATACATCACACCTTGCACAGAGACTAATTGCTTCATGAAGCACAGCAGAATTTAAAGAGGTGTCACTCAGCATTACAAAGATGTCCTCGGGCAAGGTCCATGTTTCCCAACCTTCCTCTAAGGTTTATCACAATGTAGGAAGGATCAAGGGGGCGGGTTATTTTATAAAAGCTTTGTTCTGAAGTCTTTTTCTCTGATCTTTTTAAAAGAAATGTACACCCTATTATTACTATATAAAGTTTTAAAAATGTGACCTGAATGTTTGTATTCTGTGCCATGTGTGGCGGATGCAAATAATTCCTTTTACGTATCCATGCCCTTAGATGATGCCAAATGTTAATCCTACTTCTGTTGTTTGTTTTCGGTTTATATATTTGGTCACCCTACAGAGGTTTCACTAACCATAAAAAAGACTGGGGTATCTTCCCAACATCTACATATCTGCTTTGTGTTTGAGGTAGGAATCGTCTCCATGCAATCAAAAAATGGCAAATGATAATGTCACCTCTAAATGGTTGCGATGGAGCTATGGCTTTCTGGAAGATAAGTGCACACCTTGCAATGACTGGTTCCACTGAAAAGTTTGTGGCTAACTTTGAATGCAGTTGGACATTGCGTAATGCCAACTCTCCCTGGGACTGGATATAAGCAGTTCTGTCTTGCATATTCAGTGTTCACTTTTGATTTGAAGAAGCTCTCTGCACCTGCGTGGAGAGATGAGAAGGCAAAAGACAGAATCCATCGTTGTCTGCCTTTAATGGATTGGTGCTAAGAGAGCCGCTTAGAATTTTGCTCAGCCTGATCTCACATAAATTGGCAGAGCAGGAGGTCCCCTATATATTGGAGGTGCTCTTGCCCAGCCAAACTTGTGGTTTCTCCTCCCCAGTTAGATCCGGAGAAACAGCTGGGTCTCTGCTGGTTCAGTCAATCAATCAGTAGATTTGTAGAGTGCTACTTGTCACCCATGAGGGTATCCAGGCACTGGAAGGGTCCATTTGATTAGCTGAATAGCTAGGTCTTCAGGTTACGCTACCTAAGCTTTCTTTTATTTCTATTGAATATGAACCCAACAATAGGGTAAAAGGTGCCTCCCCCTAACCACTTCCTATGTGTAAGTAAGCTGCATACAAGTATGTCCCAGGAAGGGTGGGGAGCGGGTGCTGCTATGACGAGGAGGACTATCCTAAGGGTAATGAAAATCACTCGTAAGTAATCTATTACCATTTTGCTTTCCAGAAACAAACCTCCTGTTTGGGATCTGCTTCCGAAACTCAAAATGAAATACTAAGCAGGGTGAAAAAAACATGGTGCCCACCCAGAATTTCAGCTGTGCCTACCACACAGCCTCCACACCAACAGATGTACTCTAAGCACAGAGATCCTCAAGTGGCAGATGGGGATATGTAAATACAACGGGCAGTCCTCTGCAATGGTGCAGAGGCCACATCCTTCATCAATATGACAGACTGGCGGACCCTCCTAATAAATTCCATGGGCCGCAGAGGAAATATATGCTGTTGAGCCCTGCTGAGATGGAGGTAGACTGCCATGCTTGCTGAGAACCTGCCTTTCACCTCCAGAACTTAAGCACCCATTTTGCCGTAAGGCACTATGGGCAAGATGTATCAAATTGTTCTAACCGTTCTGTGTCTATGGGAAAATGTGTTTGTACATATGGCCCTATGTGCTGTTAGGTGAGACTGGTGTTAATGCTCAATGACCCAGTGTGACCTGACTTTGACCACCCAAGCATCCTGCTAAACGGTATATTGCATTCGTGAGGCTGACGTGACTTTGCAAGAGGCATCCTGTGAGATGGCCCGTCTCGTTCATGAGGCCCTGCACCCTGTAGGAGTAAGGCTGACGTGTGATCCTGCATGAACTCCCCCCCCCCTCCCTTGCAACCTGATCTCAGCTGTCCATGAAAGCTGGCATCACAGTGGCCTTCTTATTTTCTTACTGTGAGCCGATTTTGCTAAAAATTGGCCCCCTCAAGTTAAAAAAAAACTAGCCCCCTGTTTCAAAACCGGCCAGCCCTTCTATCCTCCCTGGGGATTGCCCAGTGCGCAGCATTACAAGTCCGGCCCTGGCATCATTGACGCAACAATCACAAACTGCAATGAAGAACCCTTTTTCCATGCATGCCCGCAATTGTTATTTTAGGCCAGGGCAACTTGCCGCCTGCAAGCTGCTAATGGCAGTGATAGACACAGCATAAGCGCCTGCATGTTCACATCACCCAAGGCCAACGTGACAACAACCGACCTACCCACAACACTGTGAGACAGCATATCTCCAATTGTGGTTCCTCCGCCTCGACAGTCGACCCGGCAGGCCATTCACTGCAGAGACCCAGAACTCCTGTGTGGATCCCCAGACACGCGAGCGAGAGACTGCCGAACAATAAGATACGTACACCCCAGATCTCTAGAGAGTCGACTGGACTAACCTAGATTTAATTCATGTAGGATGATAACCCTGGTTTTCCAGCTTCCACTGAGTCCTCGCACTGATCGTTGATAGTGAGAGAATCCTAATTAATGACAAAGCACAAATGCGCTAGAGCTCGGAGATGGCCTTCACAGGTAACAAAAATTTAAACAAATTCAGCTAAGAAAGATGGTTTGTTAAATTCACATCCTGACAGCCAGGACTCCTCTCATCTCAGCTTGAAGACGGGTACATCTGGTGAGCAGTGTTAGCATGAGCAGAACATCATGGCAGTTACAGGTTATTAAAGTCAAGCATCTACATTTTAAATTTTATAGTCAGTGAGCCTTGACTATTTGACCTTGCTATCCCCTTGACATCTAAACCTAAAAAGGAGGCAGTTGGCATTTCAGTAGTGTATGGTTTGTCTCTTTCCAGGGACATCGCAAATACTTGTTGCAAGGATTTCCCATTTCACATAGACTTGCGTAGTAGGCAGCTGGCCTAACACCATCTCCTTCAAGTTTTTGCCTGACCAGATCTGCCACAGTCCGAAGCCAATTCCATGGCAGCATTTGCCGGAAGCCGATAACCCCCTAAATTCCAATCTCAACACAATTAGTACACATCAACTCGTTCTTGAGAATTGCATCTTCCTAGTACGCCGGGTACAGAAGACTCCTTTAAATGTCATTTCTCCACATCTGCTGCCAACTTTTCATCTTCATGCATCACTATCAGTCTAGTACAAAAATAATAAGCCTTTCTCTAATTAACGAGGGGCTTGGTAACACACCTGCAAAGAAATGAATAAAAGCATACTAATAGTTCAAAATGCGCAGCACACAGTTAAGGCCTAATGTCAAAATAAGTTAGCTCGAAAATCAAAATGGAGGCACAGAATAGCTTTATTAACCATAGGAAAGCAAGCTATCATTATTATAATATGAATATTCAATAAATGTAAATACATGGGTTACTTATTCACTAAAATATACTACATGTATAGATGAGAACAGCAATGTTTATTTACGATAATGCATAAAAGTGTAACACACAAATTAATGCGTTAAGGCACACGTTGAATATACAGATTATATAATGTAACAAATGAATACAATATAGGTAGAGGGTGGAGTCTAAATTACTCTGCTCCAAGGCCTATACCACCCCAGTATTCACAGTGGATGCCTGAGCAGGAAATTACGGATTATGTCACCAATAAGATAAGGCAACCCATGGAGAAGAACGTGAGGGCTCGTTTGAGGGCAAAATGCCACAGACCTTCACTATGGGGGGAAGTGACAGCCACCCCAGAGATTGATACGGAAATGTGCACTTTCTCCTGAAAGTACATGAGGGACACCCAGAAATGGATTGATCATTTGTGGAGGGCCTGTCAGGACAAACTCCTGGTTCTGGTGGGCCCTCTCACCAAGATCACTGAGCTGGCAGAGCAGTCCAAAACCTCAGGTGAAGGCTGGGGCTGCTACACCGGCCATCCTTACCAACAAGCAGTGCTTAATTTGTGCCAGTGGTTTCCGGTTACCCTTTTTCCCCTAGAGAATTAGGAGGGAGGCTGCATTGGTTTGTAAACAAATGGAAGGAGACTCTTCAGATTTATTGGTGGTAGTAACAGTACAGGGGTTCCACATAGAGTTCTATGGCTCCTCAGTGCAGATCTCCTGACCAAGGCCCTTGAGATTTTCAGATCAGGAAATGAGTCTGATAGATGATAAGGTCACTGAGCTCTTATGCAAAGGAGCAATTTTAACGGTCAGTACTGAGCAATATCTTCTTGGTGGAGAAGAAAGACAAAGGTTTCAGACCCTTCATAAACTTTAAAGAGTTTAACGAGTGGCTGGTATATCACCATTTCAAAATGGAGGGGATCCACCTCTTGAGGGACGTCCTGTTGGCGGGGGACAGGATGGTAAGGTTGAATCCAAAGGATGCTTATCTGGCCATCCCTATATATGCCCCCCACATGAGGTTCCTCCAGTTTTCCTAGAGGGAGCAAATTAAAGAGTTTCTGGCACTCCTATTTGGGTTATCCTCAGCCCTGAGGTGTTTCACCAAACTCTTACAGCCGGAAGTGGAGGTACTCAGAACGAGAGGCATCAGAATGATCATCTATCTGGATGATATCCTCTTGATGGATCAATGCCTCCATCGGCTACAATTCAATTTGAAAAATGACTATTGCACTTCTTCAGAACCTGGGATTCGTAATCGACAAGAGGAAATCGGACTTGATTCCAAAACAGGTAAAGTCTTTTCTAGGTTTCGTGATAGATTCAACCCAAGTCACTCTGAGTCCCCCAGAGGCAAAAATTACGAAAATGAGGAAAACTGAGGATGGTCATGAGATGAGACAGGATATCGCTTCAACAATTAGCCAGGATAGTGGGACTGTTCTCTTCATTGATACAGACCATTTTTCTGGGCCCACCCCTCTACAGAGCATTGCAGAGACTCAATGTGTCCCATCTCAGGAGACAATTACACCACTTGGAATGGATTCCTTTTTCGCAAGAAGCCAAGACTAAGATCCAATGGTGGCTGGACCACATGGATGCCTGGAATGCCCGAGCAATTTTTGGAATCTCCCCATACTTGATCATAGAATCGGATGCCAGCTGTCAGGGCTGGGGCCAGGTCTGGCAACATCTCGATGGGAGGCAGATGATTGGAGGAGGACCTGTCACTTCATATCAACTGCTTGGAACGTCTAGCCGACTCTGTTACTATCAGGTCCCTCACCATGAACAAAGTCTCTCGCTGCATTTCCTGAAACTGGATAATGTGTCGGCGGCGAGATACATAAACCTCATTGAAAGGCGCGAGATCGAAGGACCTGTTGGATCCGGCGGTGGACTTCTGGCACTATTGCCTAGAGAGACAGATTTTGGTAACAGCAGAATATCTTCCGGGAGCCCAGAACAAGATTGTGGACTGGAACTCAAGGTACATCTCGGACAATAGCGATTGGATCACAAGATATTCAAAGCCCTGATGACTAGATGGACCTTTCTACTTGGATCTTTGCACATCCAAGCTGAACAATCAGCTTCTGGTCTATGTCAGCTGGCGGCTGGTCCCCTGAGTGAAAACGGTGGATGCATTCCTACAGGACTGGTCAAACAGACAGTTGTATACCTTTCCACCTTTCGTGATGATACCCAGAGCAGCGACTACGGGTTTCCAGCTCTGATGGGATTATTGTGGGACCTACCAATAGAGCTGCCATCATCACCCAGCAGGTTGCAGGGTTGCCAAGGCTGCCCACATACTTTGGTTTTGCAGGGAGATCTCAAACTCATGGCCTGGAGGATTTAAGGGGATGATTGGAGGACAAACAACTTTCAGAAGTTGCTGCAAACTTCATTCAACATGCCTGGGCCTCTGGCACCATCAAGAGACAGCACTGTGCAAAGAGTCGATGGGCAGCTCATTGGTGTGTAGAGATACCTGGATCCCATAGGGGCCAAGTTAACGTATGTCCTGAATTTTCTGGCAGATTTAGCCCAGTCCGGCCTGGCCTATCGCACAGTGAACTCTTTCAAATTGACTGTCGCTGCAGGCCATTTTTCCATTAATGGCGTATCAGTGGGAGAACACCCTTGGATAAGTAAACTAATCAAAGGGATACTGTTGTGAGGTGCATGGAATGTGGCTATGGAATGCTGTCGGAGGGAAGTTCTTGGGGTAGAATGCTGGCACGGGGATTCGGGAGTTGGTGGGTTGGAAGGTGCAGAAGAGGACCTGCCTGGCGTTGCTTAGCTCTGCCTTTTGATCTTAAACAAGTGAAGTTACACCACCCGTGGATGACTGGAAGAGCTTAATGTTGGTGATGAGCAAACCTGCTGATATTTTCTAAATCAACCCATTCTCTCTTAGTTGCTCTATTCGGAAGAATAACGGTCGGAGTTTTGGACGAAAGGCAGTTACTGAACGTATTATTTGAATGCAGCGCTTTCACTAATTGAAATTTTTTCCAAGTGCCATTATTTTCATTTATTTTGATCGCCCAATTGTCAAATGCTAATTATCGCTGCTCCGACGACCGTTGAGCATATACATGCTCAGTTGCTCATGCTTGTCATGCCATTTGCACTCCAGAAGTGACGGGAACTACCTGCAAATGTGCAGTCTATTGACCATAGAAATAGGGCAGAGTGAAACAAAACAAGCCCTATCGCCCCATGAAAATTATGTGCAACAACGTTTTGGTGCCCATTTTTTATGGTTGGGAAGACCATCACATTACTCAATAAAAGATATGCTGTTGTGAGTGGTTGGGTATTACACGGCTATAGGCATACCGATTTGTTCTTGTTACAGACACCTGTGGAGTTTTGGGTTAACAAGCAGATAACGTAACATCCAGCCCCATGTTGTGTGTTTGTCCGGTACAGTGACAGGCACATTTTCTCAATGGAAATTTTCATGCAATTGTAAGTTCCATATACTTTGTTCATTTTATTATTGTATTCCTACTAACATTTTGTTTGCAGGTATTATAATGAGACTGTGGTGACTTTTATCGTGCATTTTAGACAAAGATTTCTAATAAGGCTGTTCAGTCAATCACAAATCCTGCCATTTTTTTGTTTTGTTATACCATTTTATTTATGTTTCAAGTGATGTGAGAAGCATTACACATGTACACAAATCAGAAGTGTAGACATAACATGCCAGTTACATGTCTGCCGTTGAAACAACATTTAATAATAATAATAATAATAACAAACTTATAAAGCGCATGGTTACACTAACCAGTGTGTCCCCGCGCTGCGGCACAGTTCAGATCGCTGGCAGAGGGAGACACGCAGTTAAACCAGAGAACTCCGAGGAGGAAACAGCCAGGTTTTGAGTTTTTTCCGAAAAAGTGTCTCCACAGACTCCACCCGGAGCCCCGGGGGGAGTTTATTCCAGCATTTGGCAGCCAGAAAACAGAAAGAGCGGCCACCCATCCTCGCTCTTCTGATGTTAGGAATACAAACCTGCCCTGTCCCGCTAGATCTCAAGTGACGGGTCGGAGAGTATGGGGTAAGGAAGTCGTGCAGGTAGGTGGGGCCCTTTCTCTGTAAAATGCGATGGCTCACACACATAGCCTTGAACAGGATGCGTTCCCTTACCGGGAGCCAGTGAAGGGAAACCAGGGCCTTGTTGGAGGAGGCTCTCCTAGGTAACATTAAAACAAGACGAGCCACAGCATTCTGAATACGCTGGAGTCTTTGCACACAATGAGCAAGAATCGAGTACATAAATGTCCATGAAGCACCTTAGGGGGGGGGGACCGCTCCCAGGAGAGGTGCGTCTACTGATGCGTGTACCCAAAGGAATAATATTAGAGGAAAAACTAGATGCTAACATAGGGTACCAAACCAGGGCTTGTGGATGGGGAAGGAAGGGGAGGGAGGGAAAGGCGGGTGTGTAGTTGTGTACAGTGGGTGGTTGGCGCTGCAAGCCTAGGCAGGGGGGAGCACCTGGTGAGTCCGCTGGTGTGCTCCGGCTGCGATGGCATTTGCGCACAGTGTTGGGTCTCAGGAAGGCAGGATGTCTGCGGCCTCCGGGGGCGCAGCTCGGAGAGACGCTGCAGGGGTGCCTTGCGACTGCAGGGACGCAGTGTCATGATCAATGGTTTGGCGGAAGCGCAGGAATAGCGTGGCCCATTCAGGGGAGATAGGGCGGCGACGGACCCTGTGACCTCATATCAAAGCGTGTCTTCTTCTGCAGTGCCCCACTTATGTATAGCCCTTACCCAGGCCACCAGGGGGTCCATCAGGTGCACACCAGTGCATTGTGATACCTCGCTTGGCCAGCAGAAGTGCTAGCGCTACGAAGCACGATTGGACCTTGTAATGTTTTTGTCGTTTGAATATTCCCAATGAGCAGGCTTCCCACGAAGAAATACTGGGGAGCTCCGTGACTTCTTGCAGTGTGACGTTTATAATGTTCCAGTAGTGCTGCAGGACAAGCCCAGAACATATGAAGGAAGGTTGCGCTAGGGGTCTGGCAGCGGGAGCAGGCAAACTGTGACTCTTGGTATTTGTGCTGAAGCTGCGGTGGCGTCAGGTATGCCCGGTGCAATATATAGAATTGTATATTTTTTAAGCTGGAGTTCCTGGACACCTTCTTCGGGAATTCCAGGGCACGCTCCCACTCCTTGTCATGTAGTGGCCTCTCAAATTCCTCTTCCCACTTATGCCGCAGCTGAGCCAGTGGGGCAGGGGTCAGTTCCCAGATGGCCTTGTATATCCGGGTGATAAGATGTCAGCCATGGCCCATGGTTAATATTGTGTGGAGCACTGGACGGGTTGCAGGCTCCCCCCTCAGCCAGGCCCCAGAGGCGTCGGCAGTCGAGTGTGATTCGCCTATGGAGCAGGAACTGTCCCGGAGGGAGCACGCCCTCCTCCACCAGCTGGTCAAAGGGGAGTAGCTGGCCCCCGTAGAATAAGGAAGCCATCTCCAGAAGCGAGTGGTCCGTCCAGATCTGTAGCTCCCGGGCGGTGTAATAACCCCCACCCCAGGGCAGGCCGGCTAGTGGCAGCAGTGGGGTGTATAGTGGGGGCTCCTCGAGACAGATGATGAATACGGAGCATACAGGCCTTCGCTATAGTTACTTGTATGGAATAGGTCGAGACTGACCGGTCTCCCGGTAGGAGCAGATGGTGGATTGCCGGCAGCGGAAAAGGTCCACTGTCAGAGCAGGCCTCCCCCAGGTACCGCCCCGCTGTCCAGCGAGATAACCACTGGAGCTGCGCCGCCAGGAAGTATGCTTCAAATGATGGGGCTCCTAGGCCCTCCTGATTCACCGGCAGCTGCAGCTTGACTAAAGTGACACGCTGTCAGCCATTCCCCCAGATAAGGGAGCAAAGCAGTGCGTTTAGCTCCCTGAAGAACCAGCGAGGAGGGATGACCGGAGATTGGCAAAATAGTAGAGAAGGCAGGGAAGGATGATGATTTTTGCCAATGCAATTTTCCTTATAGGAGCCAGGGGAAAAGTTTTCCAGAAGCCCACCAATGAGCGTATGCCTGCCAACGTTCTGCGGTGGTTACCCTCATAGATATCCTGAGGGGTATGGTACAGGCGGACTCCCAGATAGCGCGGCGCCGCTCGTGCCAGGCGAGGCTGGAGTCGCCAACGCGCACCTCCCGCGGGGGGGGGGGAGTCAGGGCTGAGAGGGTAGACCGACGATTTCGCCCAATTAACTTTCAGCCCGCATGCATCTGCGAAGTTTGACAACGTGGCCCAGAGTGGTCCAAGGTTGGCCGCAATGTCCCGCAGATAAAGAAGGAGGTCGTCTGCGTACAAGAACACACTGTGAGTCTCCCCCATAAGGGGGATGCCCCACTCTCTTCCCTCCCCCCGTAGACACGCCGCCAGGGATTCCATCGGCAGGGCGAAGAGCAGGGGGGAGAGCGGGCACCCTTGATGCGTGCCCCGAGTCACAGGTAAGGGGGCCGAGATGTGACAACCTAGGCGTACCCGCGAGGTGGGGTTTGAGTACAGTAGCTTGGTGTAGGCTAAGAGTCTGGGTCCTACTCCCAGGCGATGAAGCACCGTGAACAGGTAAGGCCAGGACAGGGTATCGAACGCCTTCTCCAAATCCAGGATCAGGCAGGCAGCACGGGGGAAAAGGTGCAAAGCCATTTTGGTCTGAGCGCATGAGAGTAGGAAGTACCTGAGTGTAGCGGTCTGCCAATATTTTGCCAAGGATCTTGCAGTTCGCCGTCAGGAGGGCAATTGGTCTATAGGAGGCCAGTAGGGTGGGATCTCTGTCTGGCTTCGGAATCGAGACTGAGAGGGACTCACAGAGCGAGTGGGGGAGCTTGCCGTCTCATAGTGCCACTTCGTACATTTCCACCAGTCGGGGTAGTAGCAGGTTGGAAAAAGTCTTATTGTATTCCAACGGCAGGCCGTCCATCCCCGGGGTTTTATTACGGGCCAGGTCTAGGATCGCCTGTTTCACATCAGCCGATGTGTTCTCTGCGTCCATCGATGCCTTCATCTGAGAGGGAATCGTGGGCAGCGTAAGAGCGGCGAGGAACTGGTTTATAAACCGCGAAGATTTGTGCCGTGGGGCCCTATAGACCTCAGCGTAGTAGTCATAGAAGATCTGCAGAATATCAGTCTGGGCACGGACCGCGACGCCGGAGGGAGTGGCTACTGCAGTTATGGGGCGAGCATCAGAATCCAGGCGAATAAGCCATGTTAGGAGCGCTCCAGGCTTGTTCCTTCCTCGATGCACCCTGTCAGCATATTCTTTGAAGTTGAACCGTCGGAAGTCTGCTAGTAGCGCCTCATGGGCGGTTTGTGCCTCCGCCAGTTGGGTCACAAGTGCCTGGTTAGCGTCTGCCACCTTGCTGAGAGTAGCAAGCTTGTGCTCCGCTGCCTGCAAGTCTCGTTCAAGTGTACCTCGGACCCCTACTATCTGCCGGATACACGTCCCCCTGGTGACTACCTTAAAGGCATCCCATTCCAGCATTCTGGTGGACTCCGTGTGGGAATTTTCAGAAAACTAGTGGCGAATTTGTGGCTTCTGCTCATGCCGAAACACCAGGTCTTCAAGGCAGTCGCACGGCAGGGACAGGGGGCGGGGGGCTGGCCGCCATTGGAGGGCCATGAGGTGCACTTCATGGTCTGACAGGACCTGTCCAGGCAGTCCGCACGTTGAACTAGGGGGACGATGGTGGGCGAGCACAAGAAGCGGTCAAGACGCACAAAGAGGTTGTGTGGGATAATGGAATGAGTATAATTTAGCCGTGGGGTACCGGGTTCTGCAAGTGACAAATGCTGCACCCAGGTGCGGAAGCGCTCCGTCTGTACATAAGGTGGGGAGCGAGGAATGGGTGGGTGGGACCTGTCTAGGGAAAAGTCAAGCACACAATTAGATTCTCCCCCTAGTACCCATGGCTAGCCAGTGAATTGGGCCAAGACACTCGACCAGGGCGGGACTGGCTACCGGGCGTTTTGGTGTGCTGCCGAGCTGGGGGCTGACTTCACTGTGGTGGGGGCTGATTTCGTTGATGGGGACCTGCGTGTGCTCCTGAATTAACAAAGCAAAACGAATGGTTTTAAGCACACGCAGGTCCCCGTCAACGAAATCAGCCCCCAGCTTGGCCGCACACCAAAACGCCCGGTAGCCAGTCCGGCCCTGCACTTGACAAGGTGTCCCAGAATTTCCCCTGCTCAGTATTGGGCGCGTAGATGCTTTCTATAAGCACTGACTGACCATCTAGAAGTCCTTCGATTAATGGATCTCTCCCCTCAGGGTCGACCACCCTGCGTGTTTCCTGAAAGGGGGTACCAGGTCGCAGCCATACTAACGCCCCCGCGCAAACGCCGAGTAGGTAGTGTCACAGAGGGTTCCCTGCCATCGCTTGCGCGGATGGGCTAGTTCTCCCGCCGTAAGGTGTGTCTCTTGCAGCAGAGCTATCTGTGGCTTCTGACGTTTGATATAAGAGTACTCCATGTATCGCTTGCAAGCTGTGTGCATGCCTCGTACGTTCAGGGTGAGGAACCTGACATCAGCGTTAGGGTTCATAATAAGACGAAAAGGATGTGGTGGGGAATGATGGGGTGGAAAGCGTATTTGCAGCCTCGCCCCTGCCAGAAGGATAACAACCCTCAAATTATAGTGGCACTCGCCCTCCACAGTGCTGGAAGGGAAAGGGGAACGGGGCAAGGAAGTAGGGAAATAACTGGGGAGGGACACAGTCCCAACACTGGGGACCTACTGCAACTAGCAGTACATCCAAACAAAGCATGGCACAGATACTTTAATGTATCAAGGGGGGAGCCGGTTCTGCGTCCGGAGCAAATGTTGTGCATGGCCCATATGGATCTGGTAGAGTTGAGAAGGTGGGGAAGCCGGGGGCAGTGAAATGTATGGGACCAGTGCTGCTTTGATTTTCAATTCATGGTGCTATCAGTTGCAAAAGAGAGGTAGGAAACTGTGAAGGGGGCATTTCAATGAAAGTATTAGCTGTTTGTGGTGCCACAATGGGTGGCATTGCTAATTCGGGCCGGGAGGCACCTGAATCGCTATGATCTTCCTCAGAAGTGAAGATGTGGGGACCCCTCTCGTCGTTGGAGGCTACAGAGGTAGGGCCTAAATCCTCACCGGTCTGTAGAGCCCTCTGACGTTCTGAAATAATTTGCTTAAAATCCGGGGAGGCAGACGTGAGGCCTCGGGACATGGATCTGGAACAGGGTGTGGCCCCCCTTCTCTTGCGGCGCCTGTTCCAGGTTGCGCGAATCTGCAGGATGTGATCCTTCTCTGAGAGCTTGGGTCCATTCAAGTGTTGGTCAATCCAGTCCGACGCCTCAGCTGGGTCAGTGAAGAAGGAGGTGGTAACTCCGAATATTATCTTGAGGCATGCTGGAAACAACAGTGAGTATTGCATTCCCATCTGTCTGAGGCATCGTTTGACTTCTGTTAAAGATGAGCGCTAGCGTTGCACGGCCCGAGTGTAGTCGGGGAACAGCATGACATGCTTGTCTTCTACTCGGAGGGGCCCGCTCCGTCTGGCGGCACGAAGTATATCACAGTTCCTCCTATGTTTCTACAATGTTCTGGTGACCCAACAATGGTTTGGGAGAATTGGAGTGAATCATTTGAAACATTTTTAGAAGCCATTAGAGGAGAAGCATTCACATCCAACAGGAAATTTGCTCTGTAGAAACATAATTTAGGTATTGAGGGTAGGAAGATTTTTAAAACACTACCAAAGGTAGGGGTCTACATTTCCCCGGTTCTGCGAGCCATGATGAATGCATGGGTTAAGGTTTAGGTACCCTGTGGTCTATCTACTCCTATGTCCCCCTTGACTCCCTTCATAGGCCACCAGGAGTTCCCTCCCGCCCGTTCTGGACAGGGCTACCTTAAGTGGCAAGAGGCCAATTGTAAAAGGGTGGGCGATCTCTTTGATGAAAAAGGGATAATGGACTTCCCCCAACTAACTGCAAGCTACGGCCTACCTACAACAGTGTACTGGCAGGACTTGGCCTTAAGGCACTGGGTTACACAACCGCAAATTAGCGTACACGCAGGTCGCCCCTTAAAGAAGTTCGAAAAATGGTTCATAACTAGACACTCAGACAAACGCCTGCTCTCTGATATTTATGCATTCCTGATTGCACCCACACAGCGAAACAAGTCTCCAGCGCAGCGTAGGTGGGAGTCAGAGTGTGCGCGAGAATTCTCTCCAAAAGAATGGCAGGACATAATACACAGAGCTAGAGCCTCCTCCTGCAGTACTGCTGGAAAGGAGATGTTCCTCAAAATAGCACACTACTGGTACTGTACCCCAGACAGGGTGGCGCGCTGGAAGCCTGGGGGGGACGTCCACTGTTGGCGACATTACGTTCAGGTGGGTACTCTGACCCATCTGTTGTGGCAATGCCCTAAGATACAGCCCTTTTGGGACTCCATACTACCTGACATAAACGCTACTAATAACACCGACATACCGAGATTCCCCAGCTACATACTGCTTGGCCTCCCCAATGCTCTAACGTACCCCCTGGGTTCATGCAGGGGAAGAGCTATTGCACTGGCCTTGGGGGCAGCCAAGCAGGTGATACTGGTTAGGTGGGGTACGGAGGGAGTCCCGACCAGGTTGGACTGGTTACACAAACTGTAGGAGGTAATAGGTAGGGAAAAGATAACAGCCGGCTTGGCACGTAGACTTCCTCGTTTTGATAAAACCTGGGGATCCACATTGGAGTTCTTGTCAACTGAATTTAATGAACTCACATGCCCCAAATACTTAAGAGTGCTCGGACTCCCCCGGGGTCTCTCACAGGATTCACAGATCAACCCCACATCGAGTGCTTAAGCTAAAGGATGGTGCACGTTATTCTCTCACGATAATAGCCAGCTTCAGATCCCTAATTCTCTTTCTCTCTTTCTTCTTTAGTTATTCTATAGTCATAATTTTCCTTCTTTCTTTATACATTTCATAATGTCTCCCCACCGGGCTGTTGGTTGTAGGTGGTGGTTATTGTCTTGAAAAATTTCAATAAAAAGATTTAAACCATAAATTACTACCAAAATTTACTGTGCCATCAACTGATAATGGTAATGTATCAGACATGGATGAAACATTGGACGATGAATATGATATCGCTACGAGAGCCTTGGATGAAAACTTTGGGAAAAAAATAAGCACAGTTGTTGAAAGGCATACATTTTTCTCTAGAGCACAGCTACTGGGAGAATCTATTGAGCAAAATGTAGTGACTTTGCGCACATTGGTATCTACTTGCAAATTTAAGGATCTGCATGAAGAAATTATATGTGATCAGTTAAGCAATAGAACCAGCAACTTAAGAATCCAAGAAAAGCTATTGGCTTTAAAATATACTTCATTAGATAAGTCCGTCAGCATTGCCAGACATATGGAGAATAATCACAATATATAAAAGAATTGAGCGATGAACAAGTGGGAAGAAAGCAAATGGTCAAAATACAAGGCAATAAATATAGATGCCAATGTTATCAATGTGGTAGCATCATACACACCACAACATCAAGCAGTGTCCTGCAATAAAGGCAAGATGTTTTAATTGCAAGAAAATTTAACATTTCTCTATGGCATGTAAAGCAAATTCAGGAAATTTGACAACCGAAGTCAATTTGGTACAGAAACACATTGAGGACCATGATTTGGATGAGAATGATGATGATGTAGAGGTGCTGGTAGTCTCCGAAGACTGTTCTAGTCTTCATGTAATTAAAAATGTAGAAGAAACCTATCACCCCTAAAGCATGGGTTTAAAATGGAAACAGTAATGGTTCAGATTGTGGGCAGATTCATGTTCTCCGTACACCATTATAGATAAGTCTGAATGGGTGAGGGTGGGGAGTAAAGAGTTACTGAACCCAGACATTAAGCCAGTTGGGTATTGTGGGGTAAAGTTACCTGTGATAGGATACTTTTGGTCCGTTTTGAAGTATAAATGTAGAGAAACTACTGGAAAAGTGGATGTGGTGGAAAAAGGAAAGCTTTGCTTGGATGGAAAGGACAAAGAGCTTTAGGCGTGATTTTGAAACCCAATCATACAGATCAAATTTTGCTTAGTGAGAATAGCTGTGTAGAAAGATGAATGGTTGAATTCCCTAAGTTATTTGCAAAGGAGTTAGGATGTTTGAAAAAATGTGAACATCGTATCATGTTGAAAGAAGGGACATATGCAAAAGTACACAAAGTAAGGAATGTTCCTTTAGCTTTAAGAGATGCGTTGAAGAAATAATTGGAAGAGTTTTGTGCTTGTGGTATCATAGAACCCATCGAGTCATCTGAATGGCTTAGTCCCATCGTATTAGCCAAGAAACTTAATGGAAATATAAGAATGTGTACTGATTTATGGGATTTAAATGAAAACATTTGGGTGGACCATCATCTCTTGCCACATATAAATGAAATGTTGATGAGTGTGAAAGGAGCAAAGTGTTTTTCCTCATTAGATCTTTCCAGTGTTTACCATCAGATATGTCTTCATTCAGAATCTAGGCATCTTACATTGTTTATAGCGCCTGAAGGTGCATATTGTTTTGTGGGGATGCCATTTGGATTGGTGTTTGCATCAGCAGGATTCCAACGTATATTGCAGAGCATCTAGGGAGATTTGACTAATTAATTGTTTTTCAAAGATGACGTATTGGTCTGGGGTCAAATGAACTGTAACACGATAGAGTATTATGGAAAACCTTAGCTGGATTGGAAGAGGCCGGTCTCACTGTGAGTATTGAGAAGTGTAAATTTGGAGTGCAGGAAGTAGAAGATCTGGGACATACATTGTCAAGCAGGTGAATTAAGCTGAAATTGAAATTGGTTAAGGCTGTAGAAAAGGCTCCGTCTCCAGTTGATAAGGATCAGTCACACTCTTTCTTGTGTCTGGCAGAGTATTATGCCAAATTTGTGGATCATTTTGCAGAATTTGTTCAACAGTTGAGAGTCGTAATGAAGAAGGGTGTCAGGTTTCTGTGGTCGAAGAAATGTCAACAAGCATTTGGTAAGATTAAGGCAAAGATATTGAATGCGGTGGTTCTGAAACCATTTGATGTGAATGACAAAACGATTATCCTCACTGACGTCAGTACGTATGACTTGGGTGCCGTGGTATGCATGTGAGGGTGGTGGCTTTTGCATCTAAAACTAGAGGGGCAGAGCAGACTTACTCTACGATAGAAAGGGAGGCAATGACTTGTTGGTGGGGATGTGCAGTACTTCAGGATGTATGTATGAGGCATAAGGTTCGAGTTGGGCACTGATCACAAGCCATTGGTAGATTTGTTTTCTACACAAGGAACGGGCAGGCCAACACCCCGCATTCCAAAATGGATAGTCCATTTCAATGGTATTCCTTTGATATTAGATATGTGTCCGGAGTGAGAAACATAAAGTCTGATTGCTTATCCCGGTTACCTTTGAGAGCACAAGATGTGGAGGGTGATGATGAATGGATTGTGATGGAGATTGAGGGGGCTATTTCAGAGGAAGAGTAGAAACAGGCTGTGTTGGAGGATAAGTCCTTTGCAAACCATCATCAAGGAATTCTTGAATGGAGGATGTCTAGAGGAGTTCAAGCATTTTTGGAGTGAGTTATCTGTTGTAGATAGGGTAGCAAGAAGGAGGGATAGATTGATGGTACCCATATATTTGTGCAGCAGGTTGATGACCTTGTTTCATGAAGGACATGAGGGTATGTCAAAGATGAAGAGGAGACCAGTGGTAGCCAGGAATTGATAGAGAAATAGACCGAGGTGTATGTAGCTGTGTAGCTCACACACGTAGTGATAAATCACACATTGTCAGAGAATCACCTCTAGCACCAGTGATGTTTGTGATAAACCACTGGACAAACTAGCCATTGATATTTGTTGTCTTTTTGGGTGTCCTGGATGAGAGGTGATCCAGCGCAAAACCAATACCTGATCAGGGATCAATACTCAATAATATCACAGAACAATGGCCCATACACATTCACCCAAATCCCTGATGCGCTGGGGTCAATTTATATATATTCAATTCTTTTCCTTCTAAAATCTATTTATGACATTCCAAAATACTTATCAAACTTATACATCAACTTTCCTTCTATTTGGTCGATGAACCAATTAGTTGAATAGTTGATGGAAATGATACTACTATCTAACTAACAATTCAATCAGCTAAATAATCACAGACTCTCGGTGAAGTTAATAAAGCTTTATCTCAAATTAAATGATAAAAATGCTCAATGCATACGGTCACAAGTGCAAACAATGAACTCACAAAGGGGGAGAAAAACATCAGCAATTTCAGATAGAGACCAACTCATCAATCAAATAATGACATTGTGCATGAAGGAGTGGATAGATTAAAAGACAAAAGTTTCAGCAAAATCAAATGCGAAACAAAATACATATAACGGAGGGGATAGATGAAGAGACAATAGTTTCATCTAAATAATACGTTTCAATGCACCTATGATGGAGTGGATAGATGAAGAGAAGACAAAAGTTTCAGAGACAAAATACATTTGCAGGTAATTTTGCAAGAACGAGTCAGAATAATACAAACCCAAAGGATCTGTAGAAAACCACCCCTCTGGCAAAAGTGATGGTGGGGGTCCCCTGAAATAGAGTCAGGGAACAAAGATTACAGGGACAGGAACGGGACAGGACAGGAACAGCTAGGCCTCTCTGCAAACCGACGGACAGCGACTCATCTCCCCTCTCTCTCTCTGTAGCCAGCCTAACCTAACCACACCCCCAAAGGCACCCCAGTTATACCTAAAACCAACATGCCCGTCCCACATCAGTTGAAACATTTCACGCAACTAGACAGATGATTGGAGAGATTCGGGGGTGGTCTGTCACACCACTGTGACTTCATTCAAAGTTTGGGCTTATTCATTGTTCTATACCCATTCCCATGATTTCATAACTGTTCCGTTCACACGATTTAATTCATGTTACAATTGCACATAATTTTAAGCAATGTCCGTGGAAGGAGTCTTTTTGTCCCACGGTCAGTCACATCCCTTGGCAAGCGATCATCACATTGGCCTTCAACCCTTGCACTTCTTCTGCTGTGCTCAGCGCTTCAGTGTGCCTTTGACAGATCAATTTCACTTGCTTATCCTGCCCCTCCTTTATCCGGCTAAGTTAAGGGAAAATGGCGTCTCATCCAGCTCACTATAGCAAATGGAAAATGAACATTCATTAATTATATGATAATGTAGTTTTCACTGTTTACCACCCACCTTTGCACTATTCCCTGTTAGCGTTTTTCCTAGCATAGCTTTATGCAAAAGCGATATTATTTATAATTTCAAAGCAAGCTGCAACATACAAACTACGAAATGCACATGCGGCCTAGTCATGCATTAATTCTCGTTTCTTTTCAAAGCACAATGTAAATATGGTTTTAGTTCTTTCATATATTATTTCACGTTAGTGCACACATGCGCAAATCTATTTCCCTCGTGTTTATGTAAGGTGCACGTTAGTTTTCTATTACTACTTACTGTTAGTACATATTATGGGGGTATTCATTCAAGCAGGTTTCTTTTTGCGAAATCCTGCTCCATCAATCCCCCCTTTGATGGCTTTCTGGAGCCATCATAAAAATACCTACCATACCAAGTGCCATCTTCATTTATCTAAAACTCAGTATTCTTCTCTCTTTTTATGGCACTTTCGTCTAAATCTTTCATCATATCATAGTATTCTCCTTTCATGTCTTCTAGTTCTATCCCATCTCTTTTCCTCTTTCTTGCTCTCCGTTGATTCCCTGTTTCTGTCGCTTCTCTTTTTCCACTTACAACATTTATATGTTGTTATTATCACTAAGGCTACTATGGCTACTGAAATAAGTGGCATTATTATTTTCCCTAATAAACTACTCCCAAAGGTAGAAATCCATTTACCTACAGAGGAGAAACTCTTACCAGGTTTTTCCCAGACACCGTCAACCTCCAGTTGGGTCAAATCTTCATGTAATTTTGTAATATTCTTAATATATCCCTCAATACCTTTACTTTTATCAGGGATATAGGTACAGCAGTGTTGAATTTTCAACATGCCACAGACTCCACCCTCTTTTGCCAATAAGATATCAAGGGCAAGTCGATTTTGCAGAACCATTGATCTGATTGCAACCATTTCAGTGTCAATCATCAGGAATCCACCAGCAGTATCTGTTGATAAACGATCAACCACAGTGGACAACTTTCTAATTTTGTGCGAATTTAGAACGACTCCAACTAAGGGTATCAGTGCACCAAAAATATCACCTACTATTTCTGAGAAACTTGCTCTCTTGTTACGTGTTAGTCCGTTATTTATTTCCTTTAGTCTGTTGCTGTTTCGGTCCATGTGATAGACCTTTGGAAAGACAATAGCAAAATAACAACTACCATACCAATGTGCAGGCAACCTATTGTAGGCTTTCTTACCGCACACATAATAGACTCCCGGAAAAACAGGATCAGTTCCACCCTTCAGTCCCCAACCTCCAGTAATTTCGAAGGTATGCTCACATTCAATAGTACCAATGAAATAATTGTTATAGTTAGTTTTCATTCTAAGCAAACATATTTTTCCCTTTTGAGGCCAGTCCAGGGACATTGCAGCGTATGTCTCGCCTTTCTCATAATTTCTTTCTCTAAAAGCCCACGGTGGTACCTGTGACTTCTGTTCAGCAGCCTTTCTTTGGGAACTTTCTCTTCTACTTTCTACCATTTCTATGAATACCCTTTCTTCACCTAGTAGACTACAAGTTAGGTTGTTTTTATAAGCATATTCTACATCTAAAGCCTTTGTAATATGGAAGAACTCTCCCATATAACGTGCATTTTTACTACTCAAAACCTTAGTTCCTTAATAACAGGTATTTCTGAAAACACTAAATCTATATTGGAATAATGATATTCGAGCTTCCCCGTCACGTAAAACAAACTTGTTAAGACACTGCAAGACACACCATATGTTAAAGGAAGGTGATGATATGTCACCCCTCTGAGACAGACGAAGGTAATTGCATGCACACATAACAATCACTCACATTCATCGTATCAATGTATTCATACAGCAATTTAGTAAACACATTTAACGAGAAATCACTAATTGATTTATCATGATGGAAAATGCTTCCATCCATTTGTTCTATATTAGTACTAGGTGTTCCTTTAGTAACATCATTCACCCTTACACTTATTACATCATCAGTATTATTTCTGTTGTTGGTTACCATTAGAATAGGTACAAGGACAGTTAGTAATATCCACATAAATGTTAATAACAAGACACTACACAAGCAAGTTTTAATACATCTACGTTTTAGACTAGATTTTGGATGTTCAGTCACTTCTGTTTCAGCCATTTTGTATTCTATAAAAAATAAAAATCTATCTAGACTTATAACTCTAATTTATTCAAAAAATTTCTAAAAATAGTTGTGTAATCCTACACTTCAAAGCTTTCTTCTTTACCCCCTTCTTTTATTTCTTTCTTCGGGTCTTCTGAATCTTTTAATTTGTTTTCTTTCGGTTGGCAAGGTTGCACCTTAACTTATCACAGTTCTCTTAAGGCGGTCTTAATTTGCTTTCATCAACTTGCTCAGTATCAGAACTGTCCTTTTCTTCACTTGGATCAGAACTTTCAAATTCTTCCAAAATGACATAGGTCCATTCTGGTGCTTTGTATTTCATGCTTGGAATTCTTACTCTCCTTTTTTTTGTACTAATTTTTCTCCTGACTCTTCGGGTTCTGTTTGACTTGAGACCTCATTACTTTGCTCTGGTCTCCTCTTTGACTTTCTCCTCACAAGAGTGTATTTCAGTCTTTTCACTCCACCTGGCCAATTGTCACCTTTTCTTGGTTTCTTGGTTTGAACTACTTTTTCACCTTCTGTATCTGGTTCACAGGTTCTTTTATTTGGCCTTTCTTCTATCTGTCCTTCTTCCTGGTTTTCAGCAACTTCTTTTTCTGCTGTTTCGACAGTAATTTCACTGATTCCTGGCTCAACAGTGAACTCACTTCCTTCTGGCTCAACAGTGAACTCACTTTCTTCTGGCTCAACAGCAGTCTCTTGAGACCCAGTATCTGGTGCCCACTCTACTTGACTTGTGCTCGGCTGTTCATTATCTGTTTGTTCTTCAGAATCTGTCACTCTAGATTCTTCAGCTTCACACACTTCAACCACTGGTCTTTGACTTCGATTTACCAGTTGCTGCTCTTCTTGTCTTTCAAGTGGACTTAGGACTCGTTTGGTATGGCTTGCATGAATCCAGTTTGGCAAACCACCACACTTCACTGCTGTCGTCGTTACCAGAATAACTTGGTAAGGACCACTCCACCTGGGTTCTAAACACGATTTCCTCATGTGTTTCTTGACGAGAACCCACTCACCAGGATCATGAGCTTGATTCGGCTGTGTTGTTGTGGCGTTTTCTCCAACCTGGTGAGACACAGACCGCACCAGATCAGCCAATCCTCTGCAATAATCAAGCACTAGATCATCAGATATACTCATCAGTTTGTTTGCTGGTATGTATGCTTCTCTCATTGCTCTTCCCATCAGAATTTCGTGTGGACTCAATCCCGTCTTTTTGTCAGGAATGCTTCTAAGACTCATCAATAGAAGGGGTAAAGCGTCAGGCCATTTCAGTGTTGTGGATGCACACTCTTTCCCTAACCTAGATTTTATAGTGCCATTGATCTGCTCGACCACTCCGGATGCTTCAGGTCGATAGGCACAATGCAGCTTCTGCTCAATTTGTAATGCTGCACAAATCATCCGAATTATCTCATTATTGAAATGTGTTCCTCTATCTGTCTCTAAAGTGACTGGAAATCCAAACCTAGGAATCAGTTCTCTCAAAAGCAATTTGGCTACTGTTAGGCTGTCATTTCTTCTTGTGGGATAGGCTTCCACCCAACGAGAGAACAAGCAGATGACAACCAACACATACTTCAGCCATTGCATGGGGGAAGTTCGATAAAATCCAATTGGAGACGGGTAAATGGTCCTCTTGCTCTTCCAATTCGTCCCCAACTAACAACTGTCTTTCTGCCTGGATTTTGCTTCCGACAAGTGATGCACCTCTGGCAAAGGGTCTCTGCAATGACCCTGAACTTTGGGTTATACCATGACTGCTTGAGGAGTCTGATCATTGCATCTCTTCCAACATGTGCAATTCCATGGTATACCCTGGCCATATGGGAAAGTAAAGAATCTGGCAAGACTGGTCTTTCGTCAAAATAGACCCACACTTCGTCTTCTGCTCGCTTTCTACAACCTGTATTTATCCAAATTTCCTTTTCCTCATCACTTGCCTCTTCCTGCATCTGCCTCACTTCATCCCAAGTTTCAAATGTGGTTGTAAACATAAGATGGCATTCGGTATTTCCCCTCTCAATTGCTCTGTTTAAGGCCATTAAATTTTGTGCACAGAAACGCGCTATTTGGTCGGCGTATCTGTTGCCCTTTGTCACATAATCATCTCCTGATTTATGTGCGGCACATTTGACCACTGCAATTCTTTTGGGCAATTGCAAAGCATCCAATAATTCTTTTACAGTTTTGCTGTTACGGTTAGGGGAACCTGAAGAAGTTAGAAATCCCCTTTGCATCCATAGCTGCCCAAAATCATGGACAACCCCAAACCCATATTGGCTATCCGTGAATATGGTCACCCTCAGGCTTTTGGCAATTTTGCACGCTCTAATTAGAGCTATCAATTCAGCAATTTGAGCAGAGTTTACCCCTTTTAGACAGGATGCTTCTAGAACTCCCGCTATGGTGCAAACAGCATAGGCAGTGCATAATTCACCTTTCTCATTTCTTAGGCATGACCCATCCACAAATATTTCACAGTCTGGTTCTTCCAAAGGAACATCCTCTATATCAGGCCTGGGTTTGGTGCACAGTTCTGTCACATCCAAACAATCATGATCCGCTTCCACTCTCACTTCCTCACAACGAGAATTCGGCAGTAGTGTTGCCAGGTTTACAGTTGTGCACCTCACCACAGTCACATTTTCAACACCCAGAATCACTCTCTCGTACATAGTCAGCCGACTAGAGGTCATATACTGTGTCCGGGTTCGAGTTAAAAGAATCTCAACAGAATGTGGCACATACACCTTGACTGGATATCCCATCACAATCGCTTCACTTTGTTCCAGACTCACACAAGTGGCGGCTACTGCTTTTAAACAGCCTGGTAACGCTGCAGCCACTAAATCCAAAGTAGCAGAAAAATATGCTACTGGACGTCGTGCCATTCCATGTTTCTGAGTTAAGACTGAAAGTGCACACCCATCTCTTTCACAGCAATACAACGCAAACTCTTTTGCATAATCAGGCATTCCCAATGCAGGTGCTCGACAAAGACTGTTTCTCAATTTTGTAAAGGCCTCCATACCTTCATCATCCAGCACAATCGGATCTTTCACATCTTTTCGTGTCAACCTCTGTAGAGGTTTTGCAATCAGTGAGAAACCACTGATCCACTGCCTACAGTATCCAACCATTCCCAAAAACATTCGTACTTCTTTCTGAGTCTTAGGTGGACTCATCTGTTTGATCGCATTGATTCTCTCTGGTGTCACCTTTCTGACTCCCTTTTCTATTTTGTGTCCTAGGTACTGGACTTCTTGTTTACAAAATTGTAATTTGGCTGGGGACACTTTGTGTCCTCCTTCTGCCAAATGGTTCAGTAGGGCAACTGTATCTGTTGCACATGCCTCTCGTGTCTATGATGCCACTAAAAGGTCATCAATGTACTGAACCAAAACTGAATTTCCTGGCATGACTAAAGTCTCCAGACATTTTTTCAAGATCTGGTTAAAGATTGAGGGACTTTCGGTGTACCCTTGAAGAACTCGGCACCATGCCAAAACACGGTCTCCGAATCGGAATGCAAACAAATATTGGCTTTCCGGATGTAAAGGAATCGAAAAAAATGCTTGGCACAAATCAATCACTGTGTACCATTCAGCATCACAGGGAATTTGATAAAGTATCACTGCTGGATTTGGCACTATTGGACAACAAGGTACTACAATTTTATTTATTTTTCGTAAATCCTGCACTATTCTGTACTTCCCAGTGGGCTTTTTGATACCTATAATAGGTGAATTACAAGGACTGCTCAGTAATTCTCTTCTGTGAGAAGTGAGAACAACTCATCCACTTCTGTCCCTTGCTTCGCTAGCATAATTTTAAATTCGACGTCCTCATCAGGTGTCTGAAATGCAATACCATCCGGCGTACAATAGATGGTGCAGTTCATTTTGCATAATAAATCTCTACCTAAAAGATTTACCGGACTCGAGTCACATACCACAAACCGATGCATGTCTCTGAAGTTTCCAATATGAACTTCTATTGGATTTGTGACTGGGGTTCTAATATGTTTATTCGAGACTCCTACAACTTGGATAGTTTCTCCCGAGAGGGGTAGGTTTGGAATTTCTGAGGCTCTCACAGTAGAACGGGTAGCACCAGTGTCCACTAAGAATATAATGTCATTCCCTTCTACCTTTCTGTCAACAAATGGACCTGACTGATCTACCGCCAAGGATGCGCCAAGTACGCACCCTTCCTCCCACCTCAGGCACCGTCATTGAGATGAGTCTGAATCATTCTCATTGCACTGCAACCAATATTGTGGAATCATTTGCACAGTTTGATTCTTACCACTTTGGTCACCTCCGTGAAATCCAGTATTTGCACCGTACCTCTGCACTTGAGCATTCACATTGTTTGGCATGGGAGCTTGTGGCACCTGTAACTGTGGAGTAACTATCTGCTGCTGCTGCTGATTTACACCCACCTCATTCTGCATCTGTGGAATTAAATTTTGATTTGCCCCATTATTCTTTTTAGCAGATCTACACTCATTCTTCCAATGTCCATGCTTTCCGCACACATGAGAAGGAAATTTCTTCATAGCTTCCTCTCTACTCATTTTACCTCTTCCTCTACCCCCACTTGGTATTTGACTATTTTGATTTTGACCATTCATCTGGTAACCAGCTTGAGGACTATTATTTGCCTCTTGCTGCTCTGCCACTTTCACTTGTGCCCACATCATTTTCACTTTTAACTTTTTATCTCTCGATTCAATGTCATCACTACAATACTTTGCATACCTCAGAATTTCATCTATTGTTTTGCTCTGCCAGCAAATCAAATGTTGCTGAATCATATTACTAATTTCCGGTTTCAATCCAAACACGAAACGATATACAAAATGTCCCATATCCTTGTCTCCAATATTTTCAAACCCACTATACTGTTTAAATACTTGCAACAACCTTTCATAGTATGCATGGACTGACTCTTTTGGTTCTTGGGTCGTCCTATCAATTTTAACCCAATCTGTTTCTTTCGAAGATATTTTCCCTTTCAAGAAGGTGATTCCCTGATTATACTTTTTCATCACCTCCTCAGATGGTGCACCTGTTTTAGGATCTCTAGGATATTCTTCTTTTGGCTAATCAACGGTGATCTTACATTCTGTCCACAAATCTGCTGGAACGACAATCTCAAACAACCCATCTAAATCCTTCAACAAAACCTTCGAAACTTTCACAAACCTCTCTACCTGTTTATGCTATTCAACCTGTTTCTCTCTTAACCTGGAAAAACCGTTCGTGAAAGACAATATATCCTGCCTTGACCATGGAACGTGAACATATCCACCACCTGGAACTTCTCTCATCGGACACGCCCTTTCAACTTGTTCTGTTTCCTTTAACGGAAACATAGACACTCCTTTACTAGCTGCTTCTTCCTTCTTTCTCGTCCATCTATTTTTCCATCGATCTACATCTCCCCATTTCTTCAGAATGTTCATCAGTTCTTTTATCTGCAATCTTTTTCCTGACGCATTCAAACTCTCTAAATCCTTATCAGTGAAAGCCAACCTGTTTGATTTTTGCAACACCTTCGATTTTTCTATGTCTATTCCATACTCACTAGCAGCTTCGGATATTTTCTCGTGAAGATTCTTTGCTCTCCATGTAATGCTTTTACACAAAAACAACAGTTCATCATCTCGGTAAGTCCCTAATCTATCTGGACTTATTGTGCCAATAATTATTTCTTCCAAATCCACTTTCAATTGACTCACATTTATACTCTGTGGTTGCAGTTTTGGTTTTGTCATTTCCTTTATCCAATTATTCAATTCCTCTGGTGAAGGACCTGCTGAACTCCCTGCTATTGGAGTGACATTCGGTTCTATTCTTCTTGGGTCTATTTGTAAACCTCTTTTAGGGGTTTCCGTTATCAACTCACAAACCGAAAGATCCAACAATGTAGTATTCAGATCAGCCTGTCCACTCTCATTCGTTACCGTCACCATTTCACCCCTGACACTGCTTCTCGGAACTGCTGACGTATGTACTTTTGACAGATTTGGCTTTTCTCCATACAATGGGACCACGGGACCAATCGTCACGGGTATCATCAATGCTTCCGCATTCAGACTAAACTGATTCATTTTCTGAACCTGCTCTAGTCTTGCCTTATTCAACAAATTCACTTCATTTTCTCGCACTACCCTTGCTATTTCAGTGACCTGTGGAGTTAATGGGGGTTCCCTTTTGAGGGGCACTTGGAGTCACCTCTCCTGAGTTTTCCTCATACGGCGGAGGTCTTTTGGTCATAATATCCTCTAACAACTCATCATCAGATTCGTTCGGGCCATCCCTTAAACTTGAAGTCTCTATATTTTTCTTTTTCTCTTTACACTTGCCTCCTGTCTGATCATCAGCAACTAGAACGGGGTACAAACCCTCTGTTACCACTGCTCTCCTCCATCTTTTCAACTTTTCTTCTCTACTCTCAAAAGGATATCCAAGCATCGAATTTCTGTATCTTCTGTTACCTCTATATTTCTCTCTCTCAAATGCCTCAACTTCCCATTCCTCTAAGGCTTCGTACTGGGTTAATCTGGGATTTGGCTCTAGTGAATTCATTCGATTTCTCAAATTCTGCAAAATCCTGACATTAAACGAACCATGTTGTGGGAAAGCAATAACACCATCATCCTTCGTATATTCCACCCAGTTTTCTAACCACATACACGTATGGTATCCTCGCTCCAACATCATATAGGAAGCAGGCGTTCTTGGAGGTGGAATAGGAATTCCCTCTCTAGTCACAATCGGTTTATCTTTTATAAAAAATTCTTTATTTTTTTAAGCAACTTCATTTTTCTGACTCTTTACGCTAATATATCTCAACAAAATAAACACAGAGACCTTTCCGAAATTCTACTTATTCTATTTGTCAGCTCTCGTCCTATACCAGCGCAACACACACCAACCATCCAATTAGAGCACTGCTACGTAAGCAAAGTCTCAACCAATACTAGCGCGGTTCACACCAACCAACCAATCACAGCTCAATACACGCCCGCTGCCTGACCAATGCCAGTGCGGCTATTTCTGACGTCAGTATTACTCCTTCTACTGACCCTCCCTTTACAAAATAATACGGCAATGTATTTCTAAGTATGTTTAATCAAAATTTCGATTAGTAACAACACAAAACAATGCTACCTTGTCTGTTCCACTAATAAAGAGATAGTTTTCACTTTTCCAAGAGGTTTTCTTCACTACGAGTCCTAATAACAACCAGTGCTATTTTACCCTTCAAACAAGCTCCGGGAGGACCTGGTACTCCTCTAGGGATAAGGCCAAAATTTCACAAGAGGACTTTTTGGTGTGAAAAGAGGTCTTGTTACTCTCCTGGGGATAAGGCTAGAGTTTCGGAAGTGGACCCTTTGCTATTTCAGACACTCTACTCTCATACGAAATTTCCCTAAATATAACACCTTCAGCCCTCCGTAGCTTCGGTATTATTACAACAGACAAAGTACTTCTGCAGTGTGCTTTCTTTACCACACTCTTCTTCTGCCTATTTCAGGCTAAATTCCATTCCCGGGATTCCTCAGGAATCTCTGTACCTGTACTTCTAGACAACATAGAACAGGACACTAACTTTTTCGTGTTAAGAACATATAATCAATAATCATTACCAAACTAATCAATAATTAAACCGTCCTCTGCTACCAAGAAACTGATCCAGCGCAAAACCAATACCTGATCAGGGATCAATACTCAATATTATCACAGAACAATGGCCCATACACATTCACCCAAATCCCTGATGCACTGGGGCCAATTTATATATATTCAATTCATTTCCTTCTAAAATCCATTTATGACATTCCAAAATACTTATCTACCTTATACATCAACTTTCCTTCTATTTGGTCGATGAACCAATTAGTTGAATAGTTGATGGCAATGATACTACTATCTAACTAACTATTCAATCAGCAAAATATTCACAGGCTCTCGGTGAAGTTAATAAAGCTTTATCTCAAATTAAATGATAAAAATGCTCAATGCATACGGTCACAAGTGCAAACAATGAACTCACAAAGGGAGAGAAAAACATCAGCAATTTCAGATAGAGACAAACTCATCAATCAAATAATGACATTGTGCATGAAGGAGTGGATAGATTAAGAAACAAATGTTTCAGCAAAATCAAATGCGAAACAAAATACATCTAACGGAGGGGATAGATGAAGAGACAATAGTTTCATCTAAATAATACGTTTCAATGCACCTATGACGGAGTGGATAGATGAAGAGACAAAAGTTTCAGAGACAAAATACATTTGCAGGTAATTTTGCAAGAACGAGTCAGAATAATACAAACCCAAAGGATCTGTAGAAAACCACCCCTCTGGCCAAAGTGATGGTGGGGGTCCCCTGAAATAGAGTCAGGGAGCAAAGATTACAGGGACAGGAACGGGACAGGACAGGAACAGCTAGGCCTCTCTGCAAACCGACGGACAGCGACGCATCTCTCCTCTCTCTCTCTGTAGCCAGCCTAACCTAACCACACCCCCAAAGGCACCCCAGTTATACCCTAAAACCTACATGCCCGTGCCACATCAGTTGAAACATTTCATGCAACTAGACAGATGATTGGAGAGTTTCGGGGATGGTCTGTCACACCACTGTGACTTCATTCAAAGTTTGGGCTTATTCATTGTTCTATACCCATTCCCATGATTTCATAATTGTTCCGTTCACACGATTTAATTCATGTTACAATTGCACATAATTTTAAGCAATGTCCGCGGAAGGAGTCTTTTTGTCCCACGGTCAGTCACATCCCTTGGCAAGCGATCATCACATTGGCCTTCAACCCTTGCACTTCTTCTGCTGTGCTCAGCGCTTCAGTGTGCCTTTGACAGATCAATTTCACTCGCTTATCCTGCCCCTCCTTTAAGTTAAGGGAAAATGGCGTCCCATCCAGCTCACTATAGCAAATGGAAAATGAACATTCATTAATTATATGATAATGTAGTTTTCACTGTTTACCACCCACCTTTGCACTATTCCCTGTTAGCGTTTTTCCTAGCATAGCTTTATGCAAAAGCAATATTATTTATAATTTCAAAGCAAGCTGCAACATACAAACTACGAAATGCACATGCGGCCTAGTCATGCATTAATTCTCGTTTCTTTTCAAAGCACAATGTAAATATGGTTTTAGTTCTTTCATATATTATTTCAGGTTAGTGCACACATGCGCAAAGCAATTTCCCTCGTGTTTATGTAAGGTGCACGTTAGTTTTCTATTACTACTTACTGTTAGTACGTATCATGGGGGTATTCATTCGAGCAGGTTTCGTTTTGCAAAATCCTGCTCCATCAGAGGGAAAATATGCCGTCATAATGATTGACTATAATTTATGGTGGCCTGAAGCAGCCTTTATGAAGGAGGTTAGATCATTCAATTTGATAAGCTTCTATGAGAAAACTTTCCAAAGAGAAGGATGTCCTTAAATGGTGACTGATAATGGGCCTCAATTTGCTTCTGATGAGTTTAAATGCTTTTTGAAAGTTAAGGGTATTAAACATGACACAACTGCACTGTACAATCCTTGAGAGAATGGTCTTGTTGAGTGCTTTAATAGGGTGCTGGGTGATTGTATACAGTTGGCTATTCAAAGTAGTTTGGATTGGAGACAGGAGGTGAAGATGTTGTGCTGTGATAGAATGACTTTGCATTCTATGACGGGTGAAAGTTCTTTTAGGTTACTAAAGGGTAGGGTGCCATGTACAGCATGGATCAGAAGGAAAGATTTGCTGTGAGTAAAGAGCAAGTTAAGGAAAGGGTTCAGAAGAATCAAGATCAATATGTACTATGACACAATGAGAAGTTGAAATGAGTTTTCAGAGAAATTAGAGTGGGTGATTTTGTGAGAGTGAGTAAAGGTACCAGCTATCCAAAAGGAATGTCCAAGTGGTCAACTCCTAAGAAGGTGGTGGACATGAAACAGGAATGTATTATGTTGGACAATGGTGGAAGGTGGAATGTGAGGAGAGTTACCAAGTGCAGCGATTTTGAATGTCAATTGTGGTTAGAACATTAAGAACATTCCATGTTCCTGGGTGATAGTACCTCTCAAGATGCAGGTATGCTTTCTAGTAGGAGGACCTTGCGGGAAAGATGCAAGTCGAAAAAACAGGAGGATTTTGTATGTAATTGAGTATCCACAATGTCATCATTCTTTTTGAGGCCATGTCTAGTAGAGTGTTAAATAGCTGTCAATATGTTTTTATTTAAGTTTATGCTATTTTTTTTAGAGGTAAGCATTGTAAGAATGTCATTATTATCATCTGTTAGAGTTAATAATTTTGTTTAACAGTTTAATATTTTCTCTTATTCATGTGTATGAAAACAAATTAAGGAGGGGGATGTGTTGTAAGGTGCATGAAATGTGGCTATGGAATGCTCTCGAAAGGGAGTTCTTGGGGTGGAATGTGGGCACGGGGATTCGGAGTTGGTTGGTTGGAAGGCCCAGAAGAGGACCTGTCAGGGGTTGCTTAGCTCTGCATTTTGAATAATGTGTTTACACCACTCGTTGATGACTCAAAGATCTTAATAGATACGCCTGACAAAACCCTTGGAACCCAGATAATCCGGACTGTGGGCTGTTAATCTCATTCTGCAACTCCTTTTGGGCTGACAGGATAATCAGTACCTTAGCCGTTAGGAATTATCAGTAAAGTTGGTGATGCTACTGTGTTTGATATTGTGTTAGAGTTTCTGATGTGAGAGCATTGGATATATCTGGATGCGTTTTCACACCAGAGGGTGTAATATTTACGGTGTCTGGAATGATGAAAACAAATATCAGCGCTAGACAGTGTTGCCCCTTTTAGACCTGTCTCTTCCTCTAGGCAGAGACCATCAGCCCCTTGGTTCTCCCCTGAGCTTCGTGCTGAGAAAAGCCACTGCAAAAAACTGGAACGCTCCTGGAGAGTATCCTACGACCCCGCGGCGAAGGTGGCATATAAAAAAGCCTTGAAAAATTTTCATAAACTTAAGCGCTCCTCTATGAGACACTATTTCTCCAATAAGATCCAACTAGCGGGGAATTCAGCTAAAACTCTCTTTAAAATTGTTCACTAAGCCTTCCGCCACTGCTAGCACAGTGCTCCCTACTGCCGCTCCGTGCTCAGGACTGTCAGACTTTTTTCAGGAAAATATTCACACTATATACACCTCCTTTCCCCCCCTCAGTCCACCTCAGAGCTTACGACTGCACCGGTCAGCAATGATATAATGACCACTTTCCGCCCTCTCTCTCTTGATGTTTCATTGCAGAAACTCTTAACTTGCAAATCAGGCTCACTCGGCGATCCATGCCCGGCTCAGTTCTTTAAACTCCTGGCACCCAGTATTAATACCCCACTGAATCAGATCTGGAACTCCTCGTTGAGCTCAGGGATTTTCCTGGCAGTATGGAAACAGGCTTACCTTTGTCCGATCCTCAAAAAAACGGATGCTGATCCGGCTGCTTTTAAAATTTTTAGACCCATTTCCTTGTTACCAGCACCTGCAAAGATTCTCGAACAAATAGTCCAGGAGCAACTTTCCTACCACCTGGAATCTAGTAATCATTTTCACGACTCCCAATCCGGCTTCAGAGCTGGCTACAGCACAGAGACTGCTCTCCTTGAAGTATCTGAGAGTATCCGCGAGAGCATCGATGTGGGCAAAGCAGCCAAGCTTGTGCTACTCGATCTGTCCGCGGCCTTCGATACGGTTGCCCACCCCATTCTTTTGGATAGGTTAAGAGACATGGGTATTCAGGGCACCGTTCGGTCCTGGATCCGGTCCTTTCTGGGGAACTGGTCTCAACAAGTCTTTCTCCGTCCTTTCATCTCAGACGAGAAGCCCTTGCTCTGCGGGGTTCCTCGGGGCTCGGCCTTGAGCCCTCTCCTCTTCAACGCCTACCTTTCACTTCTTGCGGCGTTGGTGGAATCGTGCGGGGTGAGGGTGGTCTCCTACGCTGATGACACCCAACTGGTGTTCTCCTTCGAGGAGGATTCGGAAGCTGCCTTTTCCAATTTTAGGAATTGCCTGAGTAACATCTCGGCATGGATGTCTGCGAATTGTCTCAAGCTCAACTCGGACAAAACCGAGGTACTTTTTTTTAACCAAAAGTCTCCGCCCCCTGTGCTCTGGTGGCCTCGGGAGATGAATCCTCCTCCCGAGCCTGTTGATTTGGCGAGAAATCTCGGTTTTAGATTCAACACCAAACTCTCCTGCAAAGCCCAAATCAATCAAGTCTCCTCCTCATGCTTTGGGAAGCTTCGCACGTTGCGGAAACTCCTACACTTTCTTCCCCTGGAATGTAGACGTACAGTTGTCCATGCTTTAATCACAACCCACCTGGACTACGCTAACAGTCTCTATCTGGGTGCTCCATTCTATTTGACTATGCGTTTGCAGATAATTCAAAATGCTGCCGCCAAATTGATCTGTAAAATACCTTTCCGCCACTCCATCACCCCCCACCTGCGGATCCTGCACTGGTTACCTATTGTCAAGCGCATTGAATTCAAGGACCTTACCCTGGCATTTAGGGCTCTCCGGGGACTAGGCCCAGCGTATCTGAGAGCTAGACTCCAACACTACCATCACAACCGAACCCTGCGTTCTAACCACCAGTGTCTCCTTGCCATGCCCCGTTTTCGCAAGGCCAGGACGGGGGGCAGAGCCTTTGTGGTCAGAACTTCTAAACTATGGAATGCCTTGCCACTTTCCATCCGCTTATCGGAGTCAGAATTCACTTTTCGGCGTGCCCTGAAAACCTGTTTTTTCACAAGCACCTAGAGTTCTCTTCTCGCCTGTCTGCTGCAGTCTGCCTCAGCGCCGGGACACCCCCGTTGGAGGTAGCTGTGCGCTCTACAAATTCCTTAATAATAATAATAATAATATTGTATCCAGCTTTTAATGATACCCCTAAATTGTGTGTAGTTAGATGTATCGAGCCTTACGAGGCATTATGGCAGAGCTAAGGCCGGCAGGAGGAAGGCAACTCCTCATTTCGGTGAGGAAGCCTTTCAAGTCAGCCCACTCCCCCCCACATCGCCAGGTGGGTAAAGTGGATCATGGCGGAGGCTGGAATAGACACCAAAAAGTTTGGCACGCACTCCACAAGAAGGGCAATGGGGTCTTAAGCAATTTAGGTAGGTGGTAGATTGGAGGACAGTATGAATGCTGTGGATTGCTCGTAGGACTTGACCTTTAAGCTAATTTCTGAGGCAGCAGGTTTGGTGGGAAGTAAGATTTAAACATGCATAATCCTCGCCTTTGGCCCTGACATAGAATATAACATTTCCTAGCTATCAAGAAGAAAAGTTTCAATTCTACTAAGGACTCGGAGGGGAGGATTATCCCACCCAGAGATTTTGCAATGGAAGATCCTCCACCGACTCTGGATCAATTGAGTTGACTGTAAGCAGAGAGTTTATTGAAGTTCTATGTTATGCTTCTTTGGGGAATGATGCTTCTATATAATGGCTAAAATGATGATGCAGGTTTTTCCATATGATGAAGATGAAATTAGAATATCAAGCATTTTTTACTGGTGTAGATTATGATAGAACAGGAATTTGCATGAAATAACTGGAGAACGTAACATTTCACTTTAATCCCTTAGATAACAAACAGAAGAATGAACAATAAAAGCAACAAGGGATACTTTCCTCATGTGAAGAAGTGGAACAGGAAGAGACATCACAGGATTATATACAAGGACCTGTGTTATGATTGAAGAACTGTTACTAATTGTTACTGATTCCCAGAGGTTGCTGGGAAATGTAGTTTGGTTCACCTTTTTTATTTACATAAAGTGGTGCTCTTTAAAAACGACTGCTATTTAATAAAGTGAAGAAAGATTTTTAATAGAATTGAAACTTTCCTTCTTGATAGCTAGAAAATTTATATTCTGCTCTCCGCTGACTGATGGCGCTGCAAAACATTTAGCACCTTGCCCACAGCACTGCCTTCTTGACCAACTCCACATGCGCACAATGTGAGGGGTCCCGCCACGGGTGCGAGCATAGAGGAAGAAACAATCTGAGCTGCCACTCGGCCAATCACAGTAGCGTGCGCCTGGAAAAACAGCAAAAGGCACCTTATCCAGATGAGGCTGGTTCTGCCACTTGCTGTCGTTTGTTTATTTCTGCAGCCAGTCGTTAGATCAAAGTGGCCTTGAGAGGCTGACTGCATTCACCTCATACTGGGTTTTTTTCAACCTTAGTTAATTGTAACCATAGCAACATGACTCCATTCCAGGCCTGGCTGGCTCAGGAGGCTGCACAGCAAGACAAGAAGCGGACTGGGTTTAGTTTTTATAATTGCAGTGCCTCGTTACACAAAGTCGGAGAAGCTGTAATTATGCATGACTAATGCATTTTAGTGCAATGATGCGAACACCAGCGCTAAAATGCTTTAGTCTAACCCCGGATGCATTGTACTTGGCAAGGCTGGGCCATGGGACTGAGGACATCTTCAGGAACAAGACACCATGATTTCCTAAACTTTGACTGAATCACCAAAAGACACATAGTTCCCTCGTTCCTGATTTTTACCACCACCCTCTGATTGAAAAATAAACAGCTGAAGGTAAGTGACTGATAAGGCATCCAATCTCATACCTAGGTATATGGGAATCTGGGGCAATAGGTGGGGAGTACAGCATTGCTGCTAGAAGCAAATCAGTTCAGATGCAAGGACTTCTTCAAAACTCTTCAGACATTCTCCACCCATGGAATCAGAATAGAGATTGTATTCCACCAAACTGAATAGGTGAGCTGCCACTGTAATGTCAAAAGAATCAAATAATGCCATATCCGGACTCTATTTACTGAGGTGAGGTGCAAGCTTTATTATTACGATGGGGTAAAGTGGCATAAAATTCGACCATCCATGTGAGCAATCCGAGGCGGACACGGGGAGCTATCCCAACAAATCCAACATGGCAGGCGCCCTGCCCTGGCCAGGAAGTGAGCTTAGCACTCCAAGCAGAGCCCGGAAGTCTCTTGCCGGCAACACGGGAACAGGAGGGCGGAGCCTGGGGCAATGAAAAGATGGCGCCAATAGGGAGACGAGGAGAAGGAAAAGCGACGAACGTGGAGACAGAGACGCAGGAGCTCGACGGACGACGAGAAACCAGCCCACTACGGTAGGAACCGGACATGCTGGAAGAGTTTGGAGCCTTTCCCCGCAAGGAGGAAGAATTCACTGAAGGAGACCGCTCAGGGAGCACCGTGCCCGAGTCCAGTACTCCAATGAGGGAAACGGAGGCTGCTACTCCCCTCCCCATGGCCCCGGAGGGTCGTGGGTGCAGGCAAGTGCCCAGCACACCTTTGTTGTCTTTTAAGGGCTGGTGGGTGGGTTTACGGGCCGCACCGTCCTAATTACACCGATTACTCCTCCACCTAGGCACGACACAAAGATAGGGCACTGGTGAAGGGTGCACAACCCCCCGTATATACCGTCTGGGCAGCATCTTGACCCTGTCTTTTGGTTTTTTTCCCCGGTTCTCCTAAGGAGACAACCCCAACGCTGTGGAAGCCAGGAGCAAGACAAGGGAGGACGACGATGGCAGTTCGCTCTTCTGACTTTTCCCTCTGTTTGGTTTACATCTGACATTACTCCCTGGTCCGTGATAGAGACTATAGTCAAAGGCCATCTTCTCCCCCTCCCTTTTTGTTACAACAACTCCCAAGAAGTATTGGGACCACAAACCAAAAGGACAAGGGAAAGACTTCAATAAACAGCCCTTCTCTAACTCCAGAGTCCTGTGTCATTGAAGAAGGGAGGGGTCTGGGGGCGTCCGGGGCGGCCACACCCTCACAGTGGTGTCAGAAGTGAGATTCTAGTGTTTAGCCCAGACATGACACAACCCCTAATGATGGAATCTATGGTTAAACAGTTAGCGGAAGGCCAACGCCATTTGCAGTTAATCTTTGAGCAACAAACCAAGATGGCCCAGAAGGAGCGCAAAGCCCTCCATTCAGCCCTGATGGATCAAGCATCCCTTATGGCGAACAACCAGCAGGTGCAGGACACGGCTATCCTGCGGCTAACAGACACCATTACAAGCGCACGGGTTCACCCCAACGTACCAGGGAGCGTGCTACAAAAATTCCAGGATGGCAATGACCCCGATTACTTCTTTGTAAACTTCGAGCAGGTCGCCACTACAGCAACGTGGCCAAAAGAAAGATGGGGACAGTATATAGCCCCCTTGCTATCGGGTGAACTACAAGCCGCGTACCAATCAGCTAACCCTACGGGTACAACTACCTATCTGGACATAAAAAGAGCTATTCTGGAGCGACTAGGTTGTGACCAAGAGTATTACCGCAGTCGGTTCCGAAAGGAAAAATGGACCACAGGAAACAACCCCCGGGCCTTATATTACAGGATACAAGACTTAGGGAACTGGTGACTACAACCTTCATCATCCTCCATAGATGACCTCACTGAGAAGGTCTACCTGGAGCAATACTTAGATTCTCTCCCCCTCAACACCAGGACATGGATCAAGCAGCATCCCAATCTGACGGTCACTATGGCGGTCGGCTTGGACTGTGCCTATCACAGATCCTTCGAGTTCAAGGCCCATCCCCACCGTTTCCCTGTAAGCCTACCCAAACCCATAAGTAGGACCCCAACACTCCCCACAGGGAATAAGATTCCGCCCTTACTAAAAACACCTCCCCATGCCTGCCCAGGGGACCGGATCAGTACAGGGACCCCAGTGTTTCCACTGTGCAGAGTGGGGACACATCACCCGACATTGTCCTTTGCGTAACCCTCCTCAGGAACCTATGAAAGTAGGGTATACTTGTGGACGGATATTAGCAGCAGGAGAGGCCCCTGAGAGGTATAAAAAGAAAGTACACATTAACGGGAAACCCGTAGTAGCACTTTTAGACAATGGGTGTCACCACACGGTTGTCAGCAAAGAACTCATACCAAGCGCCCTGCTCCTAGGGGGGAAGTACATACAGGTCACCTGTGTACACAGGGGGAAAAAAATGTATCCCCTCGCTGAGGTTTTACTCGACATCGATGTGGAACCACAGTTATGGAAGGTCGGAGTGGTGCCCTCTGTCCCCGAAACCGTCCTGTTAGGCACCGACCTCCCCAGGTTCCATGAATACTTGTCGTCTCTCACTCCCCCTTTCCCTGTGGTGGGTTGGTTGGGAAACGCCCCGTTCGCCAGGGAAGAGATAGGTGGGTCCTCCTCCAAAAACCCGAAATCCCGGAGGGAGAAAAGGACAGAATGAGCTTTGTATTGTGAGACCTATCGTACCCTGCCTACTCATGTCCTTGTTTCCCCAGATGTGCCTCAAACACCAAGCCGGAGTTTCCGAACAGCCCAGAGGGACGAAGGTACATTGCAGCATGCTTGGGACCAAGCACAAGAGGACCACCCAGAGAAGGTAGGCCCCTTTTTTTGCGAAAAAAAGGCCTGTTGTATAGGTTAACCCGTGAGAACAAAATCACTAAGGAACAGTTGTTGGTCCCGAAAGCATTCCAAGAACAGGTGTTAAACTTGGCCCATAGTCAAACGGGGTTGTCATTATGGTAAGGAGCATACCCTGAAGTACTTGCTAGACAGGTTCTACCGGCCAGGGGTATACCAGGAAGTGGCTAGGTTTTGTGCCTCCTGTGTCAGGTGTCAACTGGTCAACACACCTTCACTTCCCCGTGCTCCATTACAACCGCTCTCCATAATAGACGTTCCATTCAAGAGGGTAGGAATGAACCTCGTAGGCTCTCTGCTCCCCTCTGCCCGTGGACACCAGTACATATTGGCATTGGTGGACTATGCTACCCCGTATCTGGAGGCGATACCCTTAGCCAGCACAATCACCTCAGCGGTAGCCCAAGCCATGGTATCTTTCTTTTACCATGTAGGCTTCCCCCAGGAACTGCTAACTGACCAGGGTACCCCGTTTGTGTCCCGACTGATGAAACAAATATGCGACCTCCTAGGGATCAAACAGATACGCACGGCAGTATATCATCCCCAGACCGACGGCCTAGTCGAAAGGAATAATAAGACAATCAAGACGATGCTAAAAAAAAACATAGACAAGGCAGGAAGGGACTGGGACTGCCAACTGCCTCTAGTATTGTTTGCCATTCGCACACACGAACAGAAGTCTACTGGGTTCTCACCATTCAAACTACTGTTCGGAAGGAAACCCCGCACACTCCTCGACATGGCGGCCGAACAATGGGTCGAGGAGGAATATGAGAGCAAACCCCTGTTACAGTGCAGCACGACCCTAAAAGATACCCTAGCCACACTCTGGGAGGAGGTCCACACTAATATGGAAAATGCCCAAGCCCAACAAAAGCGACTATACGACCAGAAAACT
Source organism: Calotriton arnoldi (assembly GCA_963921515.1). Taxonomy (NCBI): domain Eukaryota; kingdom Metazoa; phylum Chordata; class Amphibia; order Caudata; family Salamandridae; genus Calotriton; species Calotriton arnoldi. The sequence continues at coordinate 91,236 of CAWUFW010015380.1, read as the reverse complement.
AAGGGGCTGATTACGTCCGCCCGCCCGCCATCGTAGCGGTGTTTGGGACCGCCCGCCAGACATGCGGCGGTCCCACCACTGCGATTAGGATGCTTCCGCCATACTGGCGGGCGCATCCAGGGCTTTTAACATTGCGGGCGGTGCTGCTGCAGCACCGTACGCAATGTTAAAAGTGCTTTCACTGCATTTCCCTGCACTACGTGGCAGGCACCACGCGGTGCCTGCCACTTGGTGCATGGAAATGCAGGGGGGTACCATGGGTACCCCCCCAGTCCACCCCCACCCCCTCACAGAGGGGGCCCACAACGGGCCCCCAAATCCAGCCTCCGCCTGTCTTTTTGCGGTGGTATGACCGCCGCGAAAAGACAGGCTGAAAGGGATTTCGTAATCCCAGCACCGCCGCAATGCTGCCCTGTGTCCTGGTTCCACAAGGCGGGCGTAAAAGGACTGCCTTGCGGAACCGTGGCGGACGGACTTTCCGTCCGCCACGGACACATTGGTATTCCCACGCCATTCTAATTCGGCGGTGGGAATTTCCTGTGTGATGGCAGAAGGACCGCCACCGGCGGCCCGGCGGTGGCGGTCCTTCCGCCATCGTAATGAGCCCCTAAGTTACGGGAGTTCAAGGTGGGAGACCACGTACTGATCCTTCAACCCAGTACAGAAAAGAAACTTCTAGCCACATGGCAAGGCCCCTACCGGGTTCTAGACAGAATCACTCCAGTCAATTACCGCATATCCGTCCCCCACAAAACTCCGACAGGCCAGGCCTATCATGTTAATCTTCTGAAAGCCTGGGAAGGCCCTCTACCTGTATCTCTATGTAGGGACATGTAAATACATCAGGTATCTCTCGAAAAACCCCTAGAGATTTCCCTAGCCCCCGAATACCCCACAAAGAGCGAATCTGTTCACTTCGGGAAACAGTTAACAGAGGAGCAGAAACGCCAATTACATAACCTGTGCGACTCCTATTCCACCGTAGTGTCAGGGCTACCAGGACGCACGACCCTAGTCGAACACAATATTGTCACGGAAGGGGCAGGTCCGGTAAAGTTAAGACCCTATCGCATTCCAGCCGCAAGGAGACAGACTGTAGACCAAGAAATAAAATCCATGCTGGAAGCAGACATCATAGAACACTCCCACAGTGCCTGGTCCTCCCCAGTCGCCCTTGTCCCCAAACCCGACAGAAGCATAAGGTTCTGCATTGACTTCCGTCAACTGAATGCCATTTCCAAGTTCGATGCGTACCTCTTGCCCCGGGTCGATGAACTTATAGAAAGGTTTGGAGACGCCAGGGTAATGTCCACGATCAACCTCACCAAAGGGTATTGGCAAATCCCCCTCTCGCCTGATGCCAAGGAAAAGACAGCCTTTTCCACTCCCTCTGGCCTATACCACTTCAAAGTCCTTCCCATTGGCCTTCACAGCGCCCCAGCCACGTTTCAAAGATTGATGGATGTTCTTTTGCGTTCCCATCAGACATATGCCGTCGCTTATCTGGAAGACATAGGGGCATATTCTCAAGGACTCATCGCCGATTTATCGGCACTTTAGCGCCGCAAAAGTGGCGATAGATTTTCCGCCCTATTCACAAGCTGGTGCAAACTGCCAACATCGCCAGTTTCTCTGCGATAGCTACCGCAAAAAACATCGCCACGGATGAGAGCGACAACTAACACTAATGATATGCAGAGTAGGCGTTCCCGTGCAAAAACACACGAAAACACCACTTCACAATATTCTCAACGACCAGCCAGATCTGCGATGCGACCCAAAAACAGGCGATAAGGCGCGTTAGCAGCAGGGATTTAACACCTGCCTTTTACTGGTGTAAAGCAGGACGACAACCTGCAGCATGAAAGGGAGCCCAGCCCAGAGCCACATCTGAAGACCAACACATGTCATGGAGCTACTGACCATGCAGCTCGGAGACCCAAGAGGGCCACAACAGCCACCGCCACCACTCCCAGGACCCCCCCCTCCAGACCCCTCCCCCGGACTACCACCGAGGCAGCGGAGGACAAGACAGCGGACCTTCCGAAAACGGCATGGCCCCTCAGCCGCACAAGTGCAGAATGTGGGGAGAGGTGGGAACCAAGTATGTGTGAAGGAGGCAACTCACCCATGAAGAAGAATGTACACAATGCCAAGTGTGGCGGTGATGTGCTGGACAGACCACAGAATGCAGAGCACAGACATGTCCATGTGGACATATACTGCTGGGGTTTGTAGTGTTGTGGACAGTGGACGCAAACATGTTACCTCAGGCAGTGGGGAAGACCTTGGACATGTAGCTGTGCTGTCACCCCCTGTAAGCGTAAGCGCAGTGGACTGGGCCGGCGTACGCCACTCCAGCGTAGGAGTGCGGATAAAAAGGCCGGGGCTCTGGGCGTGGTTCTCTTCCGTGATGGGCAACGCATCTGCCAGGCCAGCGCACCTCACCCTGCCACGAGTCCGCCGCTGTGACCTCCAGACTCCGCGACACAGGCCCCCAGCACATCCAGCGGCACAGCAACACGGAGTCATGTGTGTGCCGGATACTTCCTTAGTCCTACACTCCGGTCAGCAGGTCCCACAATTCAAATTGTGCCACATTTCTGTTAATGGAGGAAACCACTAGTCAACAGACATTGCCCCCAGTGCGGCCCGCCCGGACTACGCATCATCGTTGGCTGTGCACCTGCTGAGCGCTCCAGGTGCCACTGACCCTGTGCAACACAAGTCGACGCCACGTGGCCGTGGGCCCTTTCTGACCACTACCTCCGGCCTACACTGCGGTCAGCAGGGCTCACAATTCAAATGGAGTCTTGATTCATTTATGGCAGAGTCCAGTAGGCAACAGACATTGCTTCCAGGGCGGCCCGCCCGGACGACGCATCAGCGCAGGCCGCGCACCCGCCGAGCGCTTCCGGTGCCACGAACTCAGTGTAGCTCAAGTCATGGACCCTTTATAATGTAATCATATGTGTGTGAGTCCAGTTCTGGTGCCCCTACCTAAGTGCACTGCAAGTCATGGACCCTTCATGAGTGACTCTGTGTGTGATCCGATGATCACTGTTCTAGTTGTTGCCAGCACCAACCACTCCCTGAGGGCTGGCTTACACTCACCCCACAACCATCCAACACAGGCGTCACTGGACATGTGAACCTGGTAATAAAAAGGGGCCGGGCGCACGTGCCCGTAGCCAGTTCCACTATCTATCTAAGTGTGTCCGTGTGGTCATTATGTATGCGTGATGGCCCCTGGCCCTACCACATCACATCGTGCTGTGGACAGCGGACGCACGCATGTCACCTCAGGCAGTGGGTAAGACCTTGGACATGTAGCTTTGTCGTCCCCCCCTGTAAGCGTAAGCGGAGTGGGCTGGGCCGCCATATGCCAGTCCAGCGCAGGGGTGTGTAGAATTGGCCCGGGGCTCAGGGCGTTGGTCAGTTCTGGCCTGGACAAGGAAGTCACCAATGCGTGTGTCTCTGTTGTAGTGTCTGCGCCACCCGGCCCGCAATTGACAATGTTGCAATGTAGCATGCACCCGGAGGGCGGTCTCGCACGAACGGAGAAATGAAGGAGCGGAAGACCGCTCAGGGTCTTGGCTCATACATGCCAAGTGTTGTGTGTATCTGCATTGCCGCAGCATGAGCCAAATGCCTAGCCTTAGTCGCAGCGCGAGTTCAGCCAGGCATGAACTCTACATCTGTGTCCACACTATCCTTACCATAGGCCTACACTCACATGGCCGCCCACCTTCAACGGCCAACATCACAGTGTCGTTGTCAGGCTTGTGGACATGTGCATACAGGCATGACAATGGTGTGCCGTTGGAGTGCAAGTGATGCAACCGCGCAGCGCACACAAGTAAATAGGCTCGGGGTGAGGGAGGAGCAGCTGTGAGGCAATGTAACACACAGTGATGCCGCTCATTTGCCACATGCAAGTCATGTCAAACATGAATCCCAAAGTCGCACACATCCCACCCCACACCCAACAAGCCACATCACACTTCATGAATGCAAGCAGATGACAAACTGACATTAGGGATGAAAGCTCCTTTGTCTGAACTATCAGGCGGAAGCACATCTGCACATCCGACCTCGGAATTGCATGTGCCCGGCACCCCCTGACAGATACGATAGCAGTTGAGGACGACTCCCACACTACGCACAGCCCGACGACAGACCAACATATACACACCCCACACACAGAAGTCCTTGCTCGGAGTTATCTTGCATGGAATGGCCTTCACACTTACTCCCACACCATCCCAGGCGTACAACCGTTGCACACTTCAACAACTCATTGATCCGAGCTGTGGCATTTCATCCACAGAACTGGCGCAGGTCAGAACAGTGCCGCTTCAACCAGAGCCACTAACTCAATGGCAGACCATCCCGGACACATGCACAACCCCTGTCACGTGGAACTGTACCGTGCACGTATGCTGCATTTACTGGGGGCACTGCCATTGGTAGTGCTGCGGATCAGTTACCGGCTAAGCTTCCGCCTTGCCAACGTCACCTGCGTGCAGCCTGTGTTGCATTGTCGCTCGTGCATATTCGAGTGGTACATGGATGTCTGCCTATCCAACAGGACGGTAGCCGAACTGGATTTCGACATGTGTGTGCGCCCCCTGTTGGCCCACGACCATGAGTGTCACCGTGACACCCGTCTATGGGATGCCTGGATACTTGGCATATATGCTGGCAGCTGGACCTGGGAGATTGCAGAACTCCTCGTGTGCAGTGACCAAATTGAGCCGCTCCCTATTGGGCTGTAGTGCTAATTGGTGAAAGGGGGTGGACGCAGCACATCTGTCCGGACCTGCTAATGGTTAGCCTCGCCGTCCTGTTCGATGAAGTCGACAACGACCTCATGTTGGAAATGATTGCCTACGAAGCTGCACTAGCTTTCATGGACGTGTAACTACGTACCTGCAGACACAACAGTTTGGAACACATTGCACATGTCCCGACACCTTGTTGGAACTTGGGGTTCTGGTCACATCTCCCACGACAACAGTGGACATGGCTGCATTCGCCTGGACTCCGAATACATGAGCGGACAACAACGCGGGTAAACACACACCTGTGAATGGTGCGGCACTCCCCCGGAGTGGACAGCGGCGCTTGGCAACGTTCCACGTTCTGACATACTGCTGCATTGGTCTGCATGTTGTGGCACTTATCTTGGCTGTACTGACACGCATATACTAATAAAGTCTACGCACCTTCACTTGTATTCAACTGTGATGAGTGTTGATTTGTATGACAATGTGTGTCTCACTGCCTATCTGGGTCACGGCCATACATGCATTACTATACCATCAGGGATGTGGGGTTGTACTAGTACATTATCATCTCACAGTTTCCTGCTATGCCACATGCGAATGGCCATTTTCCACACACAAGCGGCAGCAGTTGTGTCCTCTGTTCTGTTGTGCTGGTGTTGCTGTTTGTTCAACATTGTTGTAAATGTTGCGGTGCTCTGGATCTTATGTGTGTGTGCTGCATTGTAGGTGAATTGCCCCTTCAGCTCTGATTTGGCTGGCCCTTATCCCTTTCAGGCGGTGTGCCTTTCACTTCTGTGCTTATGCAGTGCTGTGATGTTGCAGACTTGGGTACATTGGGCTCTTGGTTGGAGTTGTGACTCTTGGCCATGGTTTGTCCACAGATGTGCTCTACTTAATTGTGCATGTGTGCCATTGTGCCCATCTCCCCCCGTACCCCCAGTCCCTGGTGGTTACTCACCCTGTTGTTGTTGTGTCGGGTCATGTTGAGCAGTGTCCGGTCCCCCAACTCCTGCCACTGTCTCCCCACTGATGACTGTGGTCACCATTTCCTCCATCTCATCCAGCTCCTCCTGTGGCGCTGGACTCTCACCTCCAGTCTGCATTGCTGCCTTCTGGTTGTCTGCGAGTTTCGGCTTACTCTTGCGCTTCACATCATTCCAGCGCCTCTTGACCTCGTCCATTGTCCTCCTCAGCACTCCGACTGCATTCGCCTTGTCCACGATGGACTGCCATATTCCATTTTTTGTTGCCAATGACACAGTGGAGGTGACGAACAGTTGTTGATGGTGTTCTATCACCTCCGTGATCAGGATCCTGTTTTCCTGCGGACTGAACCGCGTCTTCCTCTTCTTCTTCTCCTTGCCCTTCCCTGACCCCAAGGTCCCAGGCTGGTCCTCCGTGGGGCTTGTGGGGTTCTGGTTGTCCTCTGTGCTTGCTCCGGCTACCTCCATGGTGCTTCGCAGTTGTTTGTGTTTTGTTTGTGTTTTGTGTTGCCGCTTTTATTGTGCTTTTTGCAGCCTGACTTGTGGGACTTGCAGGCCTGCCGCTGCTTATCGCTGGATTTTTTATCGCGGTTGGGCACATCGCAACTTTTTTCACGTTCGGGTTGAGATTTTTATTGCCGTCCCGGTAATGTTTTCGCGGACATTTGCCGCGTTATCGGGGTACTATCGCATGTTACCGCCGTGTTGAGAATTCCACGTTAACACGAAGTTATTTTTCCGCGATAGACGGCGATATGAAAACTTGCGTTAACCTATTTTGGCGATGATTATCGCACGTTCTTGAGAATAGCCCCCATAGTCGTTTACAGTCCAGACTGGAAAACACATCTCCTCCACCTAGAGGAAATCCTACGCGCACTTCAACAGGCAGGTCTCACTATCAATCCCCAAAAAACCACTTTCGGTACAGACCGCATCGAGTATCTGGGGTATGACATTCAGGGAGGAAATATCAGACCTCAATTAAACAAGCTAGAGGCCATCACAAAAATCCCTCGTCCCACTACCATAAAAGACGTTCATTCCTTTTTAGGGCTTGTGGGTTATTACCAGAGATTTATCCCCCATTTCTCGGACATAGCTAGCACCCTCACAGACCTCTTGAGTAAATCCATGTCGGGAAAACACATTTACTGGTCCACTTCTCAGGAACGCAGTTTCTGTCAACTGAAAGAATCCTTATGTAGTGCTCCCATCCTCACATGCCCTGATTACCAGAAAACCTTCATTCTCCAGACCGATGCCTTTGACAGGGGCCTCTGCGCGGTCCTGTCCCAACCTGACTACAAAGGGGATCTGCGTCCCGTTCTCTTCCTTAGCAGGAAGCTGTTCCCTAGAGAGACCTGGTATGCCACGATAGAGAAGGAATGCCTGCCCATTAAATGGGCTATGGAAGCCCTTCAGTATTATCTCTTGGGTCGTCCTTTCCTTTTGCTTACTGATCACGCCCCTTTAACCTGGCTTTCCCTACATAAGGACTCCAATCCTAAAGTGCTTCGCCGGTTCCTTGCCTTACAGCCATTCACCTTTCGGACCTTGCATGTTCTGGGAAAGCTGCAGACGAAAGTGGACTTTCTATCTCGCTACCCTGTCTCTGAATGGCCCTCACGTCCATTCCTGGAGGGAAGGCAGTGTGAGCAATCCGAGGCGGACACAGGGAGCTATCTCAACAAACCCAACATGGTGCCCGCCCTACCCTGGCCAGGAAGTGAGCTTAGCGCTCCAACACTCCAAGCAGAGCCCGGAAGTCTCTTGCCGGCAACACGGGATCAGGAGGGCGTAGCCTGGGGCAATGAAACGACGGTGCCAACAGGGAGACGAGGAGAAGGAAAAGCAATGGACGTGGAGACGGAGACGCAGGAGCTCAACGGAAAACGAGAGACCATCCCACTACGGGAGGAACCGGACGTGCCGGAAGAGTTTGGAGCCTTTCCCCACGAGGAGGAAGAATTCGCTGAAGGAGACCGCTCAGGGAGCACCGTGCCTGAGTACAGTACTCCAACGAGGGAAACGGAGGCTGCGACTCCCCTCCCGGAGGGTCGTGGGTTCAGGCAAGTGCCCAGCACACCTTTGTTGTCTTTTAAGGGCTGGTGGGCTGGTTTACGGGCCGCACCATCCTAATTTCACCGATTACTCCTCCACCTAGGCACAACACAAAGATAGGGCACTGGTGAAGGGTGCAGAACCCCCCCCCCGTATATACCGTTAGGGCAGCATCTTGACCCTGTCTTTTGTTTTTTTTTCTGGTTCTTCTGAGGAGACAACCCCAATGCTGTGGAAGCTAGGAGCAAGACGAGGGACGACGACGACAACGACTTCTGACTTTTCCCTCTGTTTGGTTCACGTCTGACATTACTCCCTGGTCCGTGATAGAGACTGTATTCAAAGGCCATCTTCTCCCCCCCCCCTTTTTGTTACAACAACTCCCAAGAAGTATTGGGACCACAATCCAAAAGGACAAGAGAAAGACTTCAATAAACAGCCCTTCTCTAACTCCAGAGTCCTGTGTCATTGAGGAAGGGAGGGGCCTGGGTGCGTCCTGGGCGGCCACACCATTACAATCCAATAGCAAAGAATTTATTTAATCGATACTCCATAAGAAGCCAGGCAGGGTAAATATTAATGTAACTAGACATGCCGAAGGCAAAGCGTGTCATCATATCAACATAGGTTGGGTTACATTGTGTGACCTGCACAGTGGCATTGTGTGCAGAATGAGAAGCATCTTCTTAAGAAACAGCTAATCCCCAGCTGTGTTTCTTCAGGTCAGATACAATTTCATTAATGTAGCATTATTGACTGTGATTTCTTCTTCGAGAAGACACCAGCAGGAAAAAATATATTACTACAGGACTTAAGTGGTGAAAAGAATCAAATTAAAAAACATTCACCTGCTATGAATATTTGTTTACTAACAAATTAATTTAGACGTATTCATTCTTTTTCACTACGTTCTTCTTGAAAATATCTTTTCTGTTTTATTAACTTAAAATCTTTCTACAACAGCCTACGTAAATATAGCTAATTCACAAAATGTAATACCACAGAACTTGTTTTTGCCTACACCAGGAAAATACAAGAAAGGTTAACTTTTTAATTCCTTGGGAGCTGAGTAGTAGAACCTTTTTGACCAACTTAAAAATCACAAGTGAACACATTTCGAATGTGAGATGAGTACACTGAAGCCATAAAGAGATTGAAATTCAATAATAAAGAAGAGCCCAGCTTTGGAGGACAGGGTGCATTGAAGTCTCTGGACAAACATTGGCTGTTTAACTCTCTGTGGGCGATGTATAAATTTGCACTTGAAAATAGCTTGTTTCCAAAGCATTGAAAAGAGTGTGTTGCCACTAAATCACTTTACTAAAGAATATCTCAAATTAGTCCAAAGCCTGCTGTCCTCAAGACTGGAAGTTAATGAACCCCAGTTGGGACAAACTTATGTTATTGTTATATTAATTGTGATGTTGGATGGAGAAACAGCGAGGCACCTTTTCTTTGGCTCAAATTGTAGCACCTATAGTATGCAGAGGTAGCTGACCAGAAACAGTACACCTTATTAGTATGCATCGTTCTTCCAGACCGTCTACTTCGTGTCAACATGTTCTTAACCTGGTGCATTATTGCACCTGATTGGAGAATCCTACTAGTCCTGTTCTATGATGTTATGCATCACTTCTTTTATGTTGTACAAAATATTGAGTTGTAAATATTGTGACAGCAGAATATCATCGCAAGAATATCATGATATAGGAAATATCGTCAATAGGAATATCGCAGGTAAGAATATTGTTTTTAGGGTTGTTTTTAATATTGTTGTTAAAAATATTGTGGCTAAAAATATAGTTGCAGGTAACATTTAAAAAAAATTGTGGTGCTATAAGTGTTATTTCTTTTTTAATGTTTTATACATTGGAATGTTTAACATTTTTTTAAATGTAGTTGTTTTTTATAGTAGAATGAAAAGAAATGTATAATTTGAAAAATTATATATAACATTTCATTTTTTGAGTATTTGAAAATGTATTCTGTCCTTGTAGCAGGATGATGAGTGCATGGGAGAAATGGTTGGGAGATTTTTCAAATTGTATGTTCTTAATTAAAAGAAAATTCAAATTAAAACATATTTTAAGTACATTTCAAAGATTTCGTTTTACATTTTAGAGATGTTAACATGTTTTAACTTCTTTTTATTTTGCACATTTATTGTTGGTATGTTTATTAATTTATGAAGATGAGCCAAATAATGTTATAGTTTTTCGATTTAAAAAAAATATAAAATAGTATATGTAATTTTTATTTCATAACTTATATTTTAACTTATTTGTTTTTTAAAAATGTTGTATTTTACAATTTTTGGAAATGTGTATAATTTAGAATATGTTTATTTTTATTTTTTTAATTTGTTGTATCAATGTAATTGTTAAAATATAAATCTAATAATTTTAATGTATGTAAAATGTAAACATTTTAAATATATTTAATGCAAATATAAGTAAATATTTATTTTTTTGATAAACCATTTTATTGGTTTTGAACAAAAAACACCAGTGATGGTCATAGTACAGTACATCTCAGTAATGATGTGAAGTCCTGCGCTTGTTTGGATGGTATACCTTGATAGTTCATGACCCCAGGAGGCCTCAAATAATACATACAGTCAATCAAGTAAAGCTTATTCATTCTATCTGACCCAGCCATTTACCCCAGACCTTACGGTGTTTAGTTGGACAGCCCCGGGCTTCATATAGGGGTTTCTCTTGCCCTGCACACCAGTCCACTCCCTTGCGCCATTTTGCGACGCTAGGTGGGTTGGGAAGCTTCCAGTTGGCAGCTATGTCTCTCTTGGCCATGATCACGGCCGTGTTGAAGAACAGTTTGTCTTTCCTGGACCCATCCATTCTGTCTGTGATCCCCAGGAGCGTGTTTAGTGGGTTATGTGGGACCTCCCAACCCAAGACCTCTGTGAGCTCCCGTTCTATAGTCTCCCAATACTGCGCCAAGAGGGGGCAATTCCACACCATGTGAAAGAAGTCTGCCTGTTCTTGGCCACAGCGTGTACAGGATGCAGTCGGGTTCAAACCAGCACTGTGGAGGTGCTTGGGGGTTAAGTAGGCTGTATGCAAATAGTATAGTTGGATCAAGCGGAGCCTAGCTGACGCGGTGATCGTCTTGGGTGCCATCAGTGCGTCCCTCCAATCTTCCTCCTAAAGGGGTCCCACCCAGCTCTCCCATTGGCTTCTGAGCTGGTCTAATGTAGCTGGGGTGTTGTTGGTTAGGGAACGATAAATACGTGAGATTCCCCCCTTTCCCAGGTTCCCCATCATAGTTTGTGCCTCTGGAGGACTGTATTCCGGTAGTGTTGTGCCTTCCGGTATATGCGTGTGGAGGGCATGGTGCAGCTGTAAGTACTTGTAGAATTGTGATGGGTGTAGGGAGTATCTGGTTTTCAGATCTTGGAAGGTGCGTATATGTTCGCCGGTCCACACATCCCCAAGTTGGGAAATCCCAATGAGATCCCATGCCTGGAATCCTTTTAATTCGCTAACCTCCCTAATCCAAGTGCCGTGCCAGAGTGGTGTGCATTGGGTCAGTTTGTTTGTCCAGTGGGTGTGGTGCAGGGAAGCCCACCAGGCCAGGAGAACAGCCTGTGTCACTACAGGTAGAGTTCTAGGTATGGGCCCCCCATACATCATTGTTTGGATCCTAGGTAGGCCCAATACGCTCAATTCAAGTCTGTACGCTGGGTCAGAACATCCCCCGTTAAACCAGTCGTGCAGTGTGAGTAGGTGGGTCGCCAGGTAGTATAAGTTAGTCATACCCATGCCCCCGTCAAAGGGTGGGATTCGGCATCGAGCTAAGGCTATACGAGGTCTCCGACTGCCCCAGAGGAATTTAGTGGTTAGGCTATCTAGTTCTCTGAACCAAGCTCGTGGGAAATAAACGGGGGTATTTTGAATTACGTAGAGGAATCTAGGGAGGATCATCATTTAAAAAAGGGCGACTCTCCCTAGGGGGATCAGTGGTAGCGCCTGCCATTTGCAGAGGTCTTCCTTAGCTCTCTTCACCAGTGGGGTTATGTTAAGTGACCAGGCGAGGTCAGGGAGCATTGTGATCCAGATCCCCAAGTATTTAAAGGATTGCCGCCTGATGGGTATTGTGGATTGACAATCGAAGCAGTCTCTAGTTAAGTGCAGAGGGACGAAAACCGATTTGCTTGGGTTAAGTTGCAAACCGGAGGCCCGTCCGAAGGAGTGTAGCGCTCGGAGACAGTGGGGACCAAACTGGGCCGGTTCCGCAAGGAAGAGTAAGACGTCGTCCGCGTACAAAGCGATTTTGTCTTCTTCCGAGCTTGGCCATTTCCAACCCTGAATTCGGTCATAAGACCGAATGAGGCACGCTAGGGGCTCCATCGCTAAGGCGAAAAGGAGGGGTGAGAGGGGGCATCCCTGCCTCGTTCCTCTTCTAATGGGAAAGGCCTCCGATAGCGCCCCATTGACAAGCACTCGTGCTTGAGGTCGAGAATAGAGAACATTCACCAGGTTGGGAAAGTATAGGCCGAAGCCATCTCGGCCAGCACATCGTCCAGGTACCGCCAATCCACAGAATCGAAGGCCTTCTCGAAGTCAATTAGGAGTAGTGCCAAATAGGGAGTTAACAACTGGCGGTTTCCCAAGGCCAGGTGGAGACGTCGGAGACAGTGCCTAGTCCCTCGCATTGGCATGAACCCACATTGGTCGGGTTGGATCAATTTGGTAAGGTAGGGCCTCAACCGATGGGCTAGGACTGCGGCAAATATTTTAACCTCTGTATTTATGAGAGACATTGGGCGGTAGTCGGCACAATTTGACGAAGGCGGCTGTGTTTTAGGGATAACGACAATGGTGGCGACATCTGTTTCGGGGGGGAAATGAGCCCGTCTCGAGGGCTTCAGCAAATAAATCGGAGAGGTGTGGGATGAGTATCTCCCGGTATGCAGCGTAGTACTCCTGTGGGAGACCGTCAGGGCCTGGGGTTTTGCCCAGTGAGGTGCGTATTATGGCGTCATTGATCTCCTCACAGGTAATGGGGAGGTCTATATCGGCGGATTCAGCTGCGCTGAGCCGAAGAAGATGGAGGTGACCCGAATTGAGCAGCTCTGGGAGGGAGGTTTCAGGGTATTGTGCTGAGTACAGCTTGCGATAGTAGGAGGCAAAGGTCTGGGCCATTGCTAGGGGGGAGCGATGGGCAAAGTCATCCGGGTCTTTAATCTCCAGAATTATGCGGTTGGCCATGGGATATGTAGCTAATCTATGTAGGATCTTCCCGTTTTTGTCTCCCCAGCCATACACCCTAGCAATAGAGGATCTCCATAATAGTTTGGCAGCGTCCAAAGAGAGTTGTTTGATTTCATCTCTTAGGTGTGCAAGTTGCCTCGTCTGAGTCTCATCTCGGTCTTCAGGAGGGCGCTTCTCGAGGAGGAGCGCCTGGGCCTCTTGCAGGGTAATCTGATTGGTCTGAGTCTGACGTTTGAGTTTGAGTTGGCCCTTGGCAAAGCTGTGGATGGTGGCTTTGCCTGCTTCCCATAGGGTACCCGGGGATGGAACAGAACCACTATTGGTGAGGAAGTACTGCTGAAGAGGGGGGGAGACGGGCCCGTCGATCAGTCAGGCCCAGGAGGCAAACCTGTAGGGCCTGCCACAGAACCACTTTTGGTGAGGAAGTACTGCCAAAGCTCTGCCCCAATCGCTTCCTTAAACTCTTTATCTTGGAAGAACCATGCGTTCATCCTCCAAGTCGGGCGAGTCAAGTTAGGGGGCTTCCCAATGCTCAGGAGTACAGGTGAGTGGTCCGAAATGCCCATGGGAAGAATAGTGATGTCTCTTATCGTTTGGCAGTCGGTAGGGGAAACAAATATGATGTCTATTCGTGCGTGAGTTTGGTGTGCAGCTGACGTGTGAGTAAATTGTCTACTCTGGGGAAGCCAAATTCTCCAAGCGTCACACAGGCCCTGGGAGTCTGCCCAGTTCGCCAAGTGTTTAGCGTGCGTGGTTCTTACAGCGGAAGGTGTGCTTGCAGTGTCAAGGTGTGGATTTAGAACCACGTTGAAATCGCCCCCAACTATTGTCGCACCCAGGGGTAGGGACCAGTAGCGGCCCGTGGTGGGAGTGCTGCCGGGCGGTGACGTGGGGCGGGGGAGGGGCAGGGTGGGGGGTAGTAAAGTACGGAATACGGCTGTATAAAATGAATAAAATGAATTTCGTTGCGCGCGCTGCATCGCATTTGGCGATGCAGCCCGCGCAACGAAATTTGTTTTATTTATATGTCTACTTACCTATATACGGCCATATTCCGTACTTTACTACCCCCCACCCTGCCCCTCCCCCACCCCACGTCACCGCCCGGCAACACTCCCACCACGGGCCGCTACTGGTAGGGACGTGATGAGGTCGGTGGTATGCTTCAAGGTCGCTGTGAGCATCGATGGAGGTGAGTATATGGAGACTAGGTTGAGAGGGTTTCCTCCTAACATTCCACTCAGAGCCACAAAACCTCCCTGGGGGTTGTTAGTGGCCTGAGTGAGCACGAAGGGGAGATTGCGCCGCATGAGGATTGCCACCCCTCGTGATCCCCGGGTAAACCCTGAGTGCCAAACTCTATCATAGCCATATCTCGCTAGAAAGGGGCAGTGGTTGCCCATGAGGTGGGTCTCTTGGAGTAGGAGTATGTCAGATGCCTGGCGCAGGGCGTAGCGCAAGACTGCCGTTCGTTTAACCCTGTCGAGGAGCCCATTGATGTTCCAAGACAGTATGCGGATGGAGATTCCGTTACTGTTCATGCACGTCATGGTGGGTGCAAGTGGGTTCGGAGTCCTACAGGATCCGGGCTGGCTGAGGGATTGACTGGGGTCTGGTCTAGCTGTAGGACAGCAACGGTGACTGTAGATCCCAAGCGGTATATGGGACTATCGTAGTGTACAATAAGAAGGCTGGTGTGACAACGTGGTGAAACAAAAACAACTTCAGGACAACGGTCCCAACCCCCCTCCCACCCTATACTTCGAGAACAGAAGCATCTGTCGTCCCAATTAGGTAAGGTAAATAACCAAACTAAAACGTTCGGGTTGGATTGCGTGGAGGACCCCTCCTTACATAAGGATACTCATTGTCTCGGCAGAGAGATCAGTAGATTGTAGCATGAAACATGCCGTAGTGCATTTGGTAGGGATGTGTCGAAATCGTGGCATCGGTTAGGTCCATCATACCAAGAGCGCCGGACTGCGGGAGGGATCGGATTCAGCAGAGGCAATGTGGAGGCTTGCTGGTGAGGCGCTTCTCGGTTCAATGCGGGTCGTGGAACTGGATCGCCTCTGGGAGTGAGAAGTGTTCAAGAGTGCTCGTCTCTAGGGCGCAGTTCGGAATCAGCAGGCGAGCCCGATCTGGCTCGGCGGGCCCCACGCCTCCTGCGAGACTGTGTGCGTCTTCCGTGTGGTTTGGGCGCTCCCTTACGGGCGTCTCCAACTTGGGCCTCTGGAGTGGATCTGAAGCGTTCATCCTGAGAGGCCGCTCCTCGGTCAGCCAGGTCCAGGCTGTCTCGGGGGATTCGAAAAAGTGGGTTTTGTTCTGGAACACCACTCGGAGACGGGCTGGGAAGAGTAACCTATATTGGAGATTCAGGGCTCGCAGCTTTTGTTTCACATCGGTGAAAGAGCGTCTCTGGGTTTAAACCGGACCTCGGCAATCTTACCCTCAACTGAGGCCTGCGAGGCGCTGATCGCCTGGAGTATGGAGTATGGTGTTGAGCTCAGTAACAGGCGTGGTAGGTTTCTCGGTGGACCCGGCCACCGACCCGGGGTCGTTAGTTGTGTATTGGTCCATTTTGGTCCGCGTTGGAGGAGGCTTAGACCCTCGGTCCTTCCCCATGGTCACAATCGACGTGGATATTCTTAATCTTGAGGACCCTGGGGTGTAGCACGGGCCTGGTGGAAGTCAGGAGTCCTGCACGGTTGCGGTGTGGCCTTTGGCACGGCGGGTCGCCCAGCGCAGTCAGTGCCCCTCCACCATCGGACCAGGGGCCCCAGCAGGTCACTATCCCAACGCCCCCAATCGTTATCTGCAGGGGGGGGACAGGAGGATTATCTCAGGTAAGCGGTCGGCGTGCAGGGATCAGTTCGTAAGCAAGTGGGCTGCTCTTGGCATTACCACACCTCCGGGAAGTGAGGGTCCAACGCCTCACCTCCCCGGCCCCGGGTCATTCTGCTAGTCAGGGCCTGTGAGGGGGGGGGGCAAGAAGAAGAAGGGGGGAGCCGGGCCCGTCGCTCAGTCATGCCCAAGAGGCAAACCTGTAGGGCCTGCCACAGAACCACTATTGGTGAGGAGGTACTGCTGAAGCTTTGCCCCAATCGCTTTCTTAAACTCTTCATCTTGGAGGAACCATGCGTTCAACCTCCAAGTCGGGCGAGTCAAGTTAGGGGGTTTCCCAATGCTCAGGAGTACAGGTGAGTGGTCCGAAATGCCCCTGGGAAGAATAGTGATATCTTTTATCGTTTGGCAGTCGGTAGGTGGAACAAATATGATGTCTATTCGTGCGTGAGTGCGGTGTGCAGCTGACGTGTGAGTAAATTGTCTACTCTGGGGATGCCAAATTCTTCAAGCGTCACACAGGTCCAGAGAGTCTGTCCAGTTCGCCAAGTGTTTAGCGTGCGTGGTTCTTACAGCGGAAGGTGTGCTTGCAGTGTCAAGGTGTGGATTCAGAACCGCTTTGAAATCGCCCCAACTATTGTCGCACCCAGGGGTATGGACATGATGAGGTCGGTGGTATGCTTCAAGGTCGCTGTGAGCATCGATGGAGGTGAGTATATGGAGACTAGGTTGAGAGGGTTTTGTCCTAACATTCCACTCAGAGCCACAAAACCTACCTGGGGGCCGTTAGTGGCCTGAGTGAGCACGAAGGGGAGATTGCGCCGCATGAGAATTGCCACCCCGGGTAAACCTGGAGTGCCAAACTCTATCATAGCCATATCTCGCTTGAAAGGGGCAGTGGTTGCCCATGAGGTGGGTCTCTTGGAGTAGGAGTATGTCAGATGCCTGGCGCTGGGCGTAGCGCAAGACTGCCGTTCGTTTAACCCTGTCGAGGAGCCCATTGATGTTCCAAGATAGTATGCGGAGGGAGATTCCGTTACTGTTCATGCACGTCATGGTGGGTGCAAGTGGGTTCGGAGTCCTACAGGACCCGGGCTGGCTGAGGGATTGACTGGGGTCTGGTCTGGCTGTAGGACAGCAACTGTGACTGTAGATCGCAAGCGGTATATGGGATTATCGTAGTGTACAATAAGAAGGCTGGTGTGACAACTTGGTGAAACAACAACAACTTCAGGACAATGGGCCTCTGGGGTGGATCCAAAGCGTTCATCCTGAGGGGCCGCTCCTCGGTCAGCCAGGTCCAGGCTGTCCCGGGGGATTCGAAAAAGTGGGTTTTGTTCTGGAACACCACTCGGAGACGGGCTGGGAAGAGTAACCTATATTGGAGATTCAGGATTCGCAGCTTTTGTTTCACATCGGTGAAAGAGCGTCTCTGAGTCTGAACCTTCCGCGTGTAATCTGGGAAGATCGGTATGGGGTGACCCTGGAAGGCTAGAGGCTTGCAATTGCGGGCCTCACTCAGGATGGAGTCTCTGTCCTTAAAATTGAGGATTCTGGCAATTATAGGTCTGTGTGGTGCTCCAGGTGGAGGTTTAGGGGCCAGGGAGCGATGGGCATGCTCTACAGCAAACCAGGTGGACAGGGAGTCCTCGGGCATCCATTATCTAATCCAGCGTTCAATGAAATCTCCCATTTGCCCCTGCTCCCCGCCCTCCGGGAACCCCACAAGGCGGAGGTTATTACGTCGCGACCTGTTTTCAGCATCCTCTGCCCTTCTATGTAGCTCCTTTGTGTGGGTCTGCAGGCGGGCCACTTGTTCTTTTAGTTGGGTAACTTCGTCCTCAACAGTTGAGATGCGGGACTCAGTTTCTGTGATGCGGGCCGTCGCGTTACGGAGGTCTTGTCGAAGGAGAGCCATGTCCACCCGGACCTCGCCAATCTTGCCCTCAACTGAGGCCTGCGAGGCGCTGATCACCTGGAGGATGGTGTTGAGCTCAGTAACAGGCGTAGTAGGTTTCTCGGTGGACCCGGCCACCGACCCGGGGTCGTTAGTTGTGTATTGGTCCATTTTGGTCTGCATTGGAGGAGGCTTAGACCCTCGGTCCTTCCCCATGGTCACAATCAACGTGGATATTCTTAATCTTGAGGACCCTGGGGTGTAGCACGGGCCTGGTGGAAGTCAGGAGTCCAGCACGGTTGCGGTGCGGCCTTTGGCACGGCGGGTCGCCCAGCGCAGTCAGTGCCCCTCCACCATCCGACCAGGGGCCCCAGCAGGTCACTAACCCAACGCCCCCAATTGTTATCCGCAGGGGGGGAACAGGAGGTGGTAGGATTATCTCAGGTAAGTGGTCGGCGTGCAGGGGTCAGTTCGTAAGCAAGTGGGCCGCTCTTGGCGTTACCACACCTCCGGGAAGGGGGGTCCAACGCCTCGCACCTGGGACATTCCGCTAGTCAGGGCCTTTGAGGGGGGGGGCGAGAAGAAGAGGGGGGGAGCCGGGCCTGTCGCTCAGTCAGGCCCAGGAGGCAAACCTGTAGGGCCTGCCAGTGTATGTCAAGCAAGGAGAAATATTTCAGGGCCAAGGCCACGTGGACACACGTCTCACCTTGAGGTTATTCCTGACCTGGTCTGGTACTGCAGAAGGGGGGCTCAAGATTTTGGGCCGCCATCGCCCTTTTAGATCTCATTTGCACTGTCAGGAGTCAGGGTCAAGCTCAGGTCCCCAGGTGCCGCCACACCAGCTCCATCGGGGCCCCAGCTCACCGCATTTCTCGTGACCCGGCTGGATTCAAGATGCGCCATGCACCGGGCTATCAGCGCGGTGCAAGGAAGCTGCAGCCGGTGGTAACCAGGGCCGCGCCAGGCCCATCCCGCAGTCCAGGCAGTCAGGCACAAATGTTCTTCAGTGGGCTCAGGGCCCGTCCATGCGGCCAGAACCCAGCCCAGGGGGTCCGAATCACTTTAGGGCCATGCCCTTCACCGCGACCGCCGATGGGCCTCACGTGCAGAGTGTGGTACTTGCGTGGTATTGTAGGCGGGGGCCAGGGTCAAGGAGGTGCTGCAGCCCGCCGGGCCTCTAAGGCGTCGCCGGAGATCAAGCTCGGGCCCAGAGGATGATGCACTGAAGGTTGCCCGGGTGGCTGCCACAGGCCGTTCGACTCTCCCCCGCGTGGTCGGAGGACAGCCCCAGGGGTCCGGTCCGCCCCCACCAGGTTGGCTGCAGGCGGAGCTCTCGCTCCCTCACTCCGCTGCAGTCAGGTCAGGTCTCACCCGGGGTGGATCCGGCTCGCTGTCAGGCCGCAGGTTTAGATCGCCGGCGCCGGATAGCAGCCGCAGGGTCCACCAGCAATCCGGGAGTCGCCGCCACAGATCCCCGCCCGCGGTCTTACGGGGTCAGGAGGTATGGATCGCTCTCAGTGAGGCCTGCAGCACTCATCAGCCAAGAGTGTCTGCGGCTCCTTATCGGAGGCTAAACGGCCATCTTGGGTACTCAGCCTTGTCTTCCCCACCGTGGGCCATCCACAGTCATCCGGTGGCTTCGTCTTGCGTTTGGGCAGTCTGCGCCACTTCGGCGGGGATGTCAGCTTATATCAGGCAAGTTTAGGCAAGCCGATGGTGAAGGATGCTTGCTCGGATGACGGAGGGGTCCGGAGCACTCTTAGAGTGCGACCGCCATCTTGATGCGCCAAGCCACGCCCCAAATAAATATTTTTTTAAATTTTTAAATGAGCAAATACAATTTTAAAATGTAGTGATAATATTTGAAATATATAATATTTGTGGGAATTTTATTTGGTTAATATTTAGATTTTTTTTTTTTTTTTTAGATATTTTATGAGTAAAAGTCAGGGCCACTGGAATTATGCAATTCAGTGGTAGTGGTGTTTTCCACATATTTATGGGTTTACTGCATTTGCCACACAATCCATGATCTCCTGCATAATCTGCAGAGTTCAAAAAATTGTTTCTAGCTCAAATGGATCAAAAGTTACAAAATCACAGCTACCCATGTTGCCGTGCAGTGAAAGACCTCATGCAAACGTTGACTGGTCATGTTTTAGTTGCTTATTACTGTATTTAGATGTTACACTGGTATTTTTAAGTGGAAACCTATGCTCAGACAGTGTTAACGTGAAAAAAAGCAAGAAATTATGGAGTAAAGCTATCATAAAACGTGCCGCATTAGGTCACATAATTTGCCTTTTCCTGACGCATAATTTAGTCATCCCTGCCACATAATTTTCTCCTCCCCTGTTGCACAATTCCAGAGGCCCTGGTAATATTATATAAAGTGTTTAGTTTTTGAAAGGTTAATACCAAGCTTTATTTTGGATAGGTTGGTTGTTTTAAGTAGATGCTTTATGTTTCTTCTTTAATAACTTCCGTAAATAATATAAAATGAGGTGGGAATATTTAATTTCACTGATTAGTGTTCATCACATTCCCCAAAATGGCTTGGATTGGAGTTGGAATAGTAAATATGGCCCTTTGGTGCCCAACATCTTCTGCAAAATGGTTTAGATTGGAGTGGGAATAGTAAATCAAAACCCTCTAGTCCCCAACAGCTTCCCCAAAATTGCTTAGATTGGTGTGGGAATTGTAAATGGGACCCTCTTTAGTGTCCAACATTTTCACAAAAATGCCTTAGATTAGAGTGGAAATAATAAACCTGGCCCATTTAGTGTCCAACAGTTACTCCAAAATGGCTTAGATCGGAGTGGGAATAATGAAGAGGGAAAAATGGAGTGGGTTTCGACCCAGACATAGTACGGAAGCAGTGATTCTATCAGTTACTGATGATCTGAAAATGATTTGGATGATGGTCACACTCCTGCCTTGAGCTTTCCTGATTTATTTTGATTGGTCTAATTTGTGGGAACCTTGTACATCCGTAGTGAATGTATGAAATCTTTTGTTCATAACCCTATAATAGTGTGCTCTTTTTTGTTGTGGTATAAGGCCTTTTCCTTACTGTCTTTGGAGGTGAATCCATGCCAGATCGCTCTCCCATTTTATAGTTTGTATTTTTATGACCTGAACTTTACTGGGTTCTTTGAATGATTCTGTACTCTAATTGACCTTTGTATCTTATTTATTGATTAATTGATTTTGACTAATTGAAACTATTCCTGTTTGATTTTTAATCTGAAAATAAACCATTAAAGTTTAATACTTCTCTGGCTGTAATTTGTATAGGACCATATGGGTTATACGTGCTCAACTGAAATTATCTAGAATGCATTAAAGTGCAACAGGTTTAGGAAGGAGCACCAAAATCCGAGAAGGGATTAACACCGCTCCTGGTCTCTCAGTAGCGCAAATAGAGCAAGTTGGAGTACGACATCAAAATTCTGGTAGCAGAGGATGGTTGAGAATGGATCTGTTTTGTTCTGATTAGACCTGTATAGGTAGAGACTGAGAACTGACTCCTAACTCGATCTACAGTCCGAATTCCTGAAGTCCGTGTGGAGTGATGGCATTGATTCAGGGGTTCCTGAAGCATTTTTGAGAGTGTTAATAGGGAAAAGTATTGTGTGCGTGTTAGAATGTAAGGAAATGAAACCCAAAGTGGTGCAAGTTGGGACTTGCAGTTTGGAAGAGAATGTGATGTCATGCATTGGTTTGAATTTGAGGCTACGTACTATGTGGCTTTGATTTGTGGATTTGTAAGGACTGTGGTTATTGCCATTTTAATGTTCTTTCTTGATGTTTGAAGCCATTATTTGAGAAAAAGAGGGAATGGCGCTGTGTGATTTCGCTTATTCTTGCTGCACTTAATGCAAATTGTAAATTAAAGCTGTGGTATAAGTTGGTGGACTCGTCAAAGTCTGTGATCTTGAGATCTAGTTGTTTTGTTGAAATTGTTTGCTAAAAGGAGAGGTGTGTACTGTGAAGCACTATCAGGCACATCAAAATAGGGACATAAAATCAAACTGTTATTCCTGTGTACTAACCCGGATTGGTATTTGTTTATTCTTTGGTACACAGGAGTAAATATACCATTTGAAGTGAGCTCTTGCAGTTAGAGAGTTTGCTGCTGTTGCTGATTGTGAGTGCTGTAAGAAGCACAATCTGCATCTTTGACCTGTGATTTACTTTCCCATTTAGGTGAAACAGACAATAGTTGTTCATTTGAGGTAATTCATTTTTTATTATTGAAAATTATGCTGTATGCTGCATTGTTGCATCACCAGGTGCCGCACTGGGATAGGTCCATTATTGTTAAGAGCTGCATTGTGATTGATTGACCTTTGCACTGGTAGTGCTGGGATTGGCCGAAAGGTGGTAGGGACTGCGTTGCAATTGGTTCATCATTACAGAAGGGTCACACCAGGATTAGGCTGACTCTAGTGTTTATAGGCGACTAAGGAAAGGTGGGGAATCTTTCTTTGCAAACTCCAAAGTCGCTGTGTAAGGAAGGGAAGTTGTTACCCGAGGCTACACCTGCTGGAGAGATGGCTGCACAGAAAGAGTTATATTGGTGCATATGGCTTAAACAATGGCGTCAAACCACTAAAAAAGGCGGGGATCTGCAGTTCCCATTTCATAGCACTTTCCACATAGGAAGGCTTGAGAATATGAGGAAGAGAATATATGAGATTAAACCCACACAAATTGAGGCTTTAAGCATTTGGGAACAGGTAGCGAACATAAAAGAGCATGAGAGATATACGAGCCAAACTCAAAACAAAATTTATAATTGGTTGGTAGCGCAGTGTAATGAGAGACGAAAAATCTGGCATGAAGATATGATTGATGCAGTAGCTGCTTGTCCTGCGATAGCAAGTGAAAATTCCGAACAGGAGAAATCCCCTATCACGAAAAAGCTCGATAATGACACGGACTGAGAGTGAGGATGACAATGAATTTTTGGATGATATGCGGAGGTCAAGACCACCCCCAGAAAATTTAGTTCCACCCACATGGCAGCACCAGGAGGTTTCATAGGCAGCACCCTGGGAACGCCAAAGAAACGCCCACCAGACCAGGGGAAAACTCTTGATCTGTTGGGCGGTTCGTACACGGGTTTGGTGGTGTGGAGCGGTCCCGTACCGCCAAACTTGTAATGAGGCCCTAACCCTAATGGAAAGGTTCCCCAAAAAATGAATACCATGCAGTTGAAGACCAAGTTTGAGGAGATAGTAAAGGGAAATCTGGGCACAGATTTTCTGAAACACTATAGCAAGAGTGAATTGGGGTATTACGAGCAAGGAAGTGGCTAGAGTTGCACACAAGGCATATAAAAAGACGGTAGAGCAAGCTAATGGATGTGGATTTGATTTGTCGCAAATAAAGAAGTTGCAAAAGAATTTCAGAATGACAGTGAGTGTCAAGAATTTAAAGGCAATGCAATTGTGAGGCTTGAAAACATGTCAAGGATTTGTTGGATTGCATCAGAGAATTGGGAGATTTGGAAAAATTTAGGCAATGGTAGAAAAAAGAACGGTTAAATGTGAGAAAGAAAAGGGCCGCGTCAGAGGGCGAGAAAGGTGAGAACACAGATGGCGCAGAAGCAAAGGAGTACTCTTTGAGAGAGATACTGGGAGGAACACACATGCATGCCCTATGGACTCTAGCAGATCTTTCCCATTTCAAGAAGTCTCCCAAAGTTGAGAGAGAACCCAGACAAATGGTACACCCAGGTGGATGGAATTGTGATTATCCCAAAACTCTTGTGGGAAGACTTAGACATGTTCTTCGATATAGTGGTTCTGTGGGACTTATGGATAGAGTGTGATAAAGAGCTGTAGATTAGCCGATTCGAGATCCCACAAGTGTAGTAAATACCAATGCCTCTTCTCTGTTAGTTAAAGCTAAATATGATGCCCTGTTTGCACATTTTAAAACAAAGGTGCCGCAGAAGGAGGTCAATTGGCCCAATATTTTGAGAACGACGCATGAACTGAAAGAGTCAGTACATGCCTTCTTTGAGAGGCTACTGCAAGTTTATAGGGCAAATAGTGAGATTAAGGACCTGATTGATGAGAACTTGAGCGGCTTTGTCTCAACTTTTGTTCTTGGTTTGCAACCGGAGATTAGCGCTCAGATACAATAGAATGTGATTTGTTTGCAGATAGTCTCTAAATGAGATCCTTCAGCATACAAAATACTGTAGTGATACTCATGACACAAAGCAAAGAAAATTGAAGGAGAGGTACAAGATTGTGCAGACAAAGTTGGCACAGAATGTTGGTCTGAAGTGTTCCGTGGTAATGGATGCAGATCATGATCCTGAATTTGGTGTGAATGTGAGCATGCAAGGAGTCGCTATTAAGTATGCGCAAGAAGGGAATGTGGTCCCACATGGGCGAGGCAGAGGAAATGTTGGTGTTACAGATATTAGTGCTTTGAAGAAGGCTACCCTTTGCCAATAAGGTTGTCCACTTGAGAAGAGAATGTGAATTTAAACTTGCCGAAGTGCAATTTGATGGTGAAGTATAGAAAGGCATGGCCCATGATGGGGTGATGCAGGCAGAAACACCGATACAAAAGTCCCCTATGCACAACATGCAGAACCAGAGTATGTGCAGCGGAATGTGCCTTAAGCCCCCATGGTACAACTAAAAATGTAGAATGGAAGCTCAAATTTCTAGCCCCGTCCTAGAGTTCATCAAAATCTGTTCATGATTAACAATTGTACTTTCCAGGTCCCCCCGTGCTCAAAGGTCCCATTGGACTCGATCATTTACAATTACACTGCCTGGGGAGGAGGAGAATTGCATGCCTGGTGCAATTCTTGAGGAAGATCAGAGTGGCCCATATGTAGAAGGCGAGGTGAATGGCCACTCTGTATCCTTCTTGACTGATAGTGGAGCTACCTGCTTGACCGTTAGAATGGTTGAGGTCCCAAAGCTGAAAGAGATCCAAGTTGTAAGTATCACACATCAGCAGTGCACAAAGTCTAAGCCCCCATCCCGGTAAAAATCGGTTCATTCAGAGACAATCACCATTTTGTAATTTGCGATTTGAGTCCTGGGAACCTACTAGGAAGGGATTTGCTTTGCATACTCAATTGCATGATTTACGCATACCGGAAAGTGTGGAAATGGAACCCACGCAGCTGATACAGATTTTAAAATATAGTTCCACAAATCAGTGGTCCTGTTATACCCAGTCCTCATGAAGGAAAAGTTACCCCTTGATCTAAAAGAAACAGTGAAGAAAGAAGTGTAGTGTTTTACAAGGAAAGAAACTGGCCCGATCAAAAATGCAAAACCCTTAAAAATTTCATTGCAGCAAGCTGCAGTCTTTCCAGAGACGCCCCAATTCAAGCTCCTTTCCACAGACTCCCCAAAACCAGCTCTCACCAGAAGCAATAGCTGGTATAATGCCAGTCTTTAAAACCATGACTTTGGAACAATCCATTTTAAAGTACGTCATGAGTAGTCCATGTTGTAGTGAGTCAGCGGTGCAGTGTCTATTTCGTAGCAACAAGGGAAACAGATGGAGCCGTGAAGCGGTCGCTACTGCTCCACTACGCAGGAGAAGAGGTGTATCTCCTGTTCAAACACCTCCCGAACACTGGGCTTCCCACTGACTACGATGCCGCCGTAGCAGCACTCAATGCACATTTTGACCCGCAATTGAACCCCGACTTCGAGAGGTTCAAGCTGCGCCAGGCCCGGCAGAAAGAAGGGGAATCGATCGATGCATTCTACGCACGACCTAGAGAGTTGGCAAGCACCTACATCACAGATGACCGCACCACTGAAGAAATTCACGCCCAAATAATCCAGGGCATCCGCAGTAAGACACTGCGTGGACTGATACTGAGGCAACCGAATGTAACCCTCAATGACATACTAGTCATGGCCAGAACCCACGATCTCTTGGCAGCCAGAGCCGACGAGATGGATCTAGCACTAACACGGCCCTCGGAGAAAACTACGACCATCAAGACGGAGAAGGTCGACGCCGTGAGGACACGAGACAGAGGGAGCAAGCCACTAGGGTGTCCACCCCCAACCCCAAAAGGCCAATGTGGATACTGCAGACGCGAAGAACATCCCGTCCACGCATGCCCCGCCCAAGGCCGGACATGCTCCCACTGTGGGATTCCGAACCATTTTGCGTCAGTATGCCGGAAGCGGAACCAACGCAAAGACAGCAGAGGGGGAAAGCCAGTGAGGAAGTTGGTGCGCCAATTATCGAGCGCCTCGCTAGCAACGTTGAGCAGCGCCAAACGGATCAAACAAGCAACATATCGGGTAGAAGACACATCAACTGAAGACGATGAGGGCGAGACCTACTTAGTCTCCTTCACCAAAGAACTGAAAAGACGGAGAAGACCGCAGCCCACGTGCACCGTGAAGATAGCTGGATCATAGGTAAAAGCGGTCATTGACACCGGTGCATCTGTGAATGTAATGGGGTTCCAACAATACAATAGACTACGACCCAAGCCTGAGCTGACACCATCCAAGACGAAGATCTTTGCATATGGGAGTAATTCACCACTACCGCTGCGCGGGAAGATGACTGTGCCAGTCCGGTCGGAAGACAATGAAATCATTACAGTTGTCCACGTCATCGACCAAGAAGCGGATACACTGCTCAGCAGCCACGCCGCCGAAGACCTACGGCTCGTAACGTTCGCAAGAAGCGTACGAGCGAACCAGACAGAGGAGCTGCTGGGCCAATTCGCGGACCTGTTCAAAGGCCTGGGGTGCATCAAGAGACCCCGGTGAAGCTCCATATCGACCAATCGATTGCCCCAACAGCCCTACGCCACAGGCGGATCCCCTTTCATCTCCGGCCGCTTGTCGAACAGGAGCTACTAAAACTTGAAGAACAAGGGGTAATCGAGAAAGTATCTGGACCAACCCCTTGGGTGTCGCCCATGGTCATAGCAGAGAAGCCAAGACAGCCCGGGAAGATCCGGCTATGTATCGACATGCGCCTTCCCAACAAGGCCATCAGACGGGAACGCCATATCACACCAACGATGGATGACATAATCACTGACGTCAACGGGTCACAGTGGTTTTTAAAGTTGGACCTGAATGCAGGGTACCACAGTTGGTCCTGGACAAAGAGAGCAGGTACATCACTACAATCAGCACCCACCTGGGGCTGCGGCGGTACAAACGCCTCAACTTCGGAATATCCTCAGCGGCTGAGGTGTTCCAGGACACAGTACGATGAATCCTAACCGGTCTACCAGGGGTGTTGAACGTAAGTGATGACATCCTCATCCACTCTGCCACCGCAGACGAACACTACCAGCACTTGAGGGCCACGCTGAAATGGCTCCAAGAACACGGCGTCACCCTGCACAGAGAAAAATGCCTCTTTTTCCAGAAAGAGATAGAGTTCTTCGGCTACCTTTTCAACCAAGAGGGAATACAGGTTGACCCCCGCAAGTTACAGGCCATAATGGCCGCTGCACCCCCCTCGACAGTATCGGAGGTCCGAAGCTTCCTTGGGATGGCCACGTACTGTGGCCGATTCATCCTGGATCTGGCTACCATCGCAGGACCCCTCCAAAACCTCACGCGATCCGACGCCGCGTGGAAATGGGGACATCAAGAAGAGACGGCGTTCCAGAAGGTCAAAAGTGCCCTCCTCGACCACACTACGTTTGTGTGCTTCGACCCAGCCAAACGGACAGAACTCATCATTGTTGCCAGTCCGGTGGGCCTGGGAGCGGTGCTCACTCAGGAGCAGGAGCCGGGACGATGGGCTGCCTTAGCCTACGCCAGCAAGTCTCTCTCGCCCACTGAAACACGCTATTCACAAATTGAGCGAGAAGCCCTGGCCATCCGGTGGGCCTGACGGCATTTCCACTTGTACCCTGGCAGACATCACGGCAGCCATCGAGCTGGACTCAGTCATCACCAGAGTGCGGAGAGCAGTCCAAGGGGGCAACTGGGATCACTTCCTACAGATGGCCAACGACTGGTCGGGGCCCGACAGGGAGTACCTCACCAAAATGTGGAGAATCAGGCATGAGCTGAGCGTGACCCAAGAGGGGATCCTGCTGCGAGGGTCTCCCATAGTCATCCCGACTGTGCTACAACATCAGGCGACCCAGCTGGCCACGGTGGGCACCAAGGGATTGAAAAGATGAAAGCCAGGATGCGGGAAAAGGTCTGGTTCCCAGGGCTTGAGGGCCGAGTGGAAGAAATGGTAAGGAAGTGCCCGGCGTGCCAGCTAACCAGCGCGCCAGAGAGACCCGCTCCCATCCAGACCCGCTCCCATCCAGACAGAGGAACATGGGAAGATCCCGTGGGAAAAAGTGAGCATCGACTTTGGGAGCTTCCCGCATGGCCGAGCAACCCTGGTCATGATAGACAGCTACTCTAAGTATCCAGTGGTGGAAGTCGTCGGCTCTACCGCTTTCAGTGGGATTGCTCATATCCTGGAAAAGATATTTGCGATTTTCGGATGCCCGAAGGAGATCAAGAGCGACAATGGACCTCCATTCCAGGGGGGAGAGTTCCGTGAGTTTATGCAGCACCATGAGATACAACATCGCCGCATCACCCCTCAATGGCCACAGGCCAACGGCAAAGTTGAGAGGTTCATGAGGACTCTTAACAAGACCCGCCGCATTGCTGTGGCCGAGAATGCAGACCCGGAACGCCATCTACAGTTATTCCTCCGGGAGTACAGAAGCACGCCACACAGCACCACGTGTCAGGCCCCGTGGGCGCTCATGTTCAACGGTCCGCGTCGCAACACCATCCCTACCTGCCCAGGGTGGGCCCCGCCTCCCTACAATGAGGACAAAGCCCTTGGAAGGAGAGAACATCAGAACCGAAGGGCCAGCCACAGGAGGAGGGCCAGGCCCCGTGATCTGGTACCTGGAAACCAGGTAGTCATGCGAGACCGGAGGCCAGGAGGAAAATTCCGGACCCTGTATGAACAGGGATACTGGACCGTGACCAGCGTCAAGGGGACGATGATCACCATGGAGAGAGGACAAGCCAAAGTAACCAGAAATGTCTTCTGGTTCAAGAAAGTGGACGGCACAACGGGGTAGAGAGAGAGTCGTCCACAAGAGACGCAGAGGAAGAACGCTCCGCAGCAGAAGGTCCGGACAGCCTACCAAGCGGAAATTGAGAGGAGTCTAGCGAGACACCTTTAGAGACCACTGCAGCTTCCCCGGACCTAGGGGAACAGTCTGCAGTGACGACGACACCAGCAGCTCGGCCCCAGAGTCGAGGTTATCACTCCAGATACAGACTAAGAGACAATCCCGTCCCAAGTTCCCAACTAAGAGACTATGCATGCCATGTGGTGAGGCGTGGGCCAACCCGCCAAGCAAAAAAAAAGAGACTCAGTTGGGATGGGATGTAGTGAGTCAGCGGTGCAGTGTCCAGCCCCGGCGTAGGCCGGATGTTTCGCACCCACGCGCCCGGACAAGGCGTGGCCCGGGCGTGGATAAATAAAAGGGGCGTAGCCGCGAGAGGCCAGTGGCGATCCGATACCCATACTGAGTGTCTGCATCATTATTTGTAAAAGCCTGTCATTGTAAGGCCCTAGGCGCCTCGTGGGTCACAGCCCAACACATGTAACTCTCTGATAATGGCTCTTCGGAAATCAAATAAAAAATGGAGGATAGTGCAGAACCTTAGGAAAATAGTGCTGTAATCTGTTTCTTTTTATCATCAAATGTATATGACAACTCTTCCTTTTCTCTTTCACCTTTGATCCCTGTTGGTATTGCCCTCCCTTGTTCTCCCTTTGGTCACAATAGCACTTTCTTACAGTGAGGAGTTGCTCTTCCATTTACAGTATTGGTAAGATTCTATCTTGTCAGGTTGGTTCCGTGTGAGTTAGGAGACAGTGAATAAAGAAGCTTCTACCTTTTCACCTGCGAGCTCTTCATTATTTCACTAGTGACTGAGGATAGGCAGATAATGTCTCCTCCCCTTCTTGCCTTCTCACACCATCGTCATTTTTGCTGTTTATTCTCCTCCTGCAATTGGCGCGCCTACCTACGCAGCCAAGCCCCGGCCTTCTGCCTTCAGTGATCCGCCTTCATGGAATCTGAGAGGCACCCTCTTCTGAGGCTCTTTGGCAGCGGAGCCCCAGCTTTCTACCTCCTGTGTCACTCCTGCTGCCGGTTCCTGGAGGGCGCCCGCTTCTGAGGCTCTCCACCGGTGAGCCGCGTTTCAGCATCAGGACCTGGAGTTGGAGTGGCCGCTTCATAGGCTCTGCACAATTGCTTCCTGTGAATGCACCGACTCTGTGGGGATCAAGGTACTTTTAAGGCAAGTCTTACTGAGCTTTCGCTCTCGCTCCTTTCAGCCTTTGGATGATTGTCCAACACCTGGGTGGATTTTCAGTCTACTTGGTTTTCCTCTTCGGCTGACTCCTCCTCCTCCTCCTCTCCCTTAACCCTTTTCTTTCTCTGCCGTAGACTCTTTTCCTGATATTCTTGTGATGATACGCACATCACTCTACTTAGCGTGTTCGACTGACACATATTTCTTTTTTTTGTGTTGAACTTTTTTATTGAATTTTACAATAAAATATATAGTAAACACCAATTTAGTAAAACAGTAGATCATTGATAAATAGAAAATACATGTTATGATGATAAATAGGAACGGATAAACATAATAAATAAGTTAAATAAGAAATCATTATGTATAAATATTGAAATATAAATATTTAGATTAATAAATAGACAAATAAGTGAATTTATAAATAGTAACAGTAACATGAAAGGAGATTGACATTGTATACGTTATAATGTATTACAATATATAACAATATATAAAATATATGAATATATCTTACATGCAAGTAAAAACAATATCTTTATAGAGATAATTATATTGATAAAATCAGGTCACAAAAGTTTAAAGAAAAGTGAAAAGTTGATATGAAAAGTGAAAGGAAAAGAAAATAAGATAAGGAAGATAAAGCAAAACAGTGAGAGAGAATGAAAATAAAGAATAAATAAATAAATAAATAAATAAATAAATAGAGCCAGAGTAAGGAGGGGGGGGGGAGGAAGACAAGGGGTAAGAAAATGAAATAGTAGAGGAAAAGGATGTGAAATAATTAATTAAGTGATTCGATTATTTGCATTAGAAGAGAGAGTAGAATTGGAAGCATCGTCGATTTTAGTTTCCAAAAAAGGAGACCAAGTTTGAAGAAAAATGTCAACTTGGTCCTGGAGGTTGTAGATTGTGCGCTCATGTAAGGCCGTCTGCATCATTGCCACCAACCATTCTTCCTGAGAAGGTGGAGATGAAGACTTCCAATGGCGCAAAATGCAAATTTTGGCTGTAGCTAGTGCAGTATGAAGGCGACGAATTTGTGGCTTAGAAAGTTTTGGAGAATGGCGTAAATCATGTAAAAGGATGGTGGCAGATGTAAGTGGTAAAGATAATGACATTGTGGAATTCAGAGTTTTGCCAACGAAGGTCCAAAAAGACCTGATTTGTGGGCATTCGCAAATGATATGGGCTATGTCACAACCAGAGTTGGAACATCTCCAGCAATTAGTGTGCGAGAGTAGTCCAGCTTTATGTAATTTGATCGGTGACCAGTGCCAGTCATGGAGAATTTTAAATATGCAGAATTTAAGCCTTGCTTCACAAACTCCTTTATGCAATCCCTCCAATATCTGGTCCCATTCAGAAGCCGTATATGAAATAGATAAGCGGGATTGCCATTTATTGCAAAGAGTGTGGGAAAGAGACTGTGAAAAAGAGGAAGCACAAAGGTTTTGTAAAGACCAGAGGTCACTCCCTTGAACTTCCCCCATAAATTTAGGTAAGATAATATTGGAGAAACCTGGAGCAACCAAGGGGAGATCCCAAGTGCTTCTTCAAACATTGTTGAAGTTGAGAGTATTTAGAAGAGTGTTGTATAGGAAGATTAAATTCCTCGCATAGTTGAGAGAAAGTTTTAAAATCTCCATCATGGAGAAGTTGATCTGGGGAATAGATGCCAGCTTCTTGCCATAAAGGCCAGGATAGAGTGCGACCATTGATACGTATAGCTGAGTTATTCCATAGGGGAGCCTTAACATGAATACGCGCATTTGAACCCAATATGCGATGTCCCCTCTGCCAAGATTTGTGCATGACTGATAAGATCGGATTTGTAGGGTCAGAAGAACTAGCGCCACTACCATATAAAAGAGAGAGACCTGAATCCTTAGATAAAAGATGACGCTCGATGGAGACCCATTGCGGAATGTCTTTAGTTTCTGGCAGAAAATAAGAGAATTGGGAGATGTGTAAAGCAAGGGAATAGTGTTCGATGGATGGAAGACCCATACCTCCATATAACTGGTGGGCCTTTAATTTTGCCACAGCAAGACGCGGTTTAGCTGAACCCCAGATGAAGAGCTTAATCTTGGAATCTATTGATCTGAGGGTAGCTAAAGGGATCTGGAGGGGAAGCATACCTAAAATATAAATGAAACGCGGCAGAGTGACCATTTTGATAGCTTGAACTCTACCCCAAAGAGATAGTCCTAGAGCTTTCCACTTATCAAAATCCCTCTGCATTTGAGAAAATAGAGGAGCTAAGTTGTCTGCAGCCATATTTTCCAAACCTTTATTGACTAAAATTCCTAGGTATTTAAGATGTGAAGACTGCCAATGAAAAGGAAATCCATAAATTGCTGACTTTGTAGTGCCATCCGAAATGGGTAATGCTTCACTTTTGTCCCAATTTATTTTATAACCCGAAAAGGAGGAAAAATCATTAATAATTTGAAGGAGGGACGGGAGAGATCGGGGAAGATCAGTAAGAGTAAGAAGGATATCATCTGCATATAAGTAGATTTTAGAATGCCCAATTGGAAGGGGGACACCTATAATATCATCAGATTGTCGGATTGCAGCAGCAAGAGGTTCCATTGCTAAAAGAAAAAGGAGGGGGGACAACGGGCAACCCTGGCGCGTACCTCTCCGAATTGGGAATGTAGTAGATAAAAAACCGCCACAGTTTACCTGAGCTGAGGGGTTATCATATAATAAACGCAGTTTAGCAATGAATTGATCACCTAACCCAAATCTGTGCATTATAGTAAAAAGATATTCCCACTCAATGCGGTCAAACGCTTTTTCTGCATCAAGCGAGAGGGCCAAGGCATCTTCTGAAAGATGTTTAGCAGACCATAATGTATGGGCCAATGTACGGAGATGATTCCGAGAGGAACGCCCCGGAACAAAACCCACTTGAGAATTATGTATCAGGGAGGGCAGTACTTTGCGGAGACGAGACGCCAAAATACTAGCTAAAATCTTAATATCACAATTCAATAAAGAGATAAGACGATAGCTACCACATAAGAGAGGGTCTTTGCCAGGTTTAGGTAAAACGGCTACAATTGCCTTATTAGAAAGAGGTCCCAATGACGATTCTTTATCAGCCTCGAGAAATGCAGCATGCAAAGTATCAATCATATTATGACCTGCCCATCTATAAAATAAAGCAGGAAAACCATCCTCTCCGGGGGCTTTATGATAAGGCAGAGCAGCAATAGCTTTGGAGATTTCATCTCTTGTGATGTTACCATCAAGCAAAGCTCTGCCATCATCCGAGAGACGCGGAAGATTTACCTTTGCTAGAAAAGAGGACATCGTATCTAGGTCAATTTGATTGTTTGGAGTATATAAAGATTGGTAAAAGGAGGCAAATTCATTAACTATCTCTTGGGGCCTTGTAAGTATGTCACCTTGAGTCGATCGGATAGCTGGAATAGCCATTGCAGCTTCTCTTTGACGTAATTGTGCAGCTAACAACCGCCCAGCCTTTTCCCCTTGTTCATAATGTCTCCCTTTCATTCTTTGTAAAGCATACTCAGCTTTAGATGTAAAGAGACCATTAAGGGACATGCGTGCTTGCTCTAACAATTTGCGATTTTGTAAAGTGGGATCTGATATATATAGATGAAATAATATTGAATGTCTCGTTCTAATTCTGCTTGTTTTGCAATATTATTCTTATTGACGAGAGCTGCGTCACGCATTAACTGTCCCCTAATGGTGGCCTTAGCTGCCGCCCATACAGTTCTCCTAGAAGTGACAGAACCCTGATTAATAGAGAGATAATCTTGGAGATGGGATTGTAATTTAAGTTTACCCGTGGGTGTCCTGTATTTCTGGATGCTCATACGCCATGGTTTGTGCCCCGGTCGGGATAAACCTAAATCTAGAGATAAAAGAACAGGAGAATGATCAGACAAGGCCGCTTCCAGAATTTGAGGCTCTGTGACCAATTGGACCGCTTTGTGTGATAGAAGAAAGTAGTCTAAGCGGGAAAATGTGCCATGCGAGGATGAAAAGAACGTATAGACCTTATCTTGTGGGTGACTGAGACGCCAATGGTCAACTAAACCATTATCAGAGAGTATGTCTTTTAAAATAGCTCTATCCGCTGCATTAGCTCTATCAAACTGGCCAGTTTTGTATAGAATAGGATCTTGTACCAGATTCCAGTCCCCACCAATGAGATATTGTGAGGCATCAATCTCTGTGAGAAGACGATTCAGTTGAAGAAAAAAGGATTTTTTAGTGCCAATCGGAGCATAGATTGATCCAAGACAAATGTAAGAATTCCCTATACGCAATTTCACAAACACATATCGACCATCAGGGTCTGACCAGGTCTTGGAAATCGTAATTGGAAGTGATCTCCGAATAAGGATTGCAACTCCGCATTTACGGACAGGACTAGCATCTGTAGGGTCATTTTTGTGAATGCTGCTATGAATGACCTTCCCCACCTAATCTCTACAGAGTTTATCAGATTCAATCTCATCAAGGTGTGTTTCCTGTAATAAAGCTATGTCTACATGTTTGGACTGTAAGTAAGAAAGTACTTTCTTCCTTTTAATGTAATGGGTGAGGCCATGGACATTCCATGTAATAATAGATAGAGGATGAGTATTAGCCATGATGGGATACAATCAAAAGGAATTAAAAGTGAATGTAATAAACAGACAACAAAAAAACAACAAAAAATGAAAAATTAATGGGAATACAATGAAAGGGAATAGGGTAGGATGGGAAGGAGGTTACTCTGGCTTTTAAGTGATAGAAAAGTGTAAGAAAGTAAGAGTTTTAAAAGTTGAAAAGGTGCAGTATTTAAAACTTATGGGTGAGAAATGTAGTAAAGAAGGAAAAGGAGATATAAGAAAAGGTAAAAGGAAGACCCTATAGGAATATATTAAGAAGATCAAACTATACTATGCAATCAGAATAACTGTAACTGTGAGAAATAGAAAGGAGAATCAAAATTGATAGAAGTCCGTTGCCTACAACTTTTAACTTTTAACCGCGGGTCTGGGCTCACTGGAGCACCACCACGAGTACGAACCCCCTCAGGAGAGTAGAATATTAATATGAGTATTAGCCAGGACAATAAATTAGGAAAACTAAAGAGAGAATAAAAACCCCTGAGGTCCGAATGCATATAATAGCATGTGTTAGGAGGGAAAATTCATTTAATTAAGAAGCATAAGTAAACAATAAAACATACCTAAAAGTAATAAAGAAATGAAAAATATATTCCAGAAATTATAGTGAACTGTTAAAGTCATCATTCATAAATACAATGTCCATAGAATTCATATAATAAAAAAACATGTGCTAAGATAAATAACTATAAATATGAGCATTAATGTTGTCTAAGAGGGAGTATCAAAAACGTAGGAATGGATAAGAAACCTATTCATAAAAGATGAAAATATCAAACTATTCAAAGCATATATCACAAAATATAACAGATGACCGGTACAGTATATAATTGGAGATGTAATTCTTCTGTCAAAAGGTCTCAAATAAGATACATATTAAATATAGTTATAAAGCTAAATCCTCAATAATATATTGTAAGCACGTACAATAAATAAGTAATACTCATTTTTGCCCCCCCGGCTGAAAGGCAGGGTACAGGTAAAACATAGAAGGTGTGTATTAGCTCGGCTCCATAAGCCAGGTAAGTAGATAAAAAAGGATATTAACAGAGGATGCAACTATGGGGATAGTATATAACAACTATACCTATTTTCCATCTGAGGCAGACTTCAAGGGAGATCGAGACTTATCTCTACGTTGTTCTTGTGCAAAAGTGACTACAGGCTGTAAAATAGATGTTTGATCACCGTGTGTACGAAAAGGGCGTTCTATGTCTCTACCTCGAACTTCATCAAGGTTGCGATGTCTGCTATCTGCTAACTGTTGAGGTTGTGCAGATCTGTGACCAGGCTGATCGTGAGAGACATGTTGTACATCCATATCTTGAATCGATAGGCTGTCAAGGAAATGTTGTAAATCCTCAGGATTGTAGAAATCTCTGGACTCACCATTTTCAGTAATGCGGAAACGCGCTGGGTCGAACAAGCCATACTTGATATCCAACTTCTGTAATTGTGGCCTCATAGATAAGAATAATTTCCTTCTTTCGTTAGTTTCTCTCGAGAAGTCAGCTGCCATTTGTATTTGATGACCATCATAAATGTAGGATCTTTGCGTGCGAGCTAACATTAGTATCTGTCTGACTTGCTCATGTCGCAAAAAACAAGCAATTAGGGGTCTTGGTCGAGTGTCCAAAGTTTTACGTGGTGGTCCAATACGATGAGCGCGTTGAATTTCCAATGGTGGGTCAAAAGTAGTGCCGAGTAGCTTGGGAAGAAGATTACATAGGAATAGCCGGGCATTCTGGCCTTCAATTTTCTCTGGAAATCCGAAGAAGCGAATATTGTCTCTTCTATTGCGATCTTCCAAGTCAACAAGCTTACTGCGAATAAATAGAAGGTCTTGATCACTGCTTTGTGCTGAATCAAGTTTATTTTCTACTACTGTTAATCGACGATCCAATCCTTCTGTTTTTTGATGGAATTGCGCAATATCCGCTCTAATGGATTTGGTTTCTGACGTGAGGGAAGAAATGTTATTGTCCATCTCTGTCAGACGGCAGCTGATAGATGAGATTTCCTGTAAAATGCGGCTCATAGTTGCTCCTGACTCTGCTGTTGAGGTGACTAAAGATGGATTAGGTGGTGATGGAGGTGACCCTTTAACAGGCATAGTATGCGACTGTTTGTGCGCGTCTGTAAAAGAAGACAGTTTGGAATTTTTGTTGCCATTTTTTTGATTAGACATCTGAAAATGCTTTCCTTCAAAGTGTTGCAAAGACCAGGCACATATGTGTAAGTATGAGGATGTAAAAGTATACCACACTTAATCCAGAAGGCTCTTGTAAAATAAGAATTTTAGCCTTTTTCCAATGGTAGTTACAAGCGTTATTTGTCGCAAATAACAACGTGCAGTATCTTATAACATGAAATATTTA
This sequence comes from Calotriton arnoldi, assembly GCA_963921515.1. Lineage (NCBI taxonomy): Eukaryota > Metazoa > Chordata > Amphibia > Caudata > Salamandridae > Calotriton > Calotriton arnoldi. The sequence continues at coordinate 54,050 of CAWUFW010015380.1, read as the reverse complement.
GCGTTTGTCACTTAAAACAATATCAGTATAAATAACTAGTGGTTATATTGTACATAAAATCATTGAACCTTTAGAAAATGCAGTATAAGGCTGACAAGATGATCAAAGCATTAAGCGGGAAGTGCGTACTGCGGCACAAAATTTCCTCACACAAAATATTTCAAAAGCGGAAAAACATTTTTTTCCCCACTAGATCACGTAGATGCTGTAGTCATAACGTTGTGCCCTCATGAAAGGATGCCTTTAATGAACAACATCAGTCTATCTGGTGACATTCTGGGAATATGTCACAGAAATACAGAAAGTGTTGGCTGACCTAAGAAACTCCATACGTTATGATTCACTTTGTAGTTTTTGTCAGATGAGAGCTGGAAAGCTTTATTAAAGAATCACAGTTAAAAGCTCTGACGGAACATATGGTAATTGCAATGCAGAAAGGCAGCGTGTGAGGTGCTTCAGTGGAACAGCTGAGCTCCGATACTTGAAAAAAGCTTGATAAAATAGCATTTGTTTCAGTCAAAATTGCCCTTGAAAAGGGTAATTTGGTCATAAAGTCATTCACAGATGAAGACAGCAAAGAAACATCTTACCGGTTTAGAATTACTGAGGCACCGAGCGATATAAACCGGTTTCCGTCACTCACAATGATGCAGCCCTCTCAGGAACGCAGCGAGGGGGGGCGCTCCAGTTACGCGAGGGCCGAGGTTTTGTCGTAATACAAGGCCCAGGTTACGCTTACCGGAGCAAAAAGTATTCCTGTCAGGATTAACCCTAAAAAGGGTTGTTTGAGTCCGAAATTCAGCCACAAGTGAGAACGCTGCAATATAGTGCCATATCTATGACAAAGGTGGTCCTGGCTGAAGAATGAAGTGCGCCGCCTCCGTTAAGGGTCCGTCTCGTAGCGGAGCCTCACGTTCAGGCGGCCATCCTCCTTCGTGGCCAGACCACGCCCCCCTGACACATATTTCTCTTGTATATGTGATTGTATGTTCTGCAAAATTTACTTAAAGCGGAGACATTCACACAGCACACCACATACTCTCCTCATCTACATTGTGTGTCTATCTCGGTGGCATGTACACCTTGCTAATAACTAATATTGCAGTGACACGCACACCATCTTCTCTACATTCAACAAATTGCGTGTCTATTACGGTGTCACTCACCTCTATTAGACACTATCTGACGGAGACATCTAGCCTCAGATTCCTTACTTTAGAATCCTCCCCCAGGTCGAGAATGGATCCGGAAACTGTTCCCCACATGTCCGCGCGTCGGAAGAGGGCGCTGTGCGACTCCGTATCTACGTCATCACGCAATGTGACGTCGACGGAGTCCATAATAACCCCCTCGCCAATACGCTGTCCTCAGTTCTTTCTTTCCGCGCTCCCAAAGTGGATCCGGAGCGGTTAGGGGGGCGTTTTTCAGCTCATCTCCACATTTGTGAGAGACACAGGGCCCGATTCACAAAAGTAAACTGTCATAAAGTTAGACTTTTGGTATTCACAAAGGGCATTTACTACTTGTAAATGCCTTTTGTGAATACCAAAAGTCGTAAAGTTAGATTTTCCTCTCAGTTTACCTTTGTGAATCGGGCCATTGTGTGCTTTTTGCGATGCCTTCAGGGTTTAAACCCTGTGGATCTTGTGACTGACAAATATTGATCACAGATTTTCATACCATCAGTTTGTGGTACCTGGAAGACCACCTTGACTCGGAGGAATGTGCTTCCTGTCAGCATCTTTGGCCATAGGCATTGCGAGAGCGTCGGATGAAACTTTTGGCAGCGTGTCTTTCTGAGGCACCGCGGCATCCTCGAGGTCCAGATACTGGTTGAGGAGCGGTTCGTGTGAGGGCCTATCTCCGTCAACATCGAGCGAGGCTCCAAAGCCAAATGGTCAAAACATAAGTCTGTTTCTGTCACCTCCTCCCAACCTTCAGTTGCGGAGCAATCTCAGGAGTCCACCCCGAGCCTCCCTTCATATACTGGAGCCGAGGTGACTCTAGCCCAAATGCGCTAATATTATATTTCTCCACATAAAGTCTTAGGGCCTCAATTCTCTGCTGGCACACTTTCTAGCCCCAAGGAAGTGCCCCGACAGGATCTTTGGGGGCGGGTTCACCTGCAGTGCCAGTCAGGCTCTCTGAATCCGTTATCGGATTCAAGACCGTACCAGTGCACAGCCCTTCGGGGTCTTCACCTTCGGCATCGGAGTCGGGTCAGCGAATGATGTCGGCAGCACCTATCGATGCCGCACCACTTAAATTTCCCAATGTCGACACATCGCCGCGCCGCCATAGTCGGATGCGGCATCTATGGAGCCGTCCACTTTAGGCAACTCTCCATCTGCCCCTATACAGCCTGTTCATGCTCTTCCTATGGAAATGCACAGATTGGCAGGAAATGTAGGGTGTCAAAACCCTTTGGACAATTCTGTCTAGCCTCCCTTGGAGGAAAATTGGCTGACTGACCTGGGTGAGGCTAGTGGACTTCAGTCCTCCCCAGTTTCAGATTTACTTCCTCCACCTGGTATAACAACAGAGGTGAGTTCCTCGTATGCTGTGGTATTGAGGAGGGCAGCAGCAGTCTTAGGTTGCCAGCTTCCCTCAGTGGATTATCCACAGACCCTTTGGTGGATGTTCTTCACCAGGGTAAAACAAGAGAGGAGCCCATACTTCCTTATAACGAGCCTCTACACGACATATTGTTAGGGGCTTGGGCGAGACCGGTAACAGGAATGCCTGTAGATCGGGCTATATACCATAGGCATCAGCCTGCCTCTGGGGATCCTGATTGTCTCCTAAAGCATCCCTCCACAAAATGCCTGGTTGTGCAAGTGGCTACAGCCTCTGCGGACCCCAATGTATTCCCTCTGGTTCCACCAAGCACTGAGTCCAGATGGTTGGAAAGTTGTGGGAGAAATATTTTCTCATCCGTTAGTGCAGCATTACGGTCTTTAAATACTAACTGTACTCTGCAGGTTTTCCCATGCGTTATGGGACTCAGTGGAGAGTTTGCTGCCATCTCTTCCAGAGGAAGCCAAAAGTGAACTGATACAGTTGGTTCAGGATGGCCGAGAGGCGGAGAAATCCACCATAAAACATGGTATGGAAACCATTGATTCTGTGAGTAGAGCTATGGCTCAGTCAGTTGCACTGCGCAGTCATGCATGGCTGCCTCAGTCTGGGTTTTCAGAGCTTGTACAGAATAGCCTCAAAGATATGCAGTTTGATGGTGTACATTTATTTAGTGTACATGCTGATTGGGCTTTACAGCGATTTCAAGATGCATGGGGTGCTAAAGACACCTAGATATGTCTTTCAAGATCTGCTTGCATTCTTCTTTCTGACTTGTGTGGACAGAAGTGTTTATAAATGACTGAGTTGCAATATGTAGTCATCTAGTTGCAACTGGTATGGTGTTTCTGCTTACTGCAGGAGTTTCAGGTTATTTAACCTTGCAATTCTTTACACGTTCTACCTGACCCTTACTTCCGCTCAGTTACGATTACAGTAGTGCATTTATTCAGCAGAATTATTTTCAGGACAGTTGTATTCTTTTCAGTATATTCCACAATATGTGGCTCTTTGGAATACTATTTACTGCTTGGCGCAGAAGCCGTGCCTTTCTCCTTCAACTCTGTCGTTGACAGTTTTTCAGCTGTTTATTTCTGTTTGGTTTTTCATTGACACCGGATATACAGGTCTTGCAGTTTGCTTTACTCTGCAGAAGAGCTCAAACTCAAGAGTTGACACTTTCGTGGTACGCTCCGTACTCTACGTGGAGTATCTTTGTATGCTATGTGAGCATTTCTCAATATATATATATATATATGCTGAGTTGAAATTCTCAGCTTGTGCACAATGGGACCCTCACTTGGGGGTGCAGAGTACCACCCTCTATGGTGGGTTATTTCTCTAACGCACTATAGCACACATTCGTGTAGTTTGGTTCCCCTTGGTTTTTTTTCTTTTTCTTTTTATTGTTTGAATTGCATAGAAAGCATAGAAAGGACAGGTACAACAACAGCGCAATGCAGGAAATTAATGTATACAATCAAGTGCGGTCAGCGTTCTTAATCAGTACAGGCAATCGTCTATATCACATCTTTGCATTTCCGAATTTGACTATTATGTGCTGAGGGACTGATCTCTGCGTTTCTAAACAGTCCCTGCAAATGGCAGGGGGATAGAAGAGGGGGAAAGAAAGAAAAGCGAGGAAGTTTATGGGAGGGTAGGGGGGTGGGGTGCTGGCCTCCAAGGGGGTGTGACATTATGCGCCCACTGGGTTTTATTGGATCTGTGCACAAGTCAGTTGTTTCCACCGGTTTGCATACATTCAGTGTAGAAGGGTAGTCTCATCGGGGACCAATGGGTGAGAATTTAGATACCTTTGTAAAGGTTCCCAGATGTCCGTGGGGCGGGACTGCATGGGCATCAGCTCCCAGTAATCGGTCAGCTGTCCAAGACAGAACGCCGCGCCGCTCAACCAGTCAGCAGCACGGGGGCTATGTCGTCTGCCCCAGCACATGGTCACCCGCCTCTTGGCATGCGAGCCGCCAGCTTCCTGCATGGTGCTGGCACAGGTCGCACATGTCCCAAGAGGGCTGTCAGAGGGGATCGCTCCAACTCATACTCAATATAGAAAAACAATGGTCCTAGACCTTGGTTTGAGAATGTATAAATCTAAATTCCATTAATCATTTAACAATTCTGAGCGTGTAAACTTATCAGCTCTGGGTAATCGAAAAACCAAAAACCAATCAACATTAGTAATGTGCAACAACCGAAGAGATTTCAAAACAACAATATTTTATTACTTCATAAATAGAACAGCAGTAGATGTCTTGCTGTATTCAAGGGATGAATTAAGGAAAACAGGGTTGCTCCAAGGGAAAGTGCAAAAGGTGTGCTCAGGTGAAGGTGCTCAGCGAAAGGGGTTAAGAGAGTTCAACAGTTGGACTGATAACAAATTGTCAGTCTTAATTGGCCTAGCCACCAATCGATCAGATTATATACAATTACTATTTACAAGTTTTCAATCGTTGGTGATGTGTCGTTTCTTAGCACGGTAGAATAGGGTGCTAGTGGTCCAGGCTCGTAATGTGTGGGCGTCGACGTTTCGACCCGACTTGTGGCCTAGAGGGCTATTTGGGGCCTCAGCCTGCGGGTCTTCTTCAGGACAGGGGTGGGCAACCAAGAGTGGTGTCCGAGTTTAACACCCGCAATGAGTTGCGGGTCGGGGGGAAATTATCCTCTCCTAATCAAGGGCTCCTCCTTGCAATCCGTAGGCTGGAGGAGAGTAACACTAAAGTGTACCACATTGAACTTCGCATTGAATGCCAGGAAAGATCTGATCGCTCTCCATTACTGATGCATGGATGAGGACCAGAACCTTGATTAGGAGAGGATAATTTCCCCCCGGCCCGCAACTCATTGCGGGTGTTAAACTCGGACACCACTCTTGGTTGCCCACCCCTGTCCTGAAGAAGACCCGCAGGCTGAGGCCCCAAATAGCCCTCTAGGCCACAAGTCGGGTCGAAACGTCGACGCCCACACATTACGAGCCTGGACCACTAGCCCCCTATTCTACCGTGCTAAGAAACGACACATCACCAACGATTGAAAACTTGTAAATAGTAATTGTATATAATCTGATCGATTGGTGGCTAGGCCAATTAAGACTGACAATTTGTTATCAGTCCAACTGTTGAACTGTCTTAACCCCTTTCGCTGAGCACCTTCACCTGAGCACACCTGAGCACGTTCCCTTGGAGCAACCCTGTTTTCCTTAATTCATCCCTTGAATACATCAAGACATCTACTGCTGTTCTATTTATGAAGTAATAAAATATTGTTGTTTTGAAATCTCTTCGGTTGTTGCACATTACTAATGTTGATTGGTTTTTGGTTTTTCGATTACCCAGAGCTGATAAGTTTACACGCTCAGAATTGTTAAATGATTAATGGAATTTAGATTTATACATTCTCAAACCAAGGTCTAGGACCATTGTTTTTCTATATCGAATTACCGCCCAGGTCCAAGACTTGAATTGGGTTTACCCCATTTTCATAATGCCAACTCATACTCAAGCATTTCATCCAGCGCTTCAAAGATACACACCCAATAACTTGCAACTTCTGGGCATGTCCAGGCTAGATGCAGGAAATCTGCCTCTGATGCCTGGCATCTCACACACCTCGCGTCCCCATTAAGACCAGCTCTATGCAGCCAAACAGGGGTTCTATAAATACGGTGGAGGAACTTGAAGTGGATTAGCCTCAATCTATAGTTAGGAGATAAGTCTCTAGCCTGCATGCACGAGTAGGCCCATTGTTCATCCTTCATGGGGCACCCAATAGTTCCTCACACCCTTTACACGTTGCAGGTACACATATTGGCGCCTCACGCTGCATACCCGCGTACAGATGAGTGATGAGTTTACGTGGTGATGGGTTATTTCAAAAGTCCTCGAGGACCTGGAACGTGGGGGGTCCCGCCGGAAATTAGATATATCTCACCCGCAGTGCTGCATAGATCTGGAAATATGTCATTCTGACAAGCAATCTGCTATCCTCGTCCACAAGAACTCCGTCAAGCGACGTGAAGGTACCCTCGGGGAACACATCCCCAATTGTATTGATACGGAGCTTGTCCAATCTCCGACACACTCCTGCGTCCTCCAGGAATGGCAGTTCCGGGTGACGCGGCAGGGGCACAGAGGGAGCATACATCTCCACCAAATGCGCCCTTCGGCATAGTTCTCACCTAGCCCACACCATGCAGCCAACGGTGTCTACCTCAGAGCGCAGTCTGGGGCGCGATTTATAGAGTATAATATGCAACGGTATGGGGGACGCTTGGTCGTGTTCCGGCGCTGTATGTGCCATAAATTGGGTGGGAAAGATCCAGTAAAAGCCAAACTGGGCTTGGGTTCAGTTATAATAAAGGTCCATGTCTGAGGCTCCTAGTCCCCCTGTTCCAAAGGCAGTGTTAGGTTCTCCCATGATACTCTGGGTTGTTTACCCGACCAAGCGAGCGCTACCAAATTAGAACGCAATCTGCGCTTGGAAGCCGCAGTGAGAGTAAGCGGGAGATTCACGAATACATACAGAAATTTAGGGAGAATGATCATTTTAGCAATTGCTAAACACCCAGCAAGGGACAGCGGTAAGGAGATCCATCGCCCTACCCGACTCTGGAGCCAGTCCATTAGTCTCCCGTAGTTGCATTGCCATAATTCTTCAATGTTTTGGCTGAGCCAGATCCCGAAATACTTCACTGGGCCCTCCACCCATCCCAATGGGTATTTCGATTGAAATTGCGCAGTGGCTGCCGTTAGTGGGAAGATGATCGATTTCCCCCAGTTGATAGTTACCCCCTAGAGGCTGCCGAATCGTGTAATTTCCCTGATCAGGGGGTCTAAGATTTCCGCCGGACGCTTGACGTACCGTGTCACATCATCAGCGTACAGAGACACCAAAACCACTCTGGGTACAAATGTCAGGCCTCGGTGTGCATGATGTTCTCTTAGCTGGGCGGCCAGTGGTTCCATAGCAATAGCGAAAAGGAGAGGGGACAGCGGGCATACCTGTCTGGTACCCTGGGACACGGAGAAAGGGGGAGAGACAGTTCTGTTTATCCAGAGCCGTGCCATTGGGGATGAATATAAAAGGGCAATCAGTTTCAGAAATTTGGTGCTGATGCCCAATCGGGTTAGCAGGGCAAACATATACAGCCACTCCATGATACTTCCCATGCCTTCTATGTCTTTATGACCTTTCTTACTGCAGTTTCTTCCGCAGTGCTTATGCGGTGAGCATGCATGGGTTCAGTTTCCATTAGGGGTGCAAGCAATTTTCTATTCATCTTGTTGGTTGGCTTCTACCACAGTTGTTATGCTAACATGGACGAGTTTATTCCCATGTTTTTTCACTTTCTTGTGACTTTAATTATCTGTGGATCTTCCACAGGTTTTTTAAATTGTAAAACATGGTATTGCGCACCTACTATTATGAAGGTCCAGTCTTTTTCTTTGGATCTAGACCGGTTTTGTCTAGCTAAAGGCTTTTAGTGGTCTCAGTTCACAGACCCTCCTCTGGGGATTGTATGTTATGGTATTTGATTCTAAAGTAAGGAATCTGCGGCTAGATGTCTCTATCTGATGAACAAGTTACTTACCTTCGATAATGCATTATCTGGTAGAGACAGGATCTTGCCGCAGATTCCTTACACCCCTCCCATCCTTCCCGCTCTGCAAACTGAATCCTCTTTGGTCTCTATAATTTAGTTATGAGACTTCACATACTGAACTACGAACGCAGTGTTTATTCATACTGAGTCCTCTTTCATCTCAATGTTTTCGTTATGATTTCCACATACTGAATTATTATTCAGTGCTTTTGACATAAAAGTGTCTTTCATTTTAGCACTCTGTTTCAATAGGCAGTTTCTATATGTGGCTCCACGTTTTTAACGCGGAAAATAGTCATGAAAGAAACTGACGTCAGCACATCGGCTTGGGGGTTATCTGGACTCCTTCAGCGTCACATTGCGTGATGACCACTCTTCCAACGCGCGGACATGCTGGGAAAAAGTTTGCGGATCCAGTCCCGCGCCTGGGGGATGATTCCAATATAAGGAATCTGTGGCTAGATCCTGTCTCTGCCAGATAATGCGTTACTGAAGGTAAGTAACTTGTTCATTCTTTCGGTCTAACGGTGGCACAGTCAACCTTCTTCAGCGTAGTAGTTTTAGCAATCAAATATATGTATTACCTCATGAAAGTTTTGTTCTGTGTCCTTAATAGGATTTGCATTTACTCCACATGCAAAGTTAATTTTGATTGTTATTTTGCAAGTGATTTTTCCTTACTCCCTCTATGATTCCTAGTATGTTTAGCTATGTATTGCACTTGTACTTCTCTGCATATTTTATTGTGGTTGCTATACTGTTATTCCCTGTATATTTATGAGGATGGCTGCTGCAAGCATGACACAACCTCTACCATTTCTGAATGAACTGGGTGATCCAAATGAGTGGGTAAAAATATTTGAATCTTACTTAATAGCTGTAGGTGGGGAAAAATTCAGTCCAGTTAGCAAAAAACATATTCTTCTTCACAATTTAGGAACACATAAAAGGAAGATGTACAAGACTCTACCAGAACCAATCATTCCACAAGATGTGGATGAAGAAAATTTGGATGAATATAAACTAACACTTTAGAAATTAGAAAATCTGTTTGAAGATAAAACCAATATTGTACTGGAACACCATAAATTGTTTAGCACAGTCCAAGGGAAGTAAGAAAGTGTTATTGCAGGAAGCTTGCTCTCTATATAGTGCACTAAAACGAAGTACACTGGGGGTCATTACGATGGCGGACGGAAAAGCCCTCCGACCGCCGTGGTTCCAGAAAAAAAACGCCCGCATGTTCCGCGGCAAAACCGGCAGTGACATTACGATGAAATGCTTGCAAATTCCGACCGCGGTGGTCGGATTTCACAATATTCCGTCCGCCACGTCCGGAAAACCAGAAAATCCGACCGCGGCGGATGGAAATGCTGCGGAAAGCACGAAAAAGGCCGATCCTCATGCGGAATGACCGCAAGTGAAATGAAATGAAATACCAGCATTTGTAAAGCGCACAGCTACCTCCGGAGAGGTGTCCCGGCGCTGGGGGCCCTCGGGAAGATTAAGCGAGCTATTGCCCAGAGTCACATGGTGCTGGGCTAACCTGCCGCCGGCACCGGGGATCAAATTGTGAACCCCGTGGTCCGTAGTCAGGCACCCTGGCCGCTGCGCCACACCTCTTCCAAGTGAAATTATGATAAGATGGCGGAGCAGGCGGAACGATCATTGATTTCCGACCGCATCGGTCGCGTGAAAAGATGAATGGCGGTCGAATGCAACTACACAACAAGGCCTCCAAGTGAGCATTTTCTTTCTGCTGCCCTCAAACACATCTGACACACCCCAATGATACACCCCCAAGGTATTGAAAACCAATGAAATCCCAGGTCAACATGGAGAACACACCTGACAGCAGTGGCGGCCGGTAAGTTTAGGAGGGAGAGGCGGACGGGACACACCCGAACCCATACACATAAACACTCACAGCCATGAATTCACACACACACACAAACACATCCATTCACAACACACATTACCAAACATTCATACATACACGCATGCACGCACCAAACATTAATGTTAAAAAAGCGCACACTTACCTGCAGCTTTGCCTTGGAGGTCCTAGGAGGCTTGGGACTGCTGCCTTCCCAGGTCAGCGAGTGAAGAAGGCATAAGTCCCAATGTCATCACAGAGTGGGATGGGGTCAGTGAGACTGCGGACCCAACCCCACTCTGTGATGAAGTGTCACTAATTGACACTCGACCCTGGGCGCTTCAGGGCTTAAAACTGAAGCGCCCAGGTGCGCGGCAATCAATGACGTTACCCCTCGACACTGAGGGAAGGGCCTCAGGGACCTTTGCTGAGCTGAGGAGGTCACGCCCACAGGAGCTGTGACTTCCTCAGCCCAGCAAAGTTCAGCTCAGGCAGCCAGGAGCCTGCGCATTTAGCGCATGTCTGGCTCCTGGCTGCCTGACCTGAAAGTGAACAGTGTCTGTCAGGCTGACCTTTGTTCAGCCTGAGAGACCCTGTTCTGAGGGGCAAAAGGTGGGGGGGGAGGGGCGTGGCCCCTCAGCCCCAATGGACTGGCCGCGGCTGCCTGACAGGCATACCTCATTTTGACACACCCACATAGCTGAGTATAAAACCAACACCTTCCCTGACCAGCATCCTTTGCACAACTCCAGCAGTGAAGGGCCATACACCACAGCTGAAAGGAGAGGCAAATCATCAAACATCATACTACCACAACCACCCACACCAACAACACACACCTCACACATCTCCACCACCACCTTCCTACCTGCACTTGTCACTTATTTGCACATCACACACCATGGCACAGAAAAAAATGCCCAAATTCACAGACAATGAGTTGTCAGTGATGGTAGACGAGATAATTAGAGTAGAAACACATTTGTTTGGAAGCATGGTCCAACAGACTCCACTAGTCAGAAAAAATCAAATGTGGGAAAGGATAGTCAACAAAGTCAATGCAGTAGGGACCACCCTGTGCACACTGCGTGACATCAAGAAGAGGTGGCATGACCTAAAGACCAGGGTGAAATACCGTTCCAACAGGAACCATGAGGCAGCTCAGAGGACTGGCGGTGGCCCTCCCATTCCACCACTAGCATTCACTGAATGGGAGGAGAAGGTGCTTGCCATACTGCATCCAGAGAGTCTCACAGGAATAGCTGGGGGAGTGGAGGCTGGTAAGTACCAACAAACGTATCCCATCAAACTGCCATGTACTGTCTTGCACAACTATAAAGTTATACTTTCTAAACCTAAATGCACTTATGTACAACACACTCTTCCCAACACATGTATCACATATCTACCATTCCTTTCCACTGATTCACCTCAAAGGTAGCTAGCAATATTTCCATAGGGGTATGTATGTGTACAGGTAGCCAGCACTACAACTCCCACCAGGCACCCTTGTCTCACAGCTGAGCAGGATAGAACACTCCCCCACCCCAGGAGCCATGTGTAACCTATTACCTTCCCCTGCTCCACTTCACAGGGAGGTACCCTTTTCAACAGGGAGGGGGTGTGTGGACAGACAGCCAGCACTACAACTCCCACCAGGCACCCTTGACTCACAGCTGAGCAGGATGGAACACTCACCACCCCCAGAACCATGTGGCAGCCATTTCATTGCTCTCCTTCACCTTACAGGTAGGTAGCCTTCTCATGCTCACTTGCATCACCCCTGAGCAGGATGGAACACTCACCACCCCCAGAACCATGTGGCAGCCATTCCATTGCTCTCCTTCACCTTACAGGTAGGCGGCCTTCTCATGCTCACTTGCATCACCCCTGAGCAGGATGGAACACTCACCACCCCCAGAACCATGTGGCAGCCATTTTATTGCTCTCCTTCACCTTACAGGTAGGCAGCCTTCTCATGCTCACTTGCATCACCCCTGAGCAGGATGGAACACTCCCCCCCACCCAGAACCATGTGGCAGCCATTTTATTGCTCTCCTTCACCTTACAGGTAGGTAGCCTTTTCATGCTCACTTGCATCACCCCTGAGCAGGATGGAACCCCCCCCCCCACCCAGAACCATGTGGCAGCCATTTCATTGCTCTCCTTCACCTTACAGGTAGGTAGCCTTCTCAACAAGGAGGGGTGTGTGTGGATAGTCAGCTAGCACTAAACTCCCATCAGGCACCCTTGTCTCACAGCTGAAGGATGGAACACTCCCCCCGCACCCAGAACCATGTGGCAGCCATCTCCCTCCATTGTGCCACCTAACAAGGTAGTCAGCGCCTGCACCCTGTCATCCTTCTCAAAATGCATGGAGACATATGACCAACACATCTCTCACTTCTTAGCCAACTCTGTACAGATCAAAATGTCACATCCAGTGCGCACACAGCTAAGCACATTTAAATGTCACATAAATTACACTTTGAATCACAAAGTCCCATGCTAAATAAATTCAGGGCCCAATCATGCAAAGCACACAATACAATGTATAAGTCCCATTTCTTCAAAGCATTAAGGCTCATATGAACACAACACACGCATGGTCAATGTGTCAAACAAACAAAACCACATGATTTAAAATAAATTTTAACTAATGAAATCATGAAGATTTGGCCTAGCTGAAACAGATTCTCAGAAAAGTCGACAATATCCAAGCATAAAACAAAGTGGATGTGCACAAAGTTGGTAGATGATGACATGTCCTTGAAAACACACTATCTGTACATATCAAATGGTTGTTATTTACATGTCACAATAATAACAAGTAATGTACGTACTTCTACATCATGTCATGATGTTGATAATCGTCTACCAATACCAAGTTATTGCAATGTAAAATGTTTGGCCTATCAACTGAAACATCCAAAACCGTGTCACCAAGGTTGTGGAGTGTACTTAACTGACAATCTAACCTCTATTCAACAGGAGATCCACAAGCAACAGCTGGCGAAAACACCACCAACCAGCAGAGCCAGTCTCCCACACCCCCCGGAACGTGAACTCTCTGATGCTGATTCTCTACATTTCTCGGATGAGGAGCAACAACCTGGCAACTCAGGACTGCCAGGGCGCACTCCGTCTCAGGGCCTCATTGTCCCCACCAGATCACTGACAGAATATCGACAGTCAGAATATCGAGCTCCAACAATATCGACACAAGAATATCGATGTCCAGAATATCGAAGTCCTATCTACACAATGGTAAGTACAAAAATATTGATTAAAAAATATCGTTGTTAAAAATATCGTTTTTTTTTTATGTATAAAAAATAATGTAAAATAAAGTAAATAATACATATAATTAAAAAAACATAGTTAAAATTATTTAAAAATGTTTAAAATTATAAGTAATACATATAATGTAAAAATCAATTAAACATAAATATGTATAAAATATAATGTATATACTTACTTAATAATATTTCTAAATCATTATTTTAATAACTTATAAATTGTTAAAAAACATTAAAAATTAGAAATACATATATATATACACCTACACCAATAATATAAATAAAAAATAAAAAATATATATAACAAATTAAAATATTAGAATATTTTTAATCTTTTTAAAATACATTTTACACTACATTAACTAAAACAGTAGAGAAAATATTGGATAGCGGAGGGGATAAAATTACTATTCCCACTCCAGACAGTGCAACAGTAGGGAAAGGGTTGGATAGCGTAAGGGTAAAATTACTATTCCCACTCCAGAGAGTGCAACAGTAGGGAAAGTGAAGGATAGCGTAGGGGCAAAAATTACTATTCCCACTCCAGAGAGTGCAACAGTTAGGAAAGTGTTGGATAGCGAAGGGGTAAAAATTACTATTCCCACTCCAGTGAGTGCAACAGTAGGGAAAGTGTTGGATAGCGTAGGGGTAAAAATTACTATTCCCACTCCAGTGAATGCAACAGTAGGGAAAGTGTTGGATAGCGGAGGGGTAAAAATTACTATTCCCACTCCAGAGAGTGCAACAGTAGGGAAAGTGTTGGATAGCGAAGGGGTAAAAATAATTATAAATAATAATAAATAAAAATTAATAATTACTTTTTTATAATTAAATTACTTCCCACCCTATTCCCCTATAAACCCACAACCCGCTACAGAACAAAGGGGTCCATTACGATGGCGGGCGGACAAAGTCCGCCCGCCATCGCAAGGGAGCCAGGGACCGACCGCCGAAGTTGCGGCGGTCCCGCCATGTGAATTAGGATGCGCCCGCCACACTGGCGGGCGCATCCTGGCCCTTTTACATTGCGGGTGAATCTGCTGGCTGCAGACGCGCTCGCAATGTGAAAGGACTGTGCACAGCATTGCCATGCACTACATGGCAGGCACCATAGGTACCCCCCATGTGCACACCCCCAACACCCTGGGGGCCCGCAACGGGCCCCCAACAGAAGGAACCGCATGCCTTTCCATGGCGGCAACGCCGCCAGGGAAATGCGAATCACCGCCTGCATCACAATATGGATGGCGGTGTCTTGCAGACACCGCCACCACATTGTGCCTGTTTTCCGCCCGGTCGACGAGTCAACCGGCGGAAAAGCGGCGGACGGTCTTCCCATCCGCCGGGGACCCCCCAGCCATCCTAATATGGCGGGGGTCAATCAGGCATGGATGGCGGGCGGATCGCCCCCGCCGGCCCGGCGGGGGCGATCTGCCCGCCATCCTAATGGGCCCCTAAAATACGCAAAAATGTATTTACATAAAAGTATTTACTGCTAAAAATTTAACACATACATTAAAAAAAACTACACTTATACCAAAAGATTACATCACATACTTTTAACACACATACTAAAATACAGAACACTAATATAAACATCGATATTATTAACAACAATATTTTTACAAACGATATTACTGTCTTCGATATTTAAAAAAAAAACGATATTTCTTACCTTACTGTCGATATTCTGTACCACGATATTCTTGCAGTCGATATTCTTGACCTACGATATTTAAAACTCGATATTATGGTAGGTCGAAATTAAAAACTCGATATTCTGTCTGTGCACCGTCCCCACCACCACCACCACAACTATCAACACACCAGCAACAACAACAACGCTGACCCCTGCTACAACGACCTGTGCTGCAGCCACCTCCACCATCACCAACGCTGCCTGCGACACTGTCCCTGGCTCAGTGGTTACCATCACCACCACACAAGCCGAGGATGCCGGGGACAGTGTGCGTGTGCGTAGACAGCCACCGCCACAGGTCCGTATCAGCAGGTCAGGTGGGAGGGCAACTGGGGGACAATCACATGAGGACACTGACACAGAAGCCCTGGCCACCGCCGCAAGAGTCCTTGGTGCATACCAACAGAACCAGGGACAGATGGGCCAGGTTGTAGAAGAACTGCGTGAGCTCCGCCTGCTGCACAGGTCCAAGGACACACGAGTGCGACAACTTGTGGATCTCATGGACCAGCTTGTGGGTGTTCTGAAAGACATACATGCTGCTCAAATGACGGCTCACCCCTCCCCCCTCCAGTGGCCAGCCTGCTGATGCTCCCACCCCCTCAGATGTGGCCACAGAGAGGGGTGAGCTGCAAGACAATGACTCCTCGGGTACCTCTGAGCCTGCAGCAGAGGCCCCCCTGCCAAACGCAAGAGGGGACGTCCGAGAAACACCACGGGAGGATCACGTGGCAAAGCACCAACCAAAGCCAAGTCGCTGAGCCAGCCATGATGGCACCTGTGTTGCACTGAACATTGACTTTGTTGATTATCCAATCCCACATTGCCATGTTGATGGCAGGAGTTTGTTTGACTGTGTAATTCCATTAATGTGGCGACTACTCTATTTGTCTCTGTTACCATCACTGACAACTCATACACTCACTATGTACAAATTACTTTACATTCACTTTAAATTTAACACAATCTAATAGAAAATAAACACTATTTACACACCTATGCCTTTGTGTCAGTTCCATGTTTATCACAGTATGTACAATGTGAACTCGGACTCCAATGTACCACAAGCTCAGATTGTGACAAGATGTTGATGGGGCGGAGGAACCTAGAAAGACACAAGAGGATGACATTGACTTGTTATATGATGGCATTACAGCAACAACACACCACTAGTCAACACCATACAAGATTCATCCCACATAACACTGACCAAAACATCAACATAGACATGAGGTAAGTGGAAACAAAAACACTGTGCCACACACATTAGCCGTTAGCAGTGAGCCAACAATAGCCAGCATCCAAACACATCATCCATGCTTCACCACTAACAGCAAAGCAAACAGACATTGTCATAGTTGCTCAATGGTAACTTACACTCAAGGGAAGTAGTTGGCGATGAGCTGTTAATGCAGGTCAACACCTTTCTCTTCTCCACTATCATCGTCACTGGGCATGTGTGGATTTGCAGCGGGGGGCATCTGCTGCTCATCATCGTCCAGAATCAGGGGGATCTCTTTGCGCAAGGCCAGGTTGTGGAGCATGCAGCATGCGACTATGATCTGACACACCTTTTGGGGAGAGTAGAGTAGTGCACCACCACTCTTGTCCAGACACCGAAATCTAGCCTTCAGAAGTCCAAAAGCACGCTCCACTACACGACGTGTCCTCTCATGGGCATCATTGAAGCGTACATCCCCCGGTGTCCTTGGAATCCTCAGTGGGCTCAGCAACCAAGGCAGGTTGGGATACGCAGAGTCACCTAGTTGTGAGAAACACAGACCAAGTTTGTAATAGAAATAGTTGAGGAGAACAGTATGTCACACATACAGCACACTACTTGACACAGCTCACTCACCAACAAGCCACGCACACTCCGGATGCAGATTTTCCATCAATTGTGGGATGATGCTGTCACGCAGTATGTAGGAGTCATGTGCAGACCCCGGAAATTTGGCACATACATGGGAGATAATCATATCCGCTTGGCATACCACTTGCACATTAATTAAATGGTAATGCTTCCTGTTACGGTAGATGTGCTCACGTGCCTGTGGTGGAAATAGGCCAACGTGTGTGCAGTCAATGGCTCCAACATTAGGTATGTGACCAAGGTCATAAAATTCACCCTTCACATCTGCCAATTCATGTCTCCTTGGAAAGTGAATGTAGCTGTACTTGTAGGTCAACAATGCGGACAGGACATCACGCAACACGATGCTGAACATAGGTTGAGACATCCCACCTTCGATGGCCACTGTGTACTGAAATGAACCAGTGGCAAAGAAATGCAGGGCGGCCATCACCTTTACTGTTGGTGTCAAAGCTGGCGGATATATTCTGTGAGGCCTCAAATGGGGCTCCAACTGAGCACATAGCTCTTGAAGGGTAAGGCGATTCAGACGGAATTTCTTAATGATGTCGGTATCCTCCATTGTCTCCAGGTCTTGAAAATGCCGATACACAGGTGGTCGTCTCCTATGAATTCTGGCAGGGGACACATGTAAAAATGAGTCAGAGAGGAGATGTGGGTAACATCTTACATAATGACTAACACAACCACAACATTGACAGGACTGTAAAAACAGCTCAATGCACAAGTGACAAGCATAGACACCTTGATCTCCTGTAGTCATTCATGTAGCCAGGATGAACATACTAACTACTGTAAAATCTAAATCAGACTATGTGAATGGTATATGGTACACTGCTACATCATGTGTCCCCAGCCCTGTGTGGAGCTGACACAGCACATGTGGCTAACAGTATCAATACTGACTTGTATGTAGCTGCTGCCACTGCACAACCTTCAAGCTTTAGTCACACTAAGCACACATCATTACAAAATGAGCACAGTGAGTGTAAGCTGGACAACTAGCAACATAAATACACCACTGTATACAGTGATATATGCACATTATGTGGTCAGTCCATCATGACTGTGGGATGAGTTGGCATTTCACACATGGTCATGTTCACAAAAATGATAAGCAATTCAACATGAATTCTGTATACATGCCCACATGGATGAAATTTCACATGTGAGTAAGGACATACCAATGCATTTAATCACGTGTTCTGACATGACATGTGTGGGCATACTAAAGTTAAATGTCACACTCTCAATTCACATTACAACGAGCTGAATTTATTTTTGTTAAGTGTATAGTGATCAGTGATGCAATTTGCAAAGCAATAATGCTATTGCACAATGTGTTTACAGGTGCTGTAGGCGTGCTCCGCCACTGCGGTCACAGGCATTGGTCACAATTGAATGATGCAGGATTGCGGTAGAGACCACCTGGCCCCCGCGGTGTGACACCGCCTGTGCGAATTTCATTGCAGCCAATGGGGACCGCCATAGCGGTAGTGCATTTCAGTTTTGAAACTCGCGGTAGGCGTGCTCCGCCACTGCGGTCACAGGCATTGGCCACAATTGAATGATGCAGGATTGCGGTAGAGACCACCTGGCCCCCGCGGTGTGACACCGTCTATGCGAATGTCATTGCAGCCAATGGGGACCGCCATCGCGGTAGTGCATTTCAGTTTTGAAACTCGCGGTAGGCGTGCTCCGCCACTGCAGGCACAGGCATTGGCCACAATTGAAGGATGCAAACCAGGTGGACCAATTTCATCAGCAGAGTACCACTGGAACAACCTTAGGGGCCTAAAAATGTCTGTGAGATAGCCACACCTGTCACTTGCATTCAGACACTGCTGCCTGCCATTTATCACCACCAACTGCTGCTGTACCTAATCTCTGGACCCAGTTATGGCTCGTACTGAGAACATCAGGGCCCGTCCCTTCACCACTGAGGAGCTGGAGGTCCTGGTGGACAAGGTCCTTGGCCAGTATGGGCGGCTATATGGTGCTCCAGAGGTACTGGTAAGTGTATGAGTAAATGTTTGAGAGTGCTGAGAATGCTCACGTTATGTTACTGTACACTAGTATGTGCCTGTGAGTGCAAGCTAAAGTTAATGCATTCAGATTTTGAAAACAGCATGGTCCATACATGACCTAGAACTTTTTGCACTTGTGGATGTGGGGAGGATGGCAACATAGACACTGGTGCAGCTCAATTGAAGCTAAACATCACACATGTAGTTCTGAGACTGGGTCCTGTAAATGTGTGATACACGGCCTAGCCTAATGACTTCACGTCAATGGGGTGTATAGCCTTATTCCCCCAGATCCCTGACTGCATGCAATGATGAAAAGGACATACTGTGTTTTATCAGTTGTCCAGTTTCACTGCTGATTTGAGGAACTCTCACTCTGAACATACATTCCCTGTGCCATGTCATGTCATAGTTCAATAAGTGTGCATATGATCATTTGTGAGAATGAAAATGTAGAATGGCCAGAGGGTACTGATTAATGTGTGTACTGCTTTGATATTGACCCTATGGAGATGTGGCCATTATGCACAGGAGTACAAGGCCTGGATCTATCTCTATGGGCGAAAAATCACCTCTGACACATATGCTAAATGTACAGTGGACATGTCATCCATCTTTTGATTCCATCATGTGTAGAGTCTCGCATGTGTTTGCACTGTTTCACCATTCTCATTGTACATGCATGTGATTCTTGTGCTGGACAGTGAAAAGCCCTCAGGCCTGGCAAGTAAATGGACAATGTTTCAAGGCACCATCACTAAAATTACTTAGATAAACATATGTGTTGTCCATCCATCCTATTTTTGAAGCATATATTATAGGCCTGAGGAGTACACAAGACAGGCCTACACCTTGTGACAAGAGTGTGAGAATGTAAGATCAGGTACCTAATTGTGACCTCACTGACACGTGTAGCTATGCAATGGTCAAGGACATTAAGGGGTGTGTAGTGTAAGACACAGTGAGTCTGACCACTACACATCATTTGCAGTGTATAGTATGTCATGCTCACTCACATAGTGCATCACAGATGAGGCACAGTTTCACATTGATTTCTGCGCTGGCACTCTGCATGTGTATGAGATGGGCATGTAGTGTGTCCATCATCATAGATATATACATTGCAACGATATGGCTTGATCCAAGTGTACCAAGTGACATTGACTATGGCCTTTGCTCTCCATTGATGTATCTGTGTGCTATCTGTTTACATGATCATGTACTGTCACACATTGGTACACAACACAGTGTTACAAATATTCCTCTTCTTGACTCCCATGCCTGCAGCTCAAGGTCCATCAGCGTAAGGCCATTTGGAGGGCCATTGCCCGCAAGGTGTGGTCCCTGGGGGTCTCAAACCTACGTCATACACACTGCTACAACAGGTGGGATGACATCTGCCGCCTCAGCAACAATGTCGCAGAAATGACGCTGGGGCTGGTCCCTTGAAGTGGCAGGTTGGCGCGCAGGAGCATGACCCCACTAATGGCCCGCATCCTGGCAGTCACACAGCCAGAGCTGGATGGACGATTGAGGGCCCAACAGCAGCAAGTTGGGGGTGAGTATTGTGCTAAGTGTGACTTTGCGCAGGAGTGACTGCATGAATCCCAGCCCAGAGCAAGGCTGGACCTCTGTAATGTCCCTAGTGTGATGCAATGGCTTCTAAGTAGCCTCGGTGTCGAGTGCAGAGGTTCTGCATGTGTACAACATTTTGATTCTCATGTGGGAAATACATGAACGGTATCATAGCAAGTCATCTTGACATGTTTTCATCTACATTTTTGTGTATGTTGTCTGAACTGAAACCTTCCTACACTTGAAAATTTGTTGTGTGAAGTGTGTAGCCCAGTACACTTGTCAGGCTTGTGTGTGTTGTGTGGCTACCACAATAGTGTGCTCCTGTGATGATGTGTAAGTGGCTAGAGACATGCACAAATATGGACTCAGGGAGCAGTGAGTTGGTAGAGGTTACACCTGTCCCATGGGTTGTGTTTTTCAGAATGATACAGACGACAGCATCACTGAAATACATATTAGCCTAATGTCAGCAGCATGGCATCACATGATGTGACTTCCTGCCATATTGACAGCAAGTGCACACAGGTGCTGATGGGGTAGATGGTGATGATTGCAGTGATGCATTGGCTGATTAACATTTGCCAACTGTGCACATGGCAACATGACTGGGATGGTTAGACTGTGGTATTTAAAAGAAATGTAGCTGAACCTGGCTATTGTGAGATTGGTTTGGCACTATGGCTTAACATGGTTGGATGTGATCAGTGTGTATGGCAAATTGTGATGTGACTGAGGTGTTGAACTGTAATTTTATAGATCAAAAGGAGCAGATGTTACTCAGAGTGTCAGTCCTCAGTATGTGTGCATTGTGGAGGGGTGTCCATATGCATCAGTGCATGGTGAAGTTGTGGCTACTGCTTTTAATCAGTGAGTGCATTTTTGGCACATTGATGTGTAATGGATGTCATCATTCAGCACAATGTAGGGATGTCATATGCCAGACCCTAGGTATCGTCACACATTAGCTCTCCTGATGGAGGCCACTCACAACTTCATCCACAGAAGGCACTCTCATTCCTTGGATCAATGACAAATGCAAAAACAACAATTGATGGACAGAATGCAGAACAATGTCGTACATTCACCCCAGTACAGAGATCTGGGCCTAAATCCATCGTTTTTTTGCTCACCATGCCATTCCAGTTTGGACCCAGCCATATGCAAATCAGTCTTGACCCTGCGCCCAATGGGAACAGTCCAGCCCGAACTGCCAGGCCAGGTCCTCCCTGGACTGGAAACAAGCATCCTAGGACCGGTTTCGGGCTTTCAGCCCTCATCAGCCAGGATAGCTTGACTCCAGTGGCATGGAGAGCACGGGACCCACGTCTGGGCATACCCGTCCCACTCGGGGTGACAAATGCAAAAACAACAATTGATGGACAGAATGCAGAACAATGTCGTACATTCACCCCAGTACAGAGATCTGGGCCTAAATCCATCGTTTTTGCTCACCATGCCATTCCAGTTTGGACCCAGCCATATGCAAATCAGTCTTGACCCTGCGCCCAATGGGAACAGTCCAGCCCGAACTGCCAGGCCAGGTCCTCCCTGGACTGGAAACAAGCATCCTAGGACCGGTTTCGGGCTTTCAGCCCTCATCAGCCAGGATAGCTTTACTCCAGTGGCATGGAGAGCACGGGACCCACGTCTGGGCATACCCGTCCCACTCGGGGTGACAAATGCAAAAACAACAATTGATGGACAGAATGCAGAACAATGTCGTATATTCACCCCAGTACAGAGATCTGGGCCAATATCCATCGTTTTTTTGCTCACCATGCCATTCCAGTTTGGACCCAGCCATATGCAAATCAGTCTTGACCCTGCGCCCAAGGGGAACAGTCCAGCCCGAACTGCCAGGCCAGGTCCTCCCTGGACTGGAAACAAGCATCCTTCCATTGTCAGCATTCCGTCCATCATTTGTTTGCTGTAACACTTTTCGCCCTAAGTGGGATGGGTATGCCCAGACGTGGGTCCCTTGCTCACTGTGCCACTGGATTCAAGCTAGCCTGGCTGAAGAAGGGTGACATACCCTGAAACCGGTCCCAGGATGCTTGTTTCCGGTCCAGGGCGGACCTGGCCTGGCAGTTCGGTCTGGACTGTTCCCATGGGGCACAGGGTCAAGACTGATTTGCATATGGCTGGGTCCAAACTGGGGTGGCGTAGTGGGCAAAAGAACGATGGATTTAACCCAGATCTTTTGACTGGGGGAGAATGTTTGCATTGTCAGCATTCCGTCCATCATTTGTTTGCTGTAACACTTTTCGCCCTAAGTGGGATGGGTATGCCCAGACGTGGGTCCCTTGCTCACTGTGCCACTGGATTCAAGCTAGCCTGGCTGAAGAAGGGTGACATACCCTGAAACCGGTCCCAGGATGCTTATTTCCGGTCCAGGGCGGACCTGGCCTGGCAGTTCGGTCTGGACTGTTCCCATGGGGCACAGGGTCAAGACTGATTTGCATATGGCTGGGTCCAAACTGGGGTGGCGTAGTGGGCAAAAGAATGATGGATTTAACCCAGATCTTTTGACTGGGGGAGAATGTTTGCATTGTCAGCATTCCGTCCATCATTTGTTTGCTGTAACACAATTGGATCAATGACGGCCTGTCAGGCAATTGTAAAGATGTTGGTATGTGACATGTCACAACACATAAAGGACTTGCATTACATTGCCCTTATCATGCTATTGTGCATTGTCTTTGTGACTACATTGGTACATGGGGCTTATTTGCACTTCATCACCAAAACATATGTGTCCATGTGACATATGCAGCAGTGTGAATCTCAGAGACATCAACTGGCAGTGAACAGCACTGAGCATCATGTTAGTGTGCATTTTGAGATGTGTGCTGTGCACTTCAAATAAATTGATACATCTACAAAGTTGACACCAATGTCCAACTGTAGTTGTGCTTCAGTGCCCAACATAGTGGATTTAAGGAGGTAATCTCACTTGACAATGGATAGGTTTAACTTTGTATCTGTGTGGTTCAGTGAGCTCATACTTCAAGTGTGAGTAACACAACATATTTGGATGTGTAGCTCTTTTACCTGCAGGCATGTGGGTGTGCCTACATACGATTGTATGTGATGTTGAAATGTAGATACATGCACAGCTTTTCGCTGTGTCAACGCAACATGGAGCATGACTATCGACTAAGCATGTTTCCATGCATCAGCTGATGATTGCATACATTTTGAATATGCTGACAGTACATGGAGTAGTTAAATGTGGGAGTTTCAGTCCAAGGATTTCTGTTTGTATTGCATATAATGTTTGTGAGTATGCCACTTTACTGAACCTATGTCTCTGTCTCTTGCAGCATCTACCAAGGGCAGGGAAGGAGAGGGGCCCAACACCGTTGGGGAAGCTACTGGCACAAGTGGTTCACGGGAGCACAGCAACACTGAGGGGACCAGCGCCTCGGAGGGGGACGGGAGTGCCCTGGAGGATTCACGTCCGGAAACACCAACCTCCATATCTTACAACTCCAGTGGTGACTCCTCGGTGTTGGCGGGCACAGGAAGTTCAAGATCTGCATCTTCGTCCGCCACACCCTGTCCTGTGTCCACTCTTCCTGATACTCCCCAAAGTGCTATCCGTGCCCGCAGCCCTAAGAAGGGTAGAGTCTCCTTCCCCCAAGCACTGCTGCCCCTGTCGCCCCTGCTGCCCTCAGTGTGGAGGCCATAGACATTTTGCGGCAGCTGTGTGTGGGTCAGACTGCGCTCCTGAATGCCCTCCAGGATCATGGCAACAAGTTGTCACAGGTTGTTGCGTTCATGGAGGGCATTCATTCGGACGTGGGTGGCCTACACAGAACTGTCCAGTCTTTGTCCTCCACAGTGACGGCAGCCATTCAGTAGTCCCAAGCTCCAAGTCCAGCTCCTGTCCCTTCCGCAACCACACTCCCAGTGCCCCCACCTGACCAGAGTACACACACACCAGAGCACTCAGGCACCCAGTCATCCACACGCAGTACACAACAACAGCACTCCAATCGACACAGACAACATACACTGTCACCACAGCACACAAAGAGCACACATGACCGCACCACAAAAAGCCCATCACAGGACACTCAGAGACATTAGGCAAAAAAACATGTATCCACATTGCGATCCTCACATTCCTCACCCTCCAAGAGCACTCCCATCACCACACCTGATCCCAAAGACACACAAACACTTGCCCTGTCTGCCGTGAACCTGGTGCCTGCCGCAACTGCCCCCAAACACATTCAGAAGGCTGTTTCACCCAAAACTTCAACTCCCACCCACACCCCTGTGAAGCATGGGCAAAAAAGCAAAGTGGGGAGTGTACCTCCACAACAGGGGAGGCAGGGGAAAAGGCAACCCCCACCCCAGCGTACCACCAGGTCCAGCAAATCCCCACGGGAAGATACACCACCACCTGCTACACTTTCGGGGAAGAGGGAGGCTGTTGGGTCCACCTCACTCCTAACTTGTGGCAAGACACTTGGGGGATATTGTATCCCAAAACAATTGAGACCCAGCCCTCCTCATTCACCATCAGCCACTGAGCCTCCACACAGCATGTCTCCGCCTCCCCGTGCCACCATTCCATCCGGTCCAACCAGCCCTCAAGCTCCCACATCCACGGATCCCTCGACCTCAGCCAGTTCTCTCCCTCCCAGGTCCACTCCTCCAACTAGCCCAGACAATCAGCTCCCTCCCAGTTCAACTTCCACACAATTTTGAAGCCAAGTCCCCCTTCCCACCCCATTCCTCCCTGAGTGGTGCCTGGACTGCCCATTTGAGGCCCCTATCCTGTGGTGATTCCCATGGCAGTGGACTGTGTTACATGTTTGTTGCGCAAGTTTTCATGCACACATGTGCGGACTTGAAATTTGGACTGGCTGATGGCCTTAATGTTTTGCACTTTTGATGCCGATACAGAGTCTATGTAATAAAAATGTTATTTATGTTCTGAGCTTTGTCGCTGGCCTTGCTAATGATGCAGTGCAATGTATGTGTATATGTTCATCTGTTACATGCTCTGTATGCCACATTCACATTGGCATCTGCTTGATTTTCTTTTGCAGAGGTTGCCCGAGGTTACAGCAACTTTTGTGCTTCTTGACTCAGAGGCTTGAGGGTGCAATGATGCTTGTCTGTGATGGTCTACTCTTGTCCTAATCATTCTATTGTCGGGTATCTAGTTTTGTACACATTTCATATTTGGATGCTGTACCACAACAGCAGAGAATTTTATTCACATGATAACTTGAGGGGTGGATAGGATCCGTCATATCTGTGGAATCTATCTTGATGTGTACACAGCAGTGTAGATGTGTAGTCACATGGGTACATTTGAATGTGTGCACTTGAGTACTCATACAGTGTGATTGTCCTGTCATTAGCTGAAGTATTGATGTGTATGTGCCCTTGAGCATGACCCTTACACACACATGTATGATCCAGTTGATGAGTGCTTGTTTGTTTCCATGATCAGACACCTGCTGTGGGCACATGTAGGAGTTGTTTCTTGAGCAATGTGCAGTGTGTCGGTGTGACCTTGCAGTCCTAGGGTACACCTACTTGTTGTCCACATCATTTGTGAGTATGCAGAGTGTGTCACTGCAATGTCTGTGTTGTGGGTTTTGTGAATGGCCATGGCTCTTGCTTACCTTTGTGCTCACTGTTCTGACTGGCTCAGGCAAACAAACATTCTAAGTGACTTTTCACATACATTGATGTCAATTTACACTTTATTTTGTGCACTATGTGGTATTCAGAGTCATACCAGCCCCAAGAAGAGCTTTTGATGCCTACACATTGTGAGTTACTCCTCTGTGTGTTTTTGTCTGTACACTCCTCACCTGTACAATACTAATGTATACACCACTTCAGTCTAATATGTTCCACTCCATGCCTTGCCAGTGTTTGACCCTCCCCACCACTCCATAGTGTGACACTATACTGTGGGAGGATGATCTGTGTCCAGAACCATTGTGCCCCTCAGCACTGTTACACAATTGATGTGCTATTTTATTGTACTTGATTGCAGTCATGGTTGCTCATGTACAGTACAGATGAGTTTCCAGCACAGTCCTCTAGTCAGGTTCCATGCATATGTGTTAGACTGAGTTGTGCAGCATTAGGTGATAGCTAAAGGGT
Organism: Calotriton arnoldi; assembly: GCA_963921515.1. Taxonomy (NCBI): domain Eukaryota; kingdom Metazoa; phylum Chordata; class Amphibia; order Caudata; family Salamandridae; genus Calotriton; species Calotriton arnoldi. The sequence continues at coordinate 27,366 of CAWUFW010015380.1, read as the reverse complement.
GTATCTGTTTCCTGAGGTACTGCTACCCATCCTGAGTGTGAAGTGATCTGTGTGATGTGATGATTGTGATGTTAAAGTTCATGGTGGTGAAATCAGATATGTGTGATACTGGTTTTAGTGGTGTTCACACACTGCTTACTGTGCATGCACTGCTGCCAGTGGATGTTGCATTGTCCTTGCCAGGTGTGAGTCCCCCTGATGTCCAGCTGAGATTGCTATGTGATGTGTTTGGATGTGCATATGTTAGGTATTTGTTTTTTAGGGATGCAGTCTTTGTCCTGTGTTGGCTCTTACTACTGACAGGTCCATGTGTGTGTAATCTCTTTTTTGGCATGGCATTGTGTGTGAGGAGTTTGTGTATTTGAATGCATTCAGATGTGTGTTGAATTTGTACTGTGCATTTCTTGTGTGCATGTACCATGCGGCAATGTGGAGTCTTGTTTATTAGCTTGTTTTGTGTGCACAATTGTGCTATGTCCTCCTATATTTGAACAGTCACTTGTCAGGATTGTGCATGTGAATGTTTGTGCAACACATTGACACCATGCTCACTTTGTAACTGGTGGAGTGTCTATGTCTGTCTTTGCATATGTGTCTGGTTGCACACAGTTTGTGTTTATAATTGACATTTGTTCATGTATTTTTGGATTAGTTTTGATGATGCTGTCTATGCAGTTGGCCAGAGGAGAAATGTTATCTATTCCAGGGTTGTCTAGGATCACATTGCCTATCCACTCTTTGGCTGAACATGGCCAAGCTTATTGGACTTCTTTTGTTGTGGTTTGTGATACATGTGTTTGGCAATTGGTTTCAATCAATCAATCACAGAATTTGTAGAGCGCACTACTTACCCGCGAGGGTCTCAAGGCGCTGGGGAGAGGGAAGGGGGGGATGCTGCTACTGGTCGAACAGCCAGGTCTTGAGTAGCCTCCTGAAGGTCAGCAGGTCTTGGGTCTGTCGTAGGCTTAGTGGAAGGGTATTCCAGGTCTTGGCGGCGAGGTGTGAGAAGGATCTGCCGCCGGTGGTTGTTCTTCGAATGCGAGGGACGGTGGCGAGGGAGAGGTCGGCGGAGCGGAGCTGGCGGTTGGGGACGTAGAAGAAGAGTCGTCTGTTGAGGTAGGCTGGGCCAGTTTTGTGGAGTGCCTTGTGTGCGTGGATGAGGAGTTTGAAGGTGATCCTCCTGTCGACGGGGAGCCAGTGCAGGTTCCTCAAGTGGGGGGTGATGTGGCTGTGGCGTGGTACGTCGAGGATCAGTCGTGCGGAGGCGTTTTGTATGCGTTGCAGTCGCTTGATGAGCTTGGCCGGCGCTCCCGCGTAGAGGGCGTTCCCATAGTCCAGTCTGCTACTGACGAGGGCCTGGGTGACTGTTCTTCTTGTGTCTGTCGGGATCCACCTGTAAATCTTGCGAAGCATGCGGAGGGTGTTGAAGCAGGAGGAGGAGACTGCGTTGACTTGCTTGGCCATGGAGAGCGTTGAGTCGAGGATGACTCCCAGGTTGCGTGCGTGGTCGGTGGGTGCCGGGGCTGCTCCCAGCGTCGTTGGCCACCAGGAGTCGTCCCAGGCTGAGGGGTTGGAGCCGAGGATGAGGACCTCCGTTTTGGCGTGTTCAGCTTTAGTCGGCTGATCTTCATCCAATCGGCGACGGCCTTCATTCCTTCGTGGAGATTGGCTTTGGCGTCGAGGGGGTCCTTGGTGAGGGAGAGGATCAGTTGAGTGTCGTCGGCGTAGGAGATAATGTTGAGGTCGTGTTGTCTGGCTGATGCGTGCGAGCGGGGCCATGTAGATGTTGAACAGTGTTGGGCTGAGGGACGATCCCTGGGGTACGCCGCAGATGATCTCGGAGGCTTCGGATCGGAAAGGTGGGAGGCGGACTCTCTGGGTTCTGCCGTCGAGGAAGGAGGTGGTCCATTCCAGGGCCTTGTCTCGGATCCCTGCGTCGTGGAGGCGTGCGCGCAGAGTGCGGTGGCAGACAGTGTCGAAGGCGGCGGAGAGGTCCAGCAGGATGAGGGCTGCGGTCTCACCATTGTCCAGCAGGATCCTGATGTCGTCTGTGGCGGCGATGAGGGCAGTCTCAGTGCTGTGGTTGCTGCGGAACCCCGATTGGGATGGGTCCAGGATGCTGTTTTCTTCGAGGTATCGGGTTAGCTGTTTGTTGACGATCTTCTCGATGACCTTGGCTGGGAACGGAAGCAGAGAGATGGGCCGGAAGTTCTTGAGGTCTCTCGGGTCCGCCTTGGGTTTTTTGAGTAGGGCGTTGATCTCTGCGTGTTTCCAGCTCTCTGGGAAGGTCGCGGTCTCGAAGGAGAGATTGATGACGTTGCACAGGTGGGGTGTGATGGAGCTGCTGGCTTTGTTGAAGATGTGGTGCGGGAAAGGGTCTGACGGGGAGCCGGAGTGTATTGTGCTCATGGTCTTGATGGTGTCCTCGATGTTCACGCTGGTCCAGGCTGGCAGGGGGTCGTGGTCGATGGTGTGTGGCGGGTCTGGTGCATCGATCTTAGTTGGGGCTGTCATGGTGTTGAAGCTGTCGTGGATGTCGGCGATCTTGCGGTGAAAGAAGGTGGCGAGGGCGGGATGTCGTTGGTGTTGGAGCTGGGATTGGAGAGTTCCTTCACGATGTTGAAAAGCTCCTTGCTGTTGTGTGCGTTGTCGTCGAGGCGGTCTTTGAAGGAGATTCTCTTGGCGGACCTGATGAGGTTTGAGTTCAGCATTGGTTCAGACATCCCTGAGTGGAACTCAGACAGTTGTAGATACACACTAGGGTGTAGCATTGGCTATCAGGGAACTCATAGGACCTTATTTTCACCTTTATCAGGGCTTCTCCCAGGCTTTGAGCAGTGAAGGTGGGAGATGGGTAGATGAGGGGTATGTGTGAAGGTCATAGTTGGGTTTGACAGTCAGGGAATGTCACCGTGAGCCATGAGTGTTGTGCTGGTGGCATACACATGTCAAGATAGTTGACACAGATGAGGGGCTGGTCACTGTATGGCTTATGACAGTTCATCTCATTCTGGGCCGATGCATTACTTACATTGCTGTATCACAGGGACACGGCACAGATATTACTTTCATACAATTTTAATCTCTGTCCCACCCATGTATTATTTGATGTCCTAAGTGTAGTGTCATATGTGGTACCTCTTGAATGTCATGTACAAATGGTACCAGTCATTTCTACATGCTTTTCCTGCACTGTGCACTCCACTTTAGGATAGTTTACTTGTTATGATACAGTGCTGCTGACTTATGGTATATGTATGAGGCAGAGTATAAGTGTGTGAGCTGTATCAAGGACTTAACATGCAGTGTGAACATTTCCAAGGTTGTTAATCTGCACAGTGACTCTTCATTTCTTCACTTACACACTTTAATTCACATGAGTGGAAGGCAGGTGTGAGGAAGAGGAGGGTTGTCTTGCGTCTCAGGTCAGAGTTTACTGCTGTCAAGATGGACTCTTCCTGACACTTTGGCATTCATTCAATACTTTATAGTTGGTGCTACCTTTGTTGAGGTGGAGTAATGGTGTGGAGGTGTTCTGCGAAGTGGCAGTGTAGTCAGTGTTGATGTACAGGACATACTCACATGGTGTCATTTAGTGCAGCAGTACACAAGTGAGTCAAATGCACACTGGTGCTTACTCTGAGTTTGCTGTATGAGTCAGAAATGTTGTTCTGTGTTGCATGGTATGGGCTGTCATTATGTGGTATGGTCTGCCATTGTATGTGATGAGCCTACCAATGTCTGCTTGGGGTGCATGCTCATATGGGATTATGTGGCAGTGGTGTCTCAAATCATATGTCATCTACCTTGGCTCACTGACTCATCCAACACCTTGTTGGACTACTGTGAAATACACATATACACCCTGGTTGCTCTGCCCTCCTCTGTTCCACATTGTATGTGGACTGACCCTTATTTGGATGCAATGATGACTATTGTCATTTTGAAGGGACTCTTGCCTCTCCCTCACTCATGTTGCTATACAATTGCTGATGATCCTAATGAGATGTCACTATTAACAGTGTCCTTGCACATGACTTCTTGCTGCAGATATGTTGGGCAGAGTGGTGCCTCTTTTATGAAAAATGTGGTGTAGAGGTTGTAATGATGATCTTGCTTGTCTGGGACAATGTGCTGGACTCCTACAACATTGTGGGCAAGTTTTTCTGCGGCTTCCCCGCTGCGGTGACGTGACCGGCTAGATGCAATCATTTCTATGGAGATGGGTGCCCCCGATGCTGAGGTGACAATTTACCTATGTGCAAGACATGTGTACTTAGACTATGGTATATGTTCCTGTCTCCACCAGGGTGTCTGATGTAGACAGGACATGTATTTCAGCGTGACAGTGGTGTGTTGTTGTTGTACAGGGGTTGTATGTGTTACTGACTTACCTGCGGTGTTGACCGCGACGGCGTCTTATCTACTGGTAGTAGATCAGGTACAGCAGCGGAACGGCTTGTAGAGCAGGATCCATGACGGCCAGGAACGTGTGGAGGTGTCTCAGACTCGAGTTTCTATCTCCGCAGTTGTGCTTCTGCCATCTCCGATGAGCTGGTTTCTCCGCCGCGTTATGATCCGCACGCCGGGCTTTCTCTATTGGCTTTCTCCCACACCGTTGCGGAACGAAAAATCTGGAGGATCCGGAAACACTGCGACGGACGGAAAAAGGGCTATCTTTGCCCATTGTAATATGGCGGTCGCGATGACCGCCGCAAGAGTGACTAAATGGACGTTTTCCGCCACCACCAGCATCGCGGAGGTGCCTACAACCGCCATCGTAATCAGCCCCACTGTGTAGAGACTGTCCAGTGAGACCCAGATTGGTATACAGAGGCTAAAGTAGATAATACTAACGCTCTATTTGTGGTAGTGTGGACAAGCAGTCAGGCTTATCAGAGGGTAGTGCTAAGCACTTGTTGTTCTCACAGTGGCAATAAAGCAGAGCCCAATTTGCAAAAATAACATCGATTTTTATGTAATTTTTCAGACCAAGAACTTTGTTCTACAGTACTCTTTAAGATATGATTTTTTTGAGTTCGCAAAATAAATCACCTTTGTGCGCAATTACGCACCATTGAAGTCAATGGGAGAAAATAGAAAAATGAATATAAAATCACACAGTTGGATCTCACCTTCTGAGTACCAAGTCTAGGCCCAATGTTCCACCAGCGGATTCTCTGGAGCATGCCGAATTCGGCCAGGAGCAGGGTGCTGAGGTTCTTTGATAGCTGGTGTGCTACAAAGAAGGGGGCCACTTGAAAACACACTGTACAAGGGGACTTAAAAGTAGGGGTGGGCTAAACTTACGGACTTCCACTATGCGGAATTCTGCTGAGTTGCATAAATACTCTGTGGAATTCATCGGAGTTCCGCTCCGCACTAGCCATAACCTCTCCATTCCTTGTCCTGGTACTATTCGTTAACTCCATGATGTACCTGGACTTAATAAGCTTCTTTGTATCTTACTCCTAGGACTTCCCCAGGGAAATCGGAGTAATGAAAAGAAACAGGAGAAGATGCATGGTGTAACAGGAACCTGGGGAGTTTTGTAGGAGTCATGTTCTAGGAAGTTATTTGGTGAACAGATGGTGCTTACTGATGCCGGCGTTTCTTAAGGCAGTGCTGGGAAGGGATTCCCTGGGCGAATGCACTCTTTTTGAGCACTGGCTTTCCCCCGCGGATGCTTTGCATGGTAGATTCTGAGCATAGTGGGTATGCGTAAGCTTTCACTTCTGCCACAGCGTGATCAGGCAGAAAGTTATTATATAAAGGCTGGGTGCAGGAATGTGTTGAAGGCTTCTCCTATGAGCAGATTCTTTGGCTGTTATTATAGCTCTTGTGTTGGCATTTTGGGGAAACATAAGGCTAAGAGACACCGCTGGAAGAACCAAATCTCCTTATGTTGTATGTCCATTAGCAATAGTGTTTATTTGTGCACATAAGCGGCGGAATACGACATTCTCAAAGCACCATAACATCCAGATTATACCATGCACAGAAGAAAACCCTCATCAAGCCAATCAATACCAATGTGCAACCCCAGCACTGGGTTCTCTTTGACCCTGCTCCAGGACCAAGAAACCAACCTCCTCCTACCATGACACCATCTTACAAGTCCCCAGTGGAGCTCGAGGGATCGGGTTGGAAGGGTCATTGCTTCACACAAGCTCATCATAGGTGCACTCACCAGTACTGGCGCTGGCTCGGGGCGGCCTCGGCAACCTTAAAGGGGAAGCATCTGGTCCTCCAACTGTATACCCCCTCATGAGATGTCATCTTCTACTCTTGTGTGACGTACTCCGGCGGCACTCGTGCACCGTCATCTTAAAGCTGTCTACCCTCATATGACGCCACCTGCACTGCCCAGCACCCTTGTATTACTGGGTGCTTGTGGCATCATTGTTCGGGCTTCTAGGCCCTTGCCATCGGGGGTGTCACTACAGAGGGGCCTTGTTACACTCAGCGTTTCTCAGCCCAAGGGCCTGGACGCTTTCCTGGCGTGTCACGGCACATCTGCACATACGATGCATGTGCTGCTGCATTCCCCACCTATCCTTAGCGTTTCATTTCCCCCGCCTTCTGTAGATACAGAAACTTCTCATTTGTGACTCTAGTAAAATGTGTCTGAGGAGAGTGTGAGTGAGAACAGCCAACCAATCCGAAGTGATGCTGTCAGTACAGGGGCTGTACGACCAGCAGAGAGGTGGACCTATAGAGCTGGGAGAACTGAACCCTGCAGTATGTTCCTGAGGCAGAGACTGACAACGCCTTGGACATCCTGTCTTCAGCTGGAGCATAATTACTGTCTCTCATCATTCAGGACATAACTGCACATCAGCAGCAAACAAGTAATCTCTAGGGGTGGGCTGGCGCCAGAAAAATCCATTCGTGCTCCAAGTTGAGGGAAAAGTGAAAAAACTTTGCATGCTCTGCCGGCGGAGCGAAGTTCACTGCCCACCCCTACTTAAAGGTAAGTCCGGGTTGTCCCACTCGAGGGAGCAGGTCGCAGGGCCTGAGGACCACTTGAGCACAGCTGGTTTGTTGATACCCAAGCCGGGCAGGCTGAGTGCAGAGCAGATAGGTCAGCCAGGTGACTCACGTCAAGTTGTCCTCATGGTCATGAGCAGGCAGCTTAGAGAGGCACTCACGAAGTGGGTCTCTAGAGGTCATGACGTCCCTCGAAGGGTGCTTGCTTCCTGGGCAGTTGGAGTCCGGATTGGACTCTTCATCTCGGTGTATGCTGCAGAGGGTCCGGTACCCCAGGTATTGGTGCGGAATGTGTCCGGTAGATCTTGGTGTCTCTACACTTGAAGGGGAGGCAGATTTGATCCTCCGGGTCTGGTGTACCACTTTTTTTTTCTTCTTTTTTTTTAAATATTCTTTTTATTAAACATTTGTGACAGTACAGTGAGGTAGATCGCGAAGCCATATAACATTCAAATATGACAGTAGTACAATGGCGATTAAATGCAGTGTTGCAAATTGAACACATCACCCCTACGACCCTAGCTCGAGTCAAGGTCATTTCCCACTCCTGTCCTCCTCAGTTCCTCCGTTGGGGAAATACAGAGATCACCCCTCGACACATTCCATTTGGCCCACTTTCAATCCCATTTCTTAGGACAGCCCCTGCGTTTAAATACTTCTTTCTCTGCAATCATTGCACTATCCATGTCATTTGCCCACCTCCGATATGTTGGCAAGTCTTTAGTTCCCCAAGTCTGAGCAATGTTTCTCTTGGCAAGGGTGAATCCCAGCGAGACCCATGTCCGCTCTGTCTGAGTTAGGTCAGTGGCCTCCCATATGTTTAGTAGGCAGAGTCGTGAAGAGCTGGTGATATCCTTCCCACCCACCTCCTTGAGTGTGGAGACAATTCTCTCCCAGTATGGGCGGATATTTGGACAGTCCCAAAGCGTGTGGAAGAATGTGCCTTCCTCGGCGCACCTTCTAAGGCACCCCGGGTCAGGTCTTCGTCCCCTTTTAACCAGTGTACCTGCTGAGAGATACGTTCTGTGTAGGATTTTTAGTTGGATTAGCCAAAGTCGCATTGGAATAGCCACCTCCTTGGGGGAAGAAAGTGCCTCCTGCCAATCGTCATCTTCTAAATACCCAATATTTGTTTCCCACAGCTGCCGGAGACGTACTAGTGGGTCCGGCTTGTTATTAATCAATTTACGGTAGGTAAGGGATATTGCTTTACGTAACATAGGCTCAGATAGGAGTCTATCCTCTAACGGAGATGCCTCGGGTAGGGCCTCGCCACTCGTCACTGCGGTAGTTATGGCATGGCGTATTTGCAAATATTGGAACATCTCCGACTCATGCAGTTGATACTCTACTTGTAGGTCGCTAAATGGGACAATCTCGTTTCGTTTCCAAAGATCACCAACCGAGGAGATGCCGATCACGTCCCATTTGTCGAAGCTCGGGCATTTACTAAGCATGCCGAGTTGCTCGGCCTCCCATAAAGGAGTAGCCAGCGTTATTTTCTTATGCCACCCCAGTGTTTTTGTGGCTCTGTGCCAGAGTGCAACTGTTTGGGCTGTGGGACCTGTGAGGCGTTGGCGTCTGGGGTTAGAATAAAGTGCCCTTCGAAAACCACCCGGACTCATTAACCATTTGTCTGTTTGATACGCCGGTTCAGACGGCGAGGCGTAAACCCATTGATTAATAACTGCAAGCTGGGAGGCCCAATAATATTGTTTGAGGTCGGGCAATGCGATGCCTCCATCGTACCACCCTCTTGTCAGTTTGTGTGTCGCGATACGTGGGTTTTTCCCGTCCCACAATAGAATTCTAACTTTGTTCTCTATGCTTGTGAAGTAGGTATCTGGGACCTTGTAAGGGGTGTTCTGCAATACATACAAAAATCGAGGTAGCACCAGCATTTTAAACAGCGCTTCCCTGCCTACAACGGTCAGGGGCAGGGAGCGCCAATGGAGCACATCATTATGGAGTCTGGTCAGGGGGGCCTTAAGATTGGCGTCATAAGATTGGGAGGGTTGCGGGGTTATATATATACCTAGATATTTAAATCCATCTGTAGCAACCATGACGGTTATATCCTCGGGCAACCGTGGTAAGGGGCCCTGAAGCATAAATAGTATGGATTTTGTCCAATTAATAGTATACCCTGAGTGGGTGCCAAAAATTGCAAAAATGTGAAGGATCCTGTGTATTGAGGTCGAGGGAGCCGCAACGTATAATAAAACATCATCGGCGTAGAGGGAGATTCTATCTTCGTGGCGTTCGGTCCATTTTAGCCCCCTGATCATGGGGTCGCCCCTAACCCAGGTTGCTAATGGTTCCAATATCAGGGCAAACATAAGAGGCGACAAGGGGCAGCCCTGCCTGGTTCCCCGCTCTAGTCGGAATCGCCGGGAGATATGCTGATTTACGACTATTTGGGCAGACGGCACAGTGTAGAGTAGTTTCACCCACTTTATGAATATGGGGCCGCAACCCATGCGCTCGAGGAGAGCAAATAGGTAAGGCCATTCGATTGAGTCGAATGCCATTTTTGCATCCAATGACAGCAGGGCGGCATCTTCTTGGATAATGTTAATCCTCCCCATCACCCCATGGAACCTCCTAAGGTTGAGCGCTGTATTCCAGCCAGGCATAAAGCCTGATTGATCCGGGTGTACAAGCTTACAGATAATAGGAATTAACCGGTTGGCCAACAATTTAGCGAGGATCTTAACTTCGGCAGTTAACAGTGAGATTGGGCGATAGGAGTCACACTTCATCGTTGGTTTGCTCGGCTTGTGTATAATGACCACCGAGGCCAGCATCAAGTCAGTGGGCAGGGATTCCTTCTGGTAACTTTCTAAGTACATGGCTAGGAGAGCAGGTGTTATTTTGGAGGTCACTAGTTTGAACAGCTCTATTGGGCGCCCATTGGGTCCCATGGCTTTCCCCGATTTCATCCCTCATATGGCAAGTGACACTTCCTCCTCTGTAGGCTCGCACTCCAAGGAGTCGCGGTCCTCCGGGGCAAGGGTATTGACAGGAATGGTGGCCAGGAGATCCCTGGAGTCAGTGAGGGTGGTGGTGGCAGTGGAGGAATATATTGCGGCAAAGTGGGAAGCGAAAGCCTCAGCAATCTGTTGCGGATCGCTCAACAGCTCTCCGTTATCCCTCTCAATGAGGGGCACCCATCTCTGCGCAGCTTCCCGCCTCTCAAGCCAAGCGAGCAATTTGCCCGTTTTGTCACCCATTTCGTAGACTTTGTGCAGAGTGGCATTCTGTTTTGCTCTAGCGGCCTCCGATGCGAGCTGACGGTAATCTTGTTGTTTCATATTAAGAGTGTGCGTAGCTAGTTCGTCATCCGAGTGTGCCACCGTGTCCTCTAGCCCCTTAATCTCATGCTCTAGGGCCTCCAACAGCGCCCTCAGCTCCTTCTTGTGACCTGCCATTAGTGAGAGTGCTTGACCTTTAATAACTGCGCCAAAAGCCCCCCATAGGATCTGTTGGGAATCTACTGTGTTTGTGTTTTCAATGAAGTAGTGGTCCACCCCTTTTAAAATTTCAGTCTTGACGTGCGGAATCTTCAAACACCATGGATTGATCGTCAGGGTAGTGTGTCTATTTGCATGTGGCAGTGTTATCTGGGTAAGGACAGGAGATTGATCGGAAATGCCGCGTGCCAAGCACCTAGCTTCAGTAAAATTAGATAGATCGCCAACATTTGTGAGCAGATGGTCGATTCTGGACTGGCTACCATGGGCGCCTGAGTGAAATGTAAAGTGGCGCAGAAGGGGATTAAAATGCCGCCAGAGATCGACTAGGGCAAAGGCTGAGAGGAAATCCATCATTTGTGAGGTGTCGTGTGGTTCACGTCTAGGCGGACGTCGGTCAACTTGACCATCCACCATCAGGTTAAAATCACCTCCCAGCACCAGGATACCCGCGGGGAGGTCAAGCAAAAACTTGCCCAGGTCGGCTAGTGTAGTTTTTTTAATTGCAGGTGGGACATAGATCGACAGTGCATTAAGTGGCCTCCCTTCCCATGACCCAGCCACCGCAGCAAATCTCCCCTGGGTGTCGACCCATGTGTTGTTTATTATGTATGGGCATTGCTTGCGAATTAGGATACCAGTCCCTCTCGAACCAGAAGTGAAGCCCGCATGAGCAGCCAGTCTATAACCCATCTATCTAAAGCCTTACATTTGCTGCCTATAAAGTGTGTCTCTTGCAGTAGGACAATGTCGGGGGTCTGCCGCTTGAGGTATTGGAGCACTACGCTTCTTTTTAATTTGTCCCCCAACTCATTGACATTCCAAGTGATGACCCAGAGCGTTCTATTCATATTATGGTCAGACATAGTGCTTTCGGGTGATTCGGGTCGCCCCTCGCTCAGGGCGTGTGTGCAAATGCCAAGCGTTGGTGCGAAACTAACGGAAACTCCGAATGCCTTTGCATCAATGACGTCACATCCCTCACTGCTATCACAACAATACAATTACAATGACTAACAGAACAAATCCCCCCCCCCCAAAACGTCCCATCCCCTCCCCCCTCCCTGCCTCCCTGCATTGCGGGCTCTGAACCACCCGCCACCCCAAACATGCAGAGCACCTATCGCCCACCCTTGGAATATTAGGGAACGTGATCCAACCTCATTCCCTAGGTCTCTCGCTATTAAGACTGTATGCAACATCATTTTAGTTAAAACAAGTAAATATCTGTACCCCATAGCAGGATGCAACTATATCTTCAAGGTGTCCAGTACTTGCGCCAAGTAACGACAGAGTCCGGGTATGTTGCAGAGCAACGCCAGACTAAGCTGTTAGCAAGGCACAGGCCATGGGAGTCTGAGATAGCTGGCTATACCAAGGTCACTCAATGTTCAATCCGTCTGGTTCGACTCCGGCGAGCCTCGCGCTGTAGTGGTTTCCATCGGGGGTCTCTCTTAGCGGCCTGTCCTGTCTTTGTTTCCACTGCCACGGTTCTCTTTGCGGTTTTGCTTTCCGACAGTGCGCCATCCATTGAGCCAGTCCCATGCTTCCTCCAGACTAGTGAAAAACCATGTCTTTCCTTCAGATTCGACACGTAGCTTTGCCGGAAACAACATGACGTATTTAATTTCTTGATCATGCAGGGCCCGTTTCACCTCCAGGAAGCTGCGGCGCTGTCTTTGCACTTTCAGAGTGAAGTCCGGAAAAAATGTTATTTTGCTGTTGTCAAGGCTAACCGGGGGGGCCGTTCTCGGTGTGGAGTATTATATCCCTGTCCCGAAAATTAAACACTCTTGCAAGGATGGGTCGGGGGGCGCGCCGGGTTTTGATCTTCCGCCCGGTACTCTATGTGCCCTCTCGATTGAAAAATAGTTAGACAGGCCCTTGGGTTGGAGATGTTGCATCACCAATTCCTCCATGAACAGATCCACCGCCTGCCCCTCCGCCCATTCCGGCACCCCCAGTATGCGGATGTTATTGCGCCGCATCCTACCTTCGTAGTCGTCAAGTTGGCGTTCCATTATGTCTTGGCCAGTATGAAGATCTGCAACTTGGCTTTTAAGGAGGGTGGTGTCCGTTGTTAAGGCCTTGGTTGCAGATTCTACCTCTTTAACGCAATCATTCATGTTCCACATGTCGGCTCTGATCAGTGAGACCTCTGACGCTACGGTATCGATCTGGTTTTCTAGGGATAAACGCACGGTCGTTATGGCCACCAAAATGTCCTGCAGCGTGGGCTCTTGCTGGTCCCCTGCTGGTTTTGCGGTTGCCTGGGCGTCATCTTGGCCCTTCTGCCAGGCATATTTATCCAACTTTGCTTGTATTGCGTGGCGGCCGCCACGTCTGCTCGCCATTTTCTGTGCGGCAAGTGGTATATTAACACTGGTGAAATTCAGGCCGTGCTGGCTACTAACCGCCGCCTGCTCGAGGGCCGAGGCCCTGTCCGGCCTGTCGGGATTCACCAGCTAGGCCTCTGTGGATCAGCGGCCCAGGTTATCTTGTCCTCAGTCCCATGGAGGGAGGCAGCTAATTGTGCGCTGCACGATGGTTAGTCCCCACTACGGTGTTCGCACCCCGGTCGGCACCGGAGGTGTGCTTGTTGCTCCACCGCACCTTAGTGGCTGCTAGAGTCCCGGGCGCCACCCACGGGAGTCAGAGCGTGGTGTTAATGGCGGCCGCCGGCCACCCAGATCGGAAGCAGGAATTCCGCCGGGCACAGTGGATTCTCGGTGGTCACGGGAGCCGGCCCTCAGGAAGCAGGCAATAGTGCGCTGTACAAGGTCGCTGCCCTGCCTGCTCCTTACTTGAGTCACGGTCTCTTTTCCGCCCGAGTCCCGGGCGCTCCCCGCGGGAGTCGAGGGATGAGTCGTATGGTGGCCGCCAGCCGCCCGGAGCGGAAGTAAGGAGCCAGCGCGGTGATGTTCTGGTGATTGCAGGGGCCGGCACACCGAGGAGCAGGTCGAGCAGTGTTTCTGGACTCCGCCGTCACCCCCGCGGTTAGAGGCGCCTTACTTTGACCGCGATCGCGGTGGCTGCAACAGTAGTCGTCTGGGCCGGGCTGTGGCGCACTCCGCGCCTCACCGCTGCCGATCAGGCGAGGGCTCTGCTTACGCACATTTAATTTCTGCGTTCCCGGTGCACTGGACTCCAGAGTTGTTGGGGACTGCGGTTCCGCAGTTTCCACGAACTTATTCTCGGGGCATGATGTTTTTTAACGGATATTGAGGAGTGGTGCGTCGGAGCCGAGCTAACGCGCTGCCATTTCCTTCGGCAGTTGGCCATGCCCCCCTGGTGTACCACTTTTGGTTTAGGTGCTATATCAGAGTCCCCGGGGAGCAGCAAGTCTGGAAACCGGATTCTGGCGTTCGGTGCCTGCGGACTGCAGGGGAGTAGTACCTCTACTGCAAGGGAGTTCTTTGGTGATTTGTTGATGGCTAGCGGTGCTCCGGGGTTCTTGGAGGCCTCACAGTTGCAGGACGTGACAGCACTCCACGATTGTTAATGTTAAAAATGATTTGTAAAGCGCGCGTACACCGATTGGTTTCATGGCGCTGTGCTAGGACTTGGCCGTTTCCAGTGGAGAAGTTATTTGTGGGCCTGTACAAATAGCCTGGTTTTAAGGGACTTCCTGAAGCTCAGAAGGTCAGTGCTCAGATTGTCGAGTCCTTGAGGCAGCAGGCAGGGTTTGGCGCCAAGTTTCTGCAACAGGTCTTCAGTCCTCGGGTCAGCAGCTCTTCTTAGTCCTTATCTTCTATGTGTCCATCGAATCTAAGTTGCAAGGTCCATGGATGCCACCTAAATACTAAATTTAGGCATGTTAAAGAGAGTGACAGGTAGTAGCCAATGGGCTACCTTCCTTTAGGGTGTCTACACCCTCTAAGTGACCACTTCCTCTGGGAAGGGGCATTATCCTAGCCCTGATAGGTTGGATTCCTGCCATCCCAAGATGGAGGAATTGGAAAAAGTCATGTCCACTTCACCTACCCCACCTTAAGGCTGGTGCTGGCTGCATAGTGGGCACACCTTCTAATTTAACTAATTTTCCTGCCTGTCCTCCTGCCAAATGTGGACCAGGAAAGGGGGGTTGGCATCCTCCACTATCTGGAGCTGCCTGGGTTGCATTTCAAAGGTGCCATTGCCTTTGAAGCTTTCCGCCCTGGAAGGCCATCCTGGCCTGGATGAGGTGTGAAGCACCTTCGCCCAGAGCAGGTTTTGTTCCTGGCCTCTGGGAGTGTAGGCTCTCACCCCATGAGGTCATAAACATGTCTGGTGGTGGCAGGCTGGCTAAGTCTAGTCAGAGACCACACCAGTGCTTGGTAGGTTTTCAGGGGACCCTTCAAAGGGTCTCCTTTGTGCATTTATTAATAAATCCAATACTGGCATCAGTGAGGATTTATTAAGATGAGATATTTGGTACCAAACATCTTAGGGTACAGTGAAGCCATCGTGGAGGTAGGAAACTTGTAATGACAAGTATCCAGCCCATGTACTCTCTATGGCTTCCCTGTGCACTTACAATGTCCAAAAATGGCTCAGATGGTTGGGTGTGGCTTGGAGCCAAGCATGGCAGACGCGGCTCTGTAGAGCTCCGCCGGCTCGTACCTGATCAGAGCCATTATCCTGCTGGAATCCTGGTCCCTGATGCCACCGCTGCGGAGACTCTGCTGCGGAACGTGCCGAGACCCTCTGGGCGAACTCTGAAGCCGGTGGAGTACTCCGACGCTCCGAGTCCGGCACCGACGCGGAGGCTGCGAGACGGCGCGTGGCAGAGGTGGGGCTGGGCCGCGATCCCCAGGCGGCCTCTGATGCGACTCTCGCCCAGCGGCTGTCCTCGCCCAGCGGAGCCCCAGGTCAGTGCAGTGTGAAACCCTGAGGGGCAGAGGAGGCCTGTTCCGGTACAGATCCGGCGGCTTGCCCGAGTCGGGCCTCCGGCGTGGCTGCGGCGGCCCCTGCCCCACCTCCTGAGCGTTGCTGGTGATCAGGAAACCCTGAGGCCTACAAGACCCTGACGGGGCCTGGAACACGGTGGGGCCCGCGGCGCTCAGCGCCATTCGTACAAGCTGATTGGGGCGATCTATTTAGCCAGACAGCGGATCCATCTGGGCTGGGGCCGAGGCTGTGAGGTGGGGCGCCGGGGGCCCAGACCGCGGAGACGGCCCTGGCTCGTTCGTGCTCTCCGCGCGGCTGAGGCGATGCCGGCGGACTGAGACCCTGGGGGCCGTGTGCTGTGCGCTGTCCTTTGGGGGCCGGCCCTCGGAGTTGGGCCTCTTGCTGTCGACCCCATGCTGGGACCCCGTGGCCTCTAAGCAGCGTACGACTCCCCGCGACCACTCGACGCCCAGGGGAACTCCTTCCTTCTGTCTACCGCGTGTGGCGGAGTGTGAGGCTGGGGCCTAGACCAACTATAGCACTGTGACTACAGGGAGCTCTGGTGACACCCTCCCGACGCTGCGAAGTCCGCTCTTACCTGCCGCCGTCGGCTGCGCTCCGGTGGGGCCCACCCTCCCGCACGCATCCTCTGCCGCAGCGGGCTTGAGAGAATTCCCCCGGCCTACATCCCCGCGCGGCGATGGGCAAAGACAAACCAGGCGCGGGGGCCCCCAAACAAAACACCATGGACCACTATACCACCACAGCTACCGGAAAAGACAATGCCGAGACCGTGTCTTCAGACACCGCGACACTCCTAGCGGCCATCAACCAGTCGCGAACGGCTCTAGAGGCCCAGATCGGGGCCGTTGGCTCAGAGGTGTCAGGTGTCATTCCTCCGTCAAGACCTCCGAAAGGTGGTGGACCGGATCACGGAGGCGGAGACCCGGGTCTCCACGGTGGAAGACACAGTATCCGCCCTTCAGAAGCAGGTAGACAGACTTACAACAGTCTCACGGGAGCTCGCATCTAGAGTCGAAGACGCGGAAGGTAGAACCCGGCGCAACAACATTCGCCTGGTGGGCTTCCCAGAGGGATGCGAGGGTACCTCCATGGACACTTTCCTCTCGGACTGGCTCATGACCCTCCTGCCGCCCGAGGTCAGGTCCTCCTGCTTTGTGGTCGAACGGGCCCATCGAGCTCTGGACGAAGAAGCCTCCTCCTGGAGAACGTCCGAGGCCGGTG
The DNA here is from genome assembly GCA_963921515.1 of Calotriton arnoldi. Classification (NCBI taxonomy): domain Eukaryota; kingdom Metazoa; phylum Chordata; class Amphibia; order Caudata; family Salamandridae; genus Calotriton; species Calotriton arnoldi. The sequence goes on along the minus strand of CAWUFW010015380.1, from coordinate 10,789 downwards.
ATCGCCCGGCTTCTCAATTACGCCGACCGGGATGCGATCCTCCGGTACGCACGGCTCCACAAGGACAAAATGGTCTTTGACTCTCATCCTATCATGGTCTTTCCAGACTACACCCGGCTGGTGCAGCAGCAGTGACAGTCCTTCGTTGAGGCCAAGCGACGGATTCGCGACCTGAACATTTCGTATGCGCTGCTGTTTCCCGCTCGCATGAAGGTAATCCACAACGCCAAGACTCTTTTCTTCAACACACCGGAGGAGATCTTTGCCTGGACGAACGAGAGACATACTCTTAAGCCTCATTCGCCGCCGCCGCTGGATTTGGACTCCTCACATGGCTCTCATCGGAGCGGCCGGCAAGACAATCACGCAACAGCAAGACGCCACCGGTCCCGTTCCAACTGGCGAGCCAAGGGCCACTCGGAAACTGCCGACTGACCCTGCTCTGATTGTGGGACATCTGTTCTCTCTCCATTCCTTGTGATCAGGGTCCTGCAGCGGGGTCTCATGATGGGCAATGTTGAATTTCAAGGTGTTTGGGCCAATTCCACCCGCTCTGAAGGGTATATGCCACAGTCCGCCCTGGACGTGTAAGAAATGTTGGGTAATGTTGGGCGGGGGGGATCCATTTGGGGAACCGCTTGAGTCATCCTGTTGGGGGCTTAGGTCAGGATTTCACAGCGACAGATACTTCACGTTCTGGGAAGTATTGGGGTGGGGGAGTGAGGGAGGGAATGTGGGGTTTCAGTTTTTTTGTGGTTATTGTTATTGTTTGTTCTGCGCACCAGACACACGACCATCTACTGCGGCACCACCACACTGCCAGTCGATACACACCAGGACACTAAGACATGGCACACGACTCACGTAACACTCCAGCCGGGGGAACTCAATATTCTGGCATGGAATATACGGGGACTCCTAAACAAGGTCAAACGAGGGGCGGTACTCCAACTGGCAAAGCGGTACTCGGCTGATATCCTGCTATTGCAGGAAACCCACCTACTTGGCACTAAAGCCCCCTGCCTATCCAGATTTGGGTTTGCCACGGTGTACCACTCTGGTTTCACAAGGGGCGCCCGCGGCATGGCGATACTTATTCACCACCAAGTGCCATTCCAGGTAACGCGCCATTGGTTAGATCCAGGGGGACGCTACACGATTATCTCCGGCACCTTAGCGGGGGAACAGATCACAATAGGGAGTATTTATGCTCCTCCTCCACTAGGTCAGACATTTGTAGACAAACTAACACAACTCTGGGGAGACCTTCCAGGGGGCTTGATGATCCTGGGCGGTGACTGGAATGACATTATGGCCCCTCGGGACAGGTGGCGTGCACTCCCGCTCGATACATCCCCTCCTCAATCCAAATTACAGACCTTAGCGCACACACTGGGCTGGGCAGACTCTTGGCGGGCTTTCCACCCCTCAGAGGCGGGGTTCACCTACGCCTCCTCCGTCCATCCCACCCTCTCACGGCTAGACTATCTGTTCCTCCCCCATAGCTACATCCACAGGGTATCTCACACCTCCATTATGCCCCGAGGCCTCTCTGACCATTCCCCGATCCAGCTCAAGCTGCACCTTCAGACTCGTCGGGCCCCCCGTCGATGGCGTATGTCCCCGTGGTTTCTCCGCAGCGTGGACTATCAAGAAATGCTCCTACGCGCCATACAGGACTACCTCAGCTTTAATGTGGGTTCCACATCGTCTCTGGTTTCCCTTTGGGAGGCCCTTAAACCTACGGTTAGGGGGGCTGACATTAGCTTTCACTCCGGAGAAAAATGCCGGCGCCTGGAACAGACGGAGGAATTGGAAGACCGGCAGGTTCGCCTGCAAGCTCAACTGGTAGAGGGATCCGACCCTGGCACCCGCCGGAATCTCCTTCATGTCCAACAACAACTTCATCAGCTGCACACGGATGCCGCCAAAGAGGCTTGGCTGGCGACTCAATACAGAATCTATCAGTGGGGCGATAAGTCTAGTCAGATGCTCCATAGACTATGTCAGTCTCGGCTGTCCCCGGCCCCAGTCCCATTCTTGAAGTCCCCTGAGGGAGATCTCTGTTCCTCTCCTGAGGCGGTGGTCCAGGCATTCGCCCGGTATTACACGGCTCTATATGAGGAGCGTGAAGTGATAGCGGCACCCCTGATTGATGCCTTCTTAACTGACATACCACCCCGTCGTCTATCTGACGACGTGCGCGATGCACTAGACAAGCCCATCACTCTAGATGAGTTACAGGCGGCTCTATCGAATATGCACCCGGGCCGCACCCCGGGCCCAAATGGGTTTCCAAGTGAGTTTCTAAGTCGCCATATTACCATTCTGGGACCTCATTTATTAGGAGCACTACACGAAGCACTGGAGCAACACATCCTACCACCCGATTGGCGACACGCCGAGATCGTGGTCTTTCTCAAACCCGGTCGTCCTCCGGACGATCCGGGCTCATACCGCCCTATCTCCCTATTAAACATTGAGCCTAAATTGCTGGGTAAGGTCTTGGCCGATCGCCTCCGTACCTGCATTCAAGATCTGGTGCACCCGGATCAGTCTGGCTTTATGCCGCAGCGTTCCACTAGACACAACATCAGGCGGGTCCACAATGCCATTGCCGAGGCCCTGCGCCTGGGCCATCCTGCGGCGCTCCTATTGGCAGATATCGATAAGGCATTCGATTCCCTGAGCTGGACGTACCTTTTTAAACTCCTAGCTGCCCTCAATCTGGGGCCCCGGTTCTTAGCATATGTGAAGCTTTTATACACGGACCTCACGGCCTCGGTTCGTACGGCCGGGTGCTGCTCTGCCCCCTTTCCGATACGTAGGGGCACTCGTCAGGGGTGTCCCCTGTCCCCACTTTTATTCGCCTTAGCGATCGAACCTTTGGCCGCATGGGCGCGCTTCGACTCTGTTGTCAGAGGGCTAGACTGGACGCCGGAATACTCGGACAAGTTCGCGCTTTACGCCGACGATGTCCTGTTTTTTATGTCCGACCCCTGGTTCTCTGGGCCCCGTGTCCTCCAGATTCTCCGTATATTTGGGGAGACCTCCGGTCTCTGTGCTAATCCATCTAAATCCACACTATTCCCCATTCACGGGGACCAGCGAAGCCAGGCGTGGGCATCACAATTGCTCATCGCGGATACAGACCTTAAGTACCTCGGGGTCTATGTCACTCGCTGCCCTGAGGATGCCTGGTCGCGCAACATAGCCCCGCTGCTCCCCGTCGTCCAAGATGAGACAACGATTTGGTCCCAGCTGCCCCTCTCCCTATACGGCAGATCCGCAATTTTAAAATGGTATCCCTTCCCGCCTACTCTACCGACTCCAGAATTATCCGTACCCTATTCCCCGTCGTGGTTCCTACAGGTTAATGCTCTATTGAACAGATTCCTATGGCAAGGAGGCGCGATTCGTGTGGCGCTCGCAACCTGCATACAGTCCACGTACTGCGGGGCATAGTCCACGTACTGCGGGGGCATCGCGGCGGCGGATGTTCGTGCGTACTATTGGGCCTCACATCTCCTAGTGGTTAATGAATGGTGGTACGGCTCCCATGCAGATCCGGCTCTACGCCGTGGAACGGTCAACCATGGATGGCACTCCCCTGCTCCAACTCTTGTACAGCAGCTCTCCCCTGACGGCGCTTCCCCCTGCCTGCAGAGTAGTCATTCAGATATGGAGACGGGCGGTTAAGGCTATGGGCTGGTGGGGTACGCTGACTGGTGCCACTCCTCTTTGGAGGGTACGTTTCTCCGGCCAGTCGCGTCACTGGCGGGGTTTCGCAGATGGGATGACATAGGCATTTCTACCCTAGGTGATGTGATGCAGGGGACCACTCTCAAATCCTTAAAAAAATTACAGGCAGAATTCGCTCTCCACAAATCACAGTTCCACCGCTTTTTACAGCTCAGACACGCATTGACCCCCTTGATTAGACAGCTGGAATCACTACCGGAGTTCCATCCGCTGGAGGGGCGCTTACTAATGGGGGACCTGGAGGCCCATAAAATTAGGCAAATTTATCAAACTCTCACGACACACTCCAAGACCACCATTCACGGCACCCGGGCAGCTTGGGAGGCAGATCTACCCAGCTTGACAGATGACGATTGGGCCGAGGCGATAGCCAGTCCTCGAGGTGCTGCCGTCTCCACTAGATATCGACTCATTCAATTCAAATACCTCCACAGGGTGTATTACACTCGTCTCCGCCTTTGGAAGATGGGGGCAGTCCCGTCTCCGGCCTGTCTCCGCTGTGGCACAGATGAGGGGTTGTTTTTACATACAGTGTGGAGCACTACAGCCCTTCTGGTCTGGGGTGCTCTCTTGCATGGGGCGTGTTCTGGCATGGGATATCCCGTCTGACCCTAGACTGGCGCTTTTGCACAGCACGGAAGACATTGGGGGGAACAGGTACAAACAACACTTACTCTTTCTGGGTCTCACCCTGGCCAAGCGGGACATAGCACAACATTGGAAAGATACGTCCCCGCCATCTGTATCTAATTGGAAAAAGGCCCTAGACAGATGTATGTTGGCGGAAGTTGCCGTGTTTCAGGCTAGAGGATGCCCACAGAAACATGGGAAGATCTGGGCCAAATGGGCGAAGTTCCGGGGTATAGACCTCTCCCTGGTGTTACAGCCTGCCATTCGAGACCCCATAGAACGACTGGTGGTAAATGACCTGCCTGTGTAAAATTTGGTGCTACTGGGATGCTGTGAGATATTCCTTTTGTGTATACAGTTTATGGTGCTTACAAGTGGGTGGTGCGTGCGCAGGGGGGGGGGCGATCCAGGGGTTCTTGTGGTCTGATGTTCCGCAGACAGTTGGGGTTGGTGTTTTACTGTACCTGAGGGCCTGCCATACTGCATTTCAATTGTACTTTGTCCTCTGGGCTTTGCCCCCTTGGTACGCTGGAAAACTAATAAAATCTGCTGTTAAACTAAAAATGGCTCAGATAATGCAGGGTCATATCTGCTCATGCAGATATGTCCACACATGTGATATAGTGCACCCTGCCTTAGGGCTATAAGGCCTGCAGTAGGGGTGACTTACCTATACCTCATGCAGTGTATGTGGGCAGTTTTCAGTTTTCTCTGCACCAAGACACGCAGCCTGCAATTGCAGTTTGCATGGTCTTGGTGAGGGGTTTCTGGGGTGGCACAATTTGTGCTGCAGCCCCAGAAGATCCTCTTCAGTACCAATGCCCTAGGTACCAGGGTTACCATTTACTAGGGAATTACATGGGTTGCTGAAGTTGTGCCAATCGTGGTACAGTTTTAGGGAAGAGATCTGACCCTGGGAACCTGGTTAGCAGTGACCCAGAGCACTTTCATCTCGAAATCCCATCATACACCAGGCAAAAAGTGGTGGGCTACCCATGTCAAAAGAGGCACTTTGGTACAGTTATAAATTACATTGCAGCACTCAGAGAGTTGAGTAAACTTTGGAAGTATGGCACTTTAAGTGACACCCTTATCAGAGACCAATTAGTGCGCTGCACTAATAATGAATGTATACAGGAAATGTTGTTGGAAAGACATCCCGATCTACAAGAAGCCATAGAAATAGCCAAAATCATTGAACGTACCGCCATTTGTATAAAGGAAATCAAATCTCCTACAGAACAGGTTACAGAAGTAAAGAAAGAAAAGATAGAAAATGAACCATGTAAGCTTAAGAACTTCCCTATACACCATTCAAAAAATGTATCGGAGTCTAATAAGTTGAAATGATCTCGCTGTGGTAGCATCAATTATGTAGCTAATAATTTAAATTGTCAGGCCAGAAAGGCCACTTGCAGGAAATGTAATAAAAAGGGTAATTTCTCTAGAGTTTGCAGGGGGAAAAAAGTAGAGGATAGTTCTCAAGAAAAAAGAAAGATAGTATTTCAAGTAAATAGCAAAGAGGTGAACAACGATGGGCCTGATTTAGAGTTCGTCGGACCAGATTACTCCATCACAAATGTGACTTATCTCCTGTCCGCCGGACTGGCCGTAGTGGGCATCGGGCGTTTCCCCGGTGGGCCGGAAGGATGGGGGTGGGTTTTGTACCGGTGGGGGGTGTTTTTGTTGCTGGGGGCTGATCGGCCCCTTGTAACAAAAGCGCAGCAGCAGTGTTCCAGCCCTGGCAATTACGTCCAACAACCCCCCCCCCTCCCCACCCCGCAGCCTCCTCCTCACCGGGGCCGGTTGGACGTAATTGCCAGGGTTGGTTTGCGATCCCAGTCTGGCCCTGTTTGTTACTGGGGGCCAGGTTTGCAGTAGTTTTAAAAAGCCCTGCAGAGTTCCTTGAATATCCAACGGTTTTCAGGCAACAATAAAAGTGGTGGTGGTTAATGTACCTGCTGGAGAGAGATAGGAGTTTTGTTTAATGGCAGTTTTGACGCATCTAATGTAGCGCAGAGGGTTAATATGCCTGCTGCAAAGAGTGTGTACTATGCAGAATACAGAACAGTATTTTATGTGCATAGCTCAGTGAGTTACTGCTTTTGTCACAGAGATCATTTTGTTACTGTACAGTTCATAAATTACAACCGTAATCTAGGTTAGAAAGTTATGTTTTTTTCCCAGTCTTTCATTGTCCTAATTTTGCTAGAACAGGTTTATTTGTTCTAATAATTCTTACATCCTGAAGCAAAAGAGGCCAGTGATATAGCTGAAGGAGCTGAATACATTATTATCTAAGTCAACCCTAACCACTGTGTTACATTCTGAATCCTGAGTTTGTGCTTCTCCAGACCAAGCACTCTTAAAAAATGCCTACCAGAATGGATGACATGTGAATCCTTCACCTTGTAGACCCTTCCGTCATATGTAATACTTTCTATACACTGATTTACACGTGTATGATTCATTGTCTCTGTATGTGTGTGTGATGTAAAATGCTCTGCCACCCTACACTGGTAGGAGAGGCACTATAAAACAAATTAAATACATATGAGAGAGGGGCTGTGGAGAGATGAGAGGCACTGTTGGTGATAAATAATTGAAGAGCCCCAATAAAGATTGTCATATCCTGGTGCACTGTAAGGTAATCATTTACTATGCTTTAAATGTGCTGGAAAATGCACAATTTGTTTCCAAATTTTCTTGGAGGGAGACCCCACCCCCAAACCATTTTGTAGTGGTCAGGCTGTCCTCGCTTGGTATGCACCGTATGGGGCTGGTCTGATAAAATTTGCCAGGGCAGCTTTGGGTTCCCAGTCCGGCCCGGCTGTCCGCCGTAATACAAGTCCATTATATCCTATGAGATTTGTAATACTGTGGAAGAGATATCCTATACGTTTGTGACGGAGTAACCGGTCCGCCAAACTCTGAGGGGCCGATTCCGATCTCGGTCGGAGGCGCACCCAATACTATTCGGTCGGGAAAAAAGCCATGCGAAAGCCAGTTTCCCGACCGATCCGTACAGCACACCGAACGAGCAAGTACGATGCGCACAACAGCAAAAATCCCGGCCGAGCCGTACTCACCCAAACCAGGTCCTGTTCTCCGACCGAGGCGAATCCGGAAACGCCGAATCGAGTCGCACGGAAGGGAAAATGCAGCCCCGTCCGGCCGGACAAGTACGATGCGCTTCCGTACGCGCCGAACCCGTCGCTACGCACGGCACGTCAAAGCATCCGGGAGAGGCGCACATAAGCTCCGAATCGCGCCACAACACGATCCACGGCTACGAGACGAACACAGCACAGACGAGGACGACGCGAAGCGACGAGGACGAAGCGAAGCGACGAGGACGAAGCCAAGCGACGAGGACGACGCGAAGCAACGAGAAGGACGAACGACACGAACCAACCATGAATCCCTTCGTCCCGATCATACCAATATTCTACATCTACTACCGGAACAGGCACGGACGCGTACGGCGCAGAAGGTAAGTCAGACACCAACCACAAAAACACATACAACACGTACACGACACATCACACACATACACTGGGAATCTGAATATACTTACACCAGCAGCACCATAGGGGCGGGATGCCCATCACCAATGCCACATATGCACACAGGGGCCTGAATGCGCGCCACCACCCCAACCCAGGGGGCTGGATGCCAACCACCACAACCACCCTTAGCCAGGGGGTGCCAGATGCCCACCACCACTACCACCCTTAGCCAGGGGGCTGGATGCCTACCACTACTACCACCCTCACCCAGGGCGGGCTGGATGCCTATCACCACCCTTAGCCAGGGGGCTGGATGCCTACCACTACTACCACCCCACCCAGGGGGCAGGATGCCCACCACTACTACCACCCTCACCCAGGGGGCAGGATGCCCACCACTACTACCACCCTTAGCCAGGGGAGCAGGATGCCCACCACTACTACCACCCTCACCCAGGGGGCAGGATGCCCACCACTACTACCACCCTCACCCAGGGGGCAGGATGCCCACCACTACTACCACCTCACCCAGGGGGTGCCAGATGCCCACCACCACTACCACCCTTAGCCAGGGGGGCTGGATGCCTACCACTACTACCACCCTCACCCAGGGCGGGCTGGATGCCTATCACCACCCTTAGCCAGAGGGGCTGGATGCCTACCACTACTACCACCCCACCCAGGGGGCAGGATGCCTACCACTACTACCACCCTCACCCAGGGGGGCAGGATGCCCACCACTACTACCACCCTCACCCAGGGGGGCAGGATGCCCACCACTACTACCACCCTCACCCAGGGGGCAGGATGCCCACCACTACTACCACCCTTAGCCAGGGGGCAGGATGCCCACCACTACTGCCACCCTCACCCAGGGGGGCAGGATGCCTACCACTACTACCACCCTTAGCCAGGGGGCTGGATGCCTACCACCACCCTTAGCCAGGGGGCTGGATGCCTACCACTACTACCACCCTTACACAGGGGGCAGGATGCCTACCACTACTACCACCTCACCCAGGGGGGCAGGATGCCCACCACTACTACCACCCTCACCCAGGGGGCAGGATGCCCACCACTACTACCACCCTCACCCAGGGGGGCAGGATGCCCACCACTACTACCACCCTTAGCCAGGGGGGCAGGATGCCCACCACTACTACCACCCTTAGCCAGGGAGCAGGATGCCCACCACTACTACCACCCTCACCCAGGGGGGCAGGATGCCCACCACTACTACCACCCTCACCCAGGGGGCAGGATGCCCACCACTACTACCACCCTTAGCCAGGGGGCAGGATGCCCACCACTACTACCACCCTTAGCCAGGGGAGCAGGATGCCCAACACTACTACCACCCTCACCCAGGGGGCAGGATGCCCACCACTACTACCACCCTCACCCAGGGGGCAGGATGCCCACCACTACTACCACCCTCACCCAGGGGGGCAGGATGCCCACCACTACTACCACCCTTAGCCAGGGGGCAGGATGCCCACCACTACTACCACCCCCACCCAGGGGGCAGGATGCCTACCACTACTACCACCCTCACCCAGGGGGGGCAGGATGCCTACCACTACTACCACCCTTACACAGGGGGGGCAGGATGCCTACCACTACTACCACCCTCACCCAGGGGGGGCAGGATGCCCACCACTACTACCACCCTCACCCAGGGGGGGCAGGATGCCCACCACTACTACCACCCTCACCCAGGGGGGCAGGATGCCCACCACTACTACCACCCTTAGCCAGGGGTGCCAGATGCCCACCACCACTACCACCCTTAGCCAGGGGGCTGGATGCCTACCACTACTACCACCCTCACCCAGGGCGGGCTGGATGCCTATCACCACCCTTAGCCAGAGGGGCTGGATGCCTACCACTACTACCACCCCCACCCAGGGGGCAGGATGCCTACCACTACTACCACCCTCACCCAGGGGGCAGGATGCCCACCACTACTACCACCCTCACCCAGGGGGGCAGGATGCCCACCACTACTACCACCCTCACCCAGGGGGCAGGATGCCCACCACTACTACCACCCTTAGCCAGGGGGCAGGATGCCCACCACTACTACCACCTCACCCAGGGGGCAGGATGCCCACCACTACTACCACCCTCACCCAGGGGGCAGGATGCCCACCACTACTACCACCCTCACCCAGGGGGCAGGATGCCCACCACTACTACCACCTCACCCAGGGGGTGCCAGATGCCCACCACCACTACCACCCTTAGCCAGGGGGCTGGATGCCTACCACTACTACCACCCTCACCCAGGGCGGGCTGGATGCTCTATCACCACCCTTAGCCAGGGGGCTGGATGCCTACCACTACTACCACCCCCACCCAGGGGGCAGGATGCCTACCACTACTACCACCCTCACCCAGGGGGCAGGATGCCCACCACTGCTACCACCCTCACCCAGGGGGGCAGGATGCCCACCACTACTACCACCCTCACCCAGGGGGCAGGATGCCCACCACTACTACCACCCTCACCCAGGGGGGCTGGATGCCTACCACTACTACCACCCTTAGCCAGGGGGGCTGGATGCCCTACCACCACCCTTAGCCAGGGGGGCAGGATGCCCACCACTACTACCACCCTCACCCAGGGGGCAGGATGCCCACCACTACTACCACCCTCACCCAGGGGGCAGGATGCCCACCACTACTACCACCCTTAGCCAGGGGGGCTGGATGCCTACCACTACTACCACCCCCACTCATAGGATGGACAATGCATGACACAACAAGCACACCACAACCTAGGGAATGCAAGATTAAGACATCCCCCCACCACCATGACAAGCGTGTGAGCAGGCTGTGTCAAATGCCTACAACACCGAACATGACATTGAACATATAATGTGACC